>CM076575.1:805819935-806200214 GCA_034641835.2 Pinus albicaulis | reverse complement strand
GTATGTTGAACCTCAAGATTACCCTCTTTTTTATAGTTTTTCTCACCTCATTCCACCACTTTTCCATAAGATCACAAACTCTAATCAATGAAGAATGCTAAGGTTTTGTCTTAAGGATGCATTTAAATGATTGTCATATTATATTTTCATGATTTTTCTATTTGGATAATTTTTTTCAATTTGGCTATAGAATGCAGCCTGTTCTGCAGCTAACTGTGCATTCCATAGCCACTCTTATGGTTTAGCAAGTTCCAGGTGTCTGTTGAGGAATTGGGCCACATGGGTGTTTCTAGAATCTTGCCTACATGGATTCTATCCTACTCACACGGTCCAGATTGACATAAAAAGGAGCCTAAACTTATGGTCAAATTTACAAGTCAAAGAACGTTACCTACCACAGTAGGACTTCTGATTTTCTCTTCATAGAAAATCATGAGTCCAACAGTCCTATTTCAATTGCAATTCAAGTTAGACACTTGTAGCTAGTTTAACTCACAATTAGTTATGTAATTTCTCTTTAAATATTGGTTCCACAGAACTGAGAGACAGTTCAGTACGGTTTAGATTTCTAAGTGGATACTCTATTTCCAGACTTTGTTCTCATCATAATAAAGAAGTTCAATTTTCTAAATGCTTGCTTGATTGCACCTTTAACAAGCTAGGAGTTCAACCATTAGTTACGAGCACCACACTTCTTGGTATCCTTATCCCACTCTTAGTAATTTCTTAAGTTGTGGGATTTGAGTTTTAGTCTAAGAGAACACTAGAGTAACCACAAAACCCCAAAACCTATTCAAATTACTGCAAGGATCTGCTTCCTGGGAGCCGAGGAGAGGGCTCTCTCTTTAAGATTTATCTTTGTTTTTTATTTATGTTTTTAGGCTAGTTATGATAGAACAATTGGTTTTGTTTTTAAAGGTTTTGGTGGGAAAAAATCACTTAGAGGTAAACTAGAGAGAAATCTACTTGTCCATTGGGCTATGGAGTCTAAATCTAGCTAGCAGCACTAGAAGTCAAGGCCAAAAAGGTATAAATGTATTCAGGGCAAGATAGATAACTCTCAGAGATTTGGAAAAGTGTTTTTTTGGTGAAATGGTATGATTTAGGATAAAGGGATATGAAGGATCCTTTGATCCAGAAAATGGAAGAAGGAGGAAGGGGTCAAACGGGAGTAGGAGAAATCAATAATTCCTAACACTGAAAATCAAGAGAAAACATTCAAATGGTAACTAGTTAAAAACAAGGAGCACTAGACTAACCTATAGTAATATTCCTAGTTACACATTTATATAGAACAAACATATATAATGAATTGCATGAAACTCATAAAAGAAAACAATGACAAGAATAAATTACTTCACTCATCAGCTTATCACAGGGATCCTGAATTATGATGTCATTTTAGCTTTGTCCAATCTGCTACTTCGAAATTATCACATAATAGCCTCCAATGTTCAGCAAAAAAGTCTATAGTAAAGTCCATCAATTTTATTCCACACTCAATACTTCAAATGTAGAAGTATTTATACAAAATATAGTTACAAATATCCTAGGAGACATCTAGGAATGTCTTTAGGAAATAGAAAATATCTTTACAAAATAAGAGGGATAGTTGCTTAACAAATCAGTAAGTTGTCCTCTTATCCAAAATAAATAGAACTACTTTATCTAACAAGGAGATTTTTGAGTGATTAGTTATCCTGCTTGTTGACTGCTTAGAAAATATCTTCATTTGAGTTGCCTTAGTTGATACTCTTTCACCTGATACTCTTTAACGCTGCTATTTAACTCTGATACAATTTTGACTGATATTTCTACTGTTTACTGCTGTAAAAATATATCTTTTAGCAGTAAAAAAAAATCAGCAGACTGTCCTTTTACTTCACTATTTCTTCTTGACTGTTTTCAAGGTAATTTCTTCACTGTTTTACGTCTCATTTTTACATTAAATCTGTAAATGTTTGCCACTGTTCTTCACTGGGAATTTTGACATTATTTAGTTTTCTAAAATTCTCATCTGCCTCCGTGTATTTAGTAAAATTGGGTTTGAACACAAAAAGATGTTTGATCTCATGTTGTAGAAAGAACAAATCTTCAAAGTGTTGAAGGAGGACTTTTCCTGTGGGAGTTCCTTGTGGCAATGGTTTCCTGACTTGCACCTTGGAAAATTCCCTGATATTCTTATCATAATCTTTCTGGGGCATTAGTTTTTCATTGAAGACATGAATGTCTGGCAAGCCCTTCTGTCTTAAGTTTGTATATTTCACCATAAACTTTGTTATGGAAATGTTCATTGATTCACACTTCTCTTCTAGGTAGTTCATTAGATTTTTCTTTGTTACTAATTTTTTAATCTGTAAAATGGTCTTTGTTCTATCCAATACCTGTAATTCTTCTAATTTTGCTCTTTTCTTGCTATTCAGGAATGTGATGAATTTTAAAGCCTGAGATATCTTATCAGTTAACTCATCCTTAGTCTTCTGAATCTCTGCCTGAGCTACTAACAATAAGTATATTTGTTCATATATAATCTGAATTGAAGGTCATTGAGTGTGAATGGACTCAATTATGTTTGTCCATAGATGATTCTTGACAAATGAAATTTGTTCAGTGAATGTTAGCTCTTTTTGTAAGCCCTTAATTTGTTCCCCAAGTCTAATTTCCTTCTGCTCATGGGTTTTAGCATTTATTTGAGATAGCTTATTTGTGGCTTCAATATTCTCAATCATTTTCTTTAGGCTATTGATTTCATTAGTTTTCAAGGAAATTTCCTCCATAGCCTTAACGATTTGACCTGCTCCATCTGTTTTTTGAACCTGTGTTGTAGAAGAATCTATGTTTGAAGTAGTAGTTGAACTCACTGGTACTGCAGTTGCCAGTGGTTCCTTTGGTGCTAGCTTTTCTCCTAATGTGGAAACCACTGTTGTGGTAATCACTGGTATGACTGAAGGAATGATAGGAGTGTCAATCTCTTTCACGGTTTCCTTCTCTTGGACAAGCTGGTCCATTTGAGATTCCATTTCTTTGATTTTAGTAGTTAGTTTGAGGATGAGCTTCATCATCTATTATTTTTCACTTTGCTCTTGAAGTATTTCTTTAGTCTGTGTATGCTCACTTTGAGGAAGCTTAAGTTGTTTCCTCAAAGCTGCAATATCATCATTCTTTTTCTTAATCAACAATTCTGTTGCCCGAACATTTGAGGGATCATATCCCACCTGTAATATTAAATCCTCTAAGGCTTTAATCCTTAGGTCCTTTGCATACAAACACCCTTTGTCTAGCTTCATTTTATCTGCATGTTAAGAATAGTATTCTGCAACTTGGTAGCACTCATTACCTTTGTCACCACAATTGAATACAACATTTCAAAGTTGTGTCTATGGAATTCAATTTGGTCTAGCTCATGAACATTTTCAGTGTCTACTTCAAACTCCAACTTTTTATAATCTGCCGCTGTTTTTGGTGCTGAAGTAGTTGGTTGCAGAAAAGAC
Organism: Pinus albicaulis; assembly: GCA_034641835.2. Taxonomy (NCBI): domain Eukaryota; kingdom Viridiplantae; phylum Streptophyta; class Pinopsida; order Pinales; family Pinaceae; genus Pinus; species Pinus albicaulis. Next base: position 806,196,723 of record CM076575.1, on the reverse strand, counting down.
ATAATCATTTTGTTTGTAGAATATTCAAAGGCTGTCAGTAGCCTATTTTGATTCCCTTGTTTTTGCTTGAGGAATTGAGAATATATCTCTGATTTAATTTCCTCACTCTTCTTCTTATATTTTTCCTTGATTTCTAAGTCTTTTTCCTCAACTATCTGTGAGGAAGAGGCCTCCATATTTTGTTTCTCAATCATCTGAGTATCATATTTACATGTTGTTTGCTCTTTTTCAATCTCTGCAAGGGTTTCATTGATTATTATTGTAGCTTCATCATTATTTACCTCTGGCTCATTTGTTTCCTCAACATCAATTACCTTTTCTTTCCCTATGGAACTGAATTTAAGCCTTTTATTGTAAATCAGTTTGAATTTTGTTTCTGTAGTTTTTTCTGCTGTGTATGTTCCTTCTTCTCTGCTTCTTTTGGCTGAAGTCTCTTGCTGCTTTACAACTTCCAGGGGTTTTATTGTAACCATTTTTCCTGTTGTCTCGACATTAATGACTATATCTATCAGTGTGTTTTCCATCCAATCTTCTTGATTGGCAAACTTCTCAATCTCTGGTTTGGGCTCATGAATGAAGGGTGTAAGTTTACATTTTACCCTTAAATTGCTCAGGATCCCTTGAGGATCATAGTTCCATGGAAAACTTTGTTGAAAACTGAATTATACTAGTCTCTTTGAGATTTCTTTTTCTGCCTCTTTGTTATTTATGATAAAAGGACCAATATGATTCTTCAACTTGAATTGAGTCTTTTTCCTTACAACTAAGAAATTGACAGAGTCAAAATTGAGAATCCGTGTTAAATATTCCAATGCAAAAATTCTCATATTCATGTATTTTGACAACTTATAAGGTAATAAGTTGGATCCAAAAATTATTATCTCTGTATGCTTTTCATAAAGAAACCAGTCTCCCATTTTATTCTGTTATGATAATAGCAAGATCCTTTTCACTTCTTCATTGACCCTGGGCTACTCTGCTTTGTACAAAATGCTCATTACTGGATGGAGGAAAAGGTCTGAAAAATCTGTATAAGTGAATTCACTATTCCCTTTCCTTACCAAGGAAGTCCAGAAGACAATGGATAAAGGCTTACCTTCCAAGTCCATCTTTTGTAATGCAATTGGAAAATTATCATCTTGGAAGAATAAAAACAAGTGAAACAAGTAGGAAGAGTATCTGAAAACCCCTTTAGTGGGTAGTTTGGTCAGCTGATGATGAATATTGTCTGCTATGAAACTGGCATAATAAAAAATGAGTGTTGGAGGTTGGCCTGGAGATAAGGTGGATAGAAAGCCAAGAATGGATTCATTAGTGAATCCATCTGTAAAGTATCCCAGTATAAAAGATAGCATTGAAATAATATTCCTAGACTCTTTAGGAAATTTGGCAATGGAATAAGGAGGGTTCAACTTAGGAATGTCTACATGGGAAGACAAAAAGTCTTGAAATATCATAAACTTCTTTGGGAAATCCAGGCTTAAGTATAGCTGGGTAAAAAATTATATAGATAGGGGAACTGATTGAGGATCAGACTGTAATTGCAACATTTGATTTATGGACTCTTCTGTAATAGTAAAAAGGATTTCTCTGTCTGTATTTAACAATGGCCCTTTGGTCTAGTTCATAATGCTTTTGACACAGTCTAACAAGGTCTTGTCCAGGGTGGGTTAATGGAACTACATATTGGGGCAAATGAGTCTCCCAAATAGGAATTTCATCTTTGTCCAAATACTTATCATAGCACCAATTATGTATATCTAAAAAGTTGAATTCTATCACAGGGTCAAAAATCTTGTAGTCCATATCAGTCAATGGAAGGGTTTCTTCAGCAGCTATAGGTGGCTAGAGAGGATTTACTGATACAGTGGATTTAGCAGTGAGGGTTGGAGTAGCTTTAACAACTTTAGGTGTTTCAGGTTTAGGAGGTTTGGATCCTCCATGTTTAGCTGTGATCTGATTTTTAGTCATTTTGGACTAACTACTGCAATCTTAAACTGTTTGCAGGAGCAAATTTTCTTTATTAGAGGATATAAAATGGGATAAGACAGAAAAAGAGGGTTTTTTGAATAGATTTGACTGTAAAAATGGGTTCTTAAGATATATCTAAAGGCTTTAAACCATTTTCTGTATGTGAAATTAATCTTCAGAGGTCACAAATATAGGAAATTGGCTAAAAAAGTGTTTTTTTCGGACTCGAAACTTTCTAGGAAAAATTGGCTAGGGTTTGGCCTCTTTTTCGGTGTTTTTGGGCAATTTCTTCATGGAAAACCCTTAATTGAAAACCTGGTTCTATTATAGAAGGTTTTGAATGGAATTTGCAGGTTTAAATTGGTCGAAAATTACCTTTGAACGCAGGTATTTGGTTGCTTGCAGGGTTCTTTAGGAAGTCATAGTTGAATTTGAAGTTTGGTCCGGATTACTGGATCAAGAAACTACTCCTGGTCAATATTTAAGGGTTGAATTCGGGAATTTTGGGTATAAACTGAAAATTTGAGGCAAAAAGTTCTTTACACAGTCGAGCGAAAGTTTTTTACAGTTTGAAACGCACAAATAAACATGAAAATGATATATCAAAGGTTTTTAAACTTTGATTTTTTAATTATCATAGATGTATTAAATGCTGGTCTTATCATCTGGCGGGAGTGGTTTTTGTTTTAAAATGCGAAACCGGCAATAGTTCTCACGTTGGGTTCAGGCGGTAAGCTATTTTAACACAAACGAACGCGATCCAACAGAATACTGACACGTCACCGGGGGTGGAATGGGTAAAACCACCCATTTCGCACTCGATTGGTGTTGGAACGGGCGTTTAATTTTTCTGCGCGATATTGATTTTTCACCATTAGATCTTGTGATCAAGAGAGAAGGGTGAGGATCTATTTGAAAGCTGCGGGCAATCAAAGGTTTGACCGGGGCTAAGGTTAAGCGAGTGTTTAAAGTGTTAAAATCTTTATAAAACATGACTTTTATCAATGTTTCGATATGACGACAGATATAAGGATGGTTGAAGGAATATAACGGGGGTTATGTGTATATGCGGCATGGTGCATAGATAACGGGTTATTAATATACAACATGAGGCTTTATATGTCATGGAAGATATAGATAGGGGTGGGGTTTAATGTTTATTTAAAAATAAACCTTAGCTTATTTTATTTAAACATTGGATTAGAAATATGTGAGGAGGAATGACTTTGTTTGCACAAGGCGGAGTTTAGCATGGTGGCACTCCCAAGATTTTTAACCTTTATAAAATGACAAAATATCACTCAGAAACTTAGGCTAAAATGCTGATGAGTGGGGTAAAACTTATTGGTGCGATTATTGTATTATATAGCTTTAAATCTTGTGAATGGTTTAACAACTATAGGGGGCGGGATATTTAATTAAAGTTAGTTTTAGACCAAAGGGGTATTATTTGGGTTTTTAATTTAGCATGTGCATATTAACTTTGGTCTAAAAACTTTATAATAGTGGGTTTTAGGGGGTATTTTAGATAAAGGGAATTATATAGATAGGATAAGGTATTTTTTTAGGGAATTAATAAAGTAAGTTAGAAGTTAATATGACAAGGAGATATGGAATACATAAAAATACACTAAATGACCAAGTAAATTGAATAAATAAAAGCATAGCTTATTATTTCATCATTTCACCAATTTACTTAGGATGGAGTATTTTTTGAGGGTTTTTGTATTTTTTTATGAATGAAGGAAGTTAATTAAATTAGATTTTAAGCTTCATTAAGTAAGAAGGATTCTTTACTTATGAAGATGACTTAAATGTATGAAAGAGGGATAAATAATGGTAAAGGAGATTTTATCATAAGAATTAAACATTTTCCACTATCCAGTCATTGAGCCTTGGGTCCGGTCCTAACAGAAGTCAGAGAAATGCTATGAGCCTCTTTGACTGGAAGTATAGAATATTGAATACCTACAGGGGAAGGGAAATTAATGATTTTTGCTCGGTGATGAATATTACATGCTTTTTCCCACTTCTTTCTACCTACCCAACATTACCCTAACATTTTTTCTTCCTTTTAGCAGGTGCATTTAAGCTTGCTACCTTGAAACATTTTATTCTTTTGAAAGCATAAAACTATCTAATTCTACCTTATTTCATCTGAGGGCTTAGATTAAGGCTTAGATTAGCTTGATGAGCTCCCTCATTATTTACTCTACCTATCTGCGATTTGTCGGGATTAAAAACATCTAACAAACTTTATTCACTATCTAAAACATGGAAATTGAAAACATGACAAGTCAAGTTTAAACAGTTTAACTCATAATGGATTATGGCATTTATTAACACTCTACCATAATCATTTGCAAAAAGTAAAAAGCAGTGGAATTTAGATTTGCACACTTTCATGTTTTATTTTCATCTTTTTTCTTTTGGGATCTATATTTTTAAGTCCTTTGATCTTTCTTTTAGGGCTTTTACCCTTTTTTTTTTCAAAATATGGGAAAACAACTTGCAAAAACCCGAGAATCTAAAGTGGCAGTCTTTTAGGATTTGATCTTGTTTGATCTTTAGATTGAGTCTTTGTTTGTGAGCTAGGTAGCCTACAGATTTATCTTGCCATGCAAGGATATTTATCTGTTAAATGCCACAACAGTCTATCTCAGTGAAGATCGAGTCTGTTATTGTTGTGTAATAAGATCATCCAGTTTCATTTAGTAATAAAATGGTATCAGAGCCAAGATTGTATTTCGTTTGAGCATATTGTTGGGAACATCTGAGTTTGCTTGAGTCTCGATTATGTCTGTTTCCTGTCAAGCTGAGGACGACGTCTATGGTGTTTGAAGACTAGGAGATTAGAACTTATTCCTAGGAAGAGCTGCAAAACACTGCTCTGTTTGCGATCGTGTTGTTGATAAAACTGGTACATAGCATTTTGAAGATTTCTGTCTTTACTCTATGCAAATCTTATCTGAAAAGTCTTCCGCTATATCAATATTTCTTTAGACTTCTATGGATTCATTATCTGCATCTAGTTCTCATCATGAGTTCGGAGATAAATCTTTTGATGAAATCTTAAAGGAACGAGAAGAAGCAAATATTGAAAGAAGAAACTCTAATGTTATAAAATCTATAGTTCTTGATCGGTCTATTAATTTATTTCAGAACCTGTTGCTTCTGATTCTTGGATCCTTCCTAAAGTATACCCGAAAAATGTTTATAAGAATTTAGGATTACTGGATTCTATCCAGTTCTGGAGATATAAGGTTAAAGAGGAAGTTCTGCAAACGACCTCTAATAATAATATCCTTCATTCTTTAAACATTATAAACCAGTATGAGTTTGATGCTTCCCATAAAGTTGGTTATAATTTTGCTCACTTTGGCCATGTCCAAATTGGTATTCAGCCTCTGCATAGAAAAGGCCAAGATGTTGCTTTCTTTTCATGTGTTTTTGATAGAATATGGAGAACTTTCCCTAAAGCTCTCATTGGTGGTTGTCAAGGCACCCTTGCCTATGGTCCTGCTTCATGGTCATGCTTTCCTGACTTCTCCATAGCATTAACAGATCCCAATGCTATAAATGCTTTAATGTTAGGATTGCAGACCCATGGTTATGATGATTTTGATGATGACAGTAAGAATATAGCCATTTGGTGGTCCTCAGTAGTCAAATTCTATAAAAAGACTACTCCTTCTATGGTTAAATCTGTCTCATCTCAGTCTAAATTCAATACCTTGATTACACATGATTATGGTATGAATCTCATAGCCCCCTAGATGATTCATAGATCTGAACTCAAACCCCCGACAGAATGGGTTACTAAATGGGAGTCCATCAGAAAACCTTCTCGGCCATCACCTGTAAATTCTTCTACAATATTTACTACCAGAGATGGTAATGTCCATACTGTTTTTCCAGAGTCACGAGCTAAGCGTGGTGGACCTTCTGTTAATATTTCCACTTCTGTAAATACTATTCCCACATTTTTAGTTGATCCTATATTTGTAGATATTGTAAAAAGATTAGTCTTGAGTGAAATTGCTTCATCCAACAACCCTTTAGTTGTTGTTTGTGACCATCCTCACTGTTCTAAAACCTTCTGTCAATTGTCTTCACAACCCCCAAACCCACATGGCAATATTGAAGAGGATAGAAGAAGAATAAACATGATTACTTTTGTTCCAGACAAAAGTGAGTCTGAAGAAGGATATACAAGAACAAGCTTCTTCAACATCCATGAAGAAATAATTATTCAGTCCACACAACAAAATAGTCACCAAGGTTTAGGATTTGTTGATGGATCAGAAATTCCATCATACAGAAAGAATCCTAGAAATAAAATTCCGAAGCATGTAGAGATTCCTTCAGATAGTGAAATTATTGCGTTCTTGAAAATCTACAAAGGAATCAGTCCATATGATCCTGAAGATCAATGGAAAAAGAAAATGTTCAATTGGGACATCTTCACTCACAAAGCTGAAAACAGGTATGTTGAAGAACTTAAGCTGCTACCTAAAGAAGAAAGAAAAAACTTCAACAGCCAAAAAAATGAGGAATGGAAAAATTGGATGAAGTTCAACAATCAATGGATTTCCTTTTATGAATGGTATTATCCTTCCTCAAATCAGATAGAAGAATCCTTAAGAAAAAGTTTTCAAGCCAAACAAAAAAGGATTCAGAATGTTGATAGTTTTGTAGCAGAAAAGATGGAATCAAATCCTGTCAATATTCCATCTCCGCTTGTAATTCCAGAATTTTCTCCCAAAATTCAGAACATGCTATCCAAGCCTAACCTGCCTAGAGATTTGCAGGCCATAAGGACAAAGGGAGAAAGATTAATAAGAGATATCTGCAATTCTTTGCAGATAAATATGATTAGATCTGGTTCCCCTGCAAAACATAAATGGGAACTTTTTGATGGACAGATCTATGAGACTGACAATGATTTTCCTCCATGGAAAAATTTTGTTATCAGAAAAAATGATGGGAAAATCTTTAAACTCTTCCCCATCCAAACAGAAGATTCTGTAAAAGATTATGTCCTTGCCACAAACTGGACTAATCTAGCCCTTTCCAGTTTAGAAAAGTATTTAAGAGATCGGCATAAATCCATACAAGAAATGAATAACATTCTAAAAGACCTGATGAATAGAATGTTGCAGAAACAGGATTATGCTTTGGTTTGTTTAAATGATAATATCAACACCTTAGAAGAAAATGATAAGCACATAGCTGAAAGCCTGGATAAACTCAGAATATCCACAGACATGAAGATCATTGATACAGCTATTGTGCATGGGAAAGAAATTGTTAAGGTAAATTCTAGTCTTGATATTATCAATAAACCGGTTTTGAATGTTTCAAATTCCATTGATTCATTAAAAAATAAGCCTTCATCAAATTCTTACAAATCCACTACCTTGTTTAGTGAACCTTCTTCACAGATGCCATACACTATCTCTGGTTCAGTATCAAGTCTTATAAAACAGCCTGTAGAAATCGAGTTTCCCAAACCAGGGACCTCTTATCCTTACAGTGTTTTTGTTGCCCCAAGTTATTTTGGCCATCTAAAGTCCTCACAACCTAGTACTTCAACCAGTTCCTCTCTTACAGAATGGATTAAGATGAAGAAAGCAGAAGAAGAAAGTGCAAGAGAAGAGGAATCAGCAGAGAAACAGTGGTATGATGAAAAGCAAAAGGAAGATATAGGCTTGCACAAGATAGAGATAGATGAAGAAGAACCTTCATTAGAAAAACTTGAGGAATATGTACAGAATTTTTCTCCTCATGACAAAATCCAATTTGGCATCCCTGAAGATAATACAGTCCATGAAACCACATCCAAATCTACGTGGAATTCTACCTGGTCCCCTGCCCCAGATAGAAGAGATTTAATGAAATTTGAATATCATAAAGATTGGTCTGCATCCTCCACATATTCATGGAATACTGATAACTGCATGGAGGCAGAAGTTTTGTTTGTTATGCATTCCATGCTTGTTTGTTACAGAACATATTTGGCTGATGATATTGGACCCATTAATTCTACTAGAATAATTCTTGGAGGATTTGAAGGATCTTTAGATTCATGGTTAAAAGCTGAAACTTTAAAATATCCTTCTCTTTTAAACACATGGGAAAATTCACAAGTGCTGAATGCAGATGGGACTGTATATATGGATCCAACCACATCACTTCCTGTAAATAATATGATTGGATGTTTACTTTATGGTATCACTGTAAATTTCATTGGTTTTCCTCAAATCAACAATGATTTGACTGCTATTACTCTAGTTGCTATGAAACTCCATAATATGCAGCATTTTGATGAATATTTTAATGAGTTCTTACATAGATTGCACACTCTGTCTCCCGAACTCATTCTTGAACCAAAATGGAAAGAAATATTCATCTCTTCTTTACCATTCTGGGTTTCACAAGCAATTGTCACCAAGTTTCCAGGAAAAATTGGTGATTACAAATTTGGAGTAATCAGACAGGCAGTAAAAGCTATAATTGTTGAACTATGTTCACAAATGAAGATTGCTCGAGCAACAACAAATCCAAAAAAGCCACATGGATATCAACAATTATGCAAACAATGGCATCTTTCCGCCCCAAAAAATTCAGATGGGAGAGAACGTAGTGCTTACAAGAAATAGAAGCACTCTTCAAAGAATTTTTCAGGCAAAAGAATCATTCATCAGAAGAAACCAAAAGATTATAAGAAGACACAGCTATACTCCAGGAAGAAAGAAGTCAAATGCTATCATTGTGGAAAGAAAGGACATATTTCCCCAAATTGTACAGATTTAGAAAAAGACAAGAATAAAGGTAAACCAGATAAAGGTAAGAAGAAAGTCTTTTACAGAAACAAATCTGGTAAAGTAAATTATATGAATTTGCCTGATAGCTGTGAAGAAATTACTAGTGAAGAAGAATCAGATTATGTAAATAGGTTTGATTCTGATTCTAATACTTTTGACTCTAATGAAGAATACTGCAATGATCCACATTGTGAAGAATGTTTCAAAGATAATTGTGATTGCAGTGATCCAGATGTCTACCAATGTCATTCCCTAAATATGATAAAGCAATCAGAGGCAGATGAACAAACAAGAAATTTGTTCACTAAAGTGATGGCAACTACAGATCCCCAGCTGAAAGACATGTATAAATAATTGCTGCTTAAGCTATTGAATTCCAAACCAGCCAATCAGAATAATCCTAACAGAGGATATGTGCCACTAGCCTCTCTTTTTTCAGTTGAAGCCTTGACAAGGCAATTCAGACAAGAAGATTTTGGTGAAGACCTTCCACAGACATTGCCAAGCATTCACAGAGCAATCAAAGAACTGAGGAAGACAGTAAAAGAGAATCGAAGACTTTGCATCGAAAGTCATCAGGACTGTCAACTCAGAAAAATGAAGGTTGAAAATGAACCAGGTCCCAGTTCAACTCAGCCTGTTTTCTCAGGTCAGACCCAGAATTATACTTATCATCAAAAGCCTTTTAAGGGAGTAGAAATTCATGAGCATCATCCTGATGAAGAAACAGAAGATGATCGAAGTGGTTTAGGTTGCAATCAAATTACTGGAGATGTAATGTATTGTATCAAACTTAAAGTAAGAATTGGTTCCACAATTGAATATTGGAAAGTTCTTATGGATACTGGTTCTAGACTTAATATTGTAAGTGATACAGTAATAGAGTCTCATCTCAGAAGACCTACTAGTTGTCCAAGAGTCACAACAGCCAGTGGGGATATCAAAACCACTTTAGAAGCCTCAGTTGATATTTTTCTGACAGAATCAATTGGAATTAAAGTTGTTTGTCCAATTGTTATAGGCATGGATTGTGCAATGTACCTAGGGACACCCTTCTTTTAGAATTTTTCAAAAACATGGAGAAAAGTTTGACCTGCATTCAAGGAGGTTCGACTACTTTCTGGAGTTAGAAGGTAAAGAACTATTTTTCCCTTTTATCAATTCAAGTTCTCCCAACATAATAAAAAGGATTGAAAGATTGGAGAATTTATTAGCAAAAATGGAAAAAAAAAGAAATTCTCAGAATTGATGAAAATCTTGAACAAGGGAAATTTGATAAAGAAATAGCCAATCTCAAGAATAAATTCTTAGAATGTTGTTCTGAGGATCCCAACGCCTTCTGGCATGTGCACAAGCATGAAGTTGAGCTACCACTAAAGAAGGATTTTAATGGGAAGCTTAGAAGATCAAAAGCCATCCCTATGAACCAGGAGCAGATGATTCTCTGCAAAAAGGAGATTAAAGATCTCTTACAAAAAGGATTGATCAGGAAAAGTAAGAGTCCAATAGCCTATTTTGCATTTTATGTTAATAAACATGAAGAAATAGCCAGAGGAAAGCCCAGGCTAGTAGTACATTATAAACCTTGAATAATTTGCTGGACTATGATGCCTATCCTCTTCCAAAGCCATCCACCATCCTGGCACAGATCTCCAGATCAAAGATCTTTTCTAAATTTGATTTAAAGTCAGGATTTTGGCAGGTGGGAATTGAAGAATCAGATAAATGGAAAACTGCTTTTTCAGTCCCAGAAGGTCATTTTGAATGGAATATAATGCCTTTCAGACTGATAAATGCCCCTTTAGCCTTCCAGCGCATCATGGATGAAACTTTTGAAGGTATGGAAGAATTTATTAAAAAGTATATTGGTGATATTTTGATTCATTCAGAAGACATTCCTGCTCATATCAAACATTTGAAATTATTCCTCCAAAGAGTCAAAGAAAAAGGAATAGTTCTTTCTGAATAAAAAATGAAGTTATTTAAGACAATGATAGACTTTTTGGGATGCAATTTATAGTTTGGTTCCTACCAAGTAATCCAAAGAAGTCTAGATTTTATTGATAATTTCCCTGATGAAATTTTGGATAAAACACAACTACAGAGGTTTTTGGGAAGGCTTAATTATGTTTCCAAATTTCTTCAGCATTGTGCCCAAGAAAGGAAGCCTCTGAATCAAAGACTGCAAAAGGAACCCATCTCGTGGAATGAAGAATGCACCAAAGCTATTCAGAGGATTAAGGAAAGGATTCGCAGAATTCATCCCCTAAGTCCAATTCAAGAAAATTGGAAAAAAGTAATCTTAACAGATGCAAGCAATATTGGTTGGGGAGCTGTTCTTTGTCAAGAAGACCCAGAACAAGATAAAAGTACATTAGAAATCTGCCAATATGCTTCTGGACTATGGTCTACAACTCAAAAGAATTGGGCAAGTCTCAAGAAAGAACTCAGAGCAGTCTGTTTGGGAATTGAAAAATTCAAAGACTTTGTGATCTATACAAAGTTTTTAGTAAAGACTGACTGTTAAGCATTGAAATTCGCCATCCAAAAATGTGATTTTGAAGATGCTGCAATGGTAAGATGGATGATGACACTCGGCCAATATAATTTTGAGATAGAATTCATCCCTGGTCATAAGAATTCTTTTGCTAACATGCTATCTAGAGAATTTTTAGAAAAGAACTCTATCCATTCTCTATCTTGTAATTTCATTAGAAGGGCTGAGGATTATATTGAGATAGAAACCACTCATGGATGGGTCAGGTATGATAATATCAATAATACCAGTCTTTTAGATCATGATGATGACTGGTATCCAATAAAAGAGATAAGGTGGACAGAAGGTATTCCCAATCTCTGGACTTGGGATGATCAAGAAGTTGAAAATGATTTGGCCATTCAAGAACTTGACTATTTAGTTCATATTGGAAATATTTCTTATGAAATTTATTATGAAGATGATAACAGAATTGGAAACTGCAGGCTCACAATTAGAAGGTTTAATAATCCTCCTAGAAGGACCAATTATGATCCCGAAAGACAGAAGACAACTTTTTTCCAGATGATGAATTTAGAAAATATTTCTTCTAACTTCTTCTATCATCTACAATTTGATTTCTGCTATGAAAATTGGCCAACAGAAAGAATAAATCAAGAAGATCCTCTCCCAGAATGGTTTGAAGGTTGGTGGAAGATTTATGGGCTCAGTGGTATTCTTACAATGCCTTATCAATTTACCAGACTAAAGATTGATGGATTCTCTGCACCCGGCATGCTTCAGACAAGAGTCCTGTACAAAACTCTTAAAGATCTTATTGAACTAGAAGATATTGCTTTTTGAATGCATTGAGAAGGTGTGGTCATACTCATTGGTTTGTAGCTCAGAGGATCAGTGCAAGACAGCTTGCCCAGAGTACTGATGGAGCCCAAATGGAATACAATGATTTCCATCAGCGATCAGATCCGGATGCCAATCCATTTGAACGGGTAAATTTCCTCCAGCTCCCAGAAGATCATGAAAGTAACATTTGGGAATTAGAAAATGAAGTGACAGTACAATACTTTTCCACCTATCTAATAGGTCATTTCCGACATAGTTACTATACACATCCACAAGTGTCATTTTTTGTACTGTAAAGTCTTTCTAACCGACAATGGTGTTAGACGTTTCTTTCATGTGTTCTTCGTAAAATAATCTCCATTTTGTACACACACTTACACCTAGTAGATAGGCATGTCACGGAATCTCTGCGCGGATGTCACTTCGGTGTTACCCGAAAGCAATGATTCCTGACATTTTACTTTCTTTATGTCACATAATAATTGAAAGGATTTGGATACCCTTGCACGGGATTATCACATCCTTCCTTTTACTTTCTTTATGTCATATATCATCCGTAAAAGATTTTGATACCCTTGCACGGGACTATCAAATTTTCTTCGGACGATTTACTTTATGTCTCAAAACATGACACAAGATTTGATATCCTTGCATGGATGATGAGAGGAGAATCTTTACTTTTGAGTCATGAGTCTCTCGGATGTGGAAATTCTTTGGCTATTTAAGAAGATCTTGGGCCAAAGAGAAGGCATTCGAGTCGGAGTCTAGAGTAAGATCTAAGCAGCCTGTGTCTCTATGTGCGAAGCGGGCTACTCGAGTCTTACTCTAGGCTCAGTTTCGAATGCCTTCTCTTGATCTAAGAAAGTCTTCTTAAATAGCCAAAATTCTGCATGCGGGGACTCATGACTCAAAAGCAAGATTCTCCTCACGTTTTGCAGTGCAAGGATATCAAATCTTGTGTCTGTTTTAAGACCTAAAGTAAGGCTATCAAGTCAGTGCAAAATTATGAATCCTATATTTATAGGACCTAACACTTGAAGGAGGTTTTTATTGTGTTTTCTATTTAGATTTCCTTTACTCTATTTTAGCAATTTTCGTTTCTAAATAGGCTTATGCTTCATTTCCAGCTTTCAAATAGTTTAATGATAAATTACAATTGTGCACAATTTCTCTTCCAAAACATGTCATGAAAATAGAAACTCTATTTTCAAAATTGGATTAAAGATTGAAGTGCTAAGAAACCATAGTTGTTTGGTTTTATTATTCCTGTCTTTTTCCATTAGAACATAATTGTCAATTGTTGTGTTAACAAATGTTTATGAAAGCCATTTTCAATATGCTAATCCTACATTAAATGGTTGAATATCTCACATATACATTGGTTGAGGTTATCTTGCTTATTGTTATTTTCTTTCCAAAGACTAAGGCATAATTGATTTCTTCGAAGGCATCTTAAGAGGTTAAACACTTTAGTTGATTTTAGTTAGATCTTACATGTTTTTAATTTCAAGACCCTCACTTAATTGCAAACAATAATCTTCCCAAAATTCACTCTAGAAGGAATTTATCTAATCATTTTTTCAGATGAGATGGTTGAATGATTAATGAAATGCAATTTTTGAGTTATCCAATTTCAGAGTTTTCTTAGTTCCTTAGTTCAAACAGGTGTAATTAGTTACCTAACATTACTTCAAGAAGATCACTCTTTACAAATTGAATAATTGGAGTAACTAAACACATCTTAGATATTTTCATTTGCATTCTTTGTTTTGTTCTGGGATGTTAAGTTCCTATATTACTAGTATAGTCCCTTATTGTTGTTAGTGTAACCCCCTTATTGTTATTATTGTACCCTTGTAACCCCCATATTGTTATTATTGTGCCCTTAAAATATTATTGTTAGGTCGGCTAGGATTACATTGTGGCCCACTAGGATTACATTATGGCCCCATGGACTCCTATATATAGAAAGGAGGTTTTGTAAATTGTATCATCCAAGAATTGTTCATTTATGTAATGTATTGGAGGTTGCCCCTCGAAGTGGCTTATTTCTAAGGCGTTGATATCTCTTTTCTTCTATTTTTGGAGCTGGTTACACAACATTTGGTATCAGAGCTTTGGATTCTAGGGTTTCGCTGCTCCAAACAGGTCATCGTGGCATTTTCGCTATAAATTTTTTCTACGAAGTTTCAGAAGCTGAAATTTTTAGGGTGCGAAGAAAAAATCCTGAGGAAGCTTGTATAAAAATTTCAGAGTTTGGTTCGCAATAATTTCGGAGATATGATCTGTGGAAGTCAGGTATTTTTTCAGGCTCCTAAACAGGTCATCGTGGCATTTGCGCTATAAAAAAATTTCTACGAAGGTTCAGAATCTGAAATTCATATGGTGCGAAGCTGAAATCCTGAGGAAATTCATCAAAAAATTTCAGAGCTTGGTTCGCAATAGTTTTGGAGATATGATCTGTGGAAGGTAGTGCTTTTTCAGGCTCCTGAATTTCATCTCAAAGAGGTGATCGTGGGAAAAGTTCAATAACTCTCTCTCTGAAGATTGGATTGGAGTGCCGTCAAAAGTGGTCGTAAGTACACGGCCTGTAGTTTCTTCGCTATCAATTTCAGAGACAAAGAACAAAACAGTGACACGTGGCAAGTCGTACAAGTTCGCTCTACTGAACTAGTCCATAATTAGGTCATTTTGGGAGATTGGACACAAATTTGTCTTGGAGAATCCAAATCAGGTCAGACCTGTGGCATTAAAAATAGAATTTAGAGGGCTACTTCAGTGCTGAATTTCAGATATATTAGAGCTTCAATCACATAGATAATACAATTTTAATATCGAGCTCCTCAAAATCAAGAAAAAGGTGTGTATTTTTCCGAATTGCATAAGTCTTGTTTGAAGAATCAATTTGAATTGATTCCAAGGGCATATTTTAGAATTTTTATCAGTATTGGGTTCTATAATGCCTCCAGAAAATAATTCCATACCCATTAATCCCTCAAAAAGCTATACTATGATGCATGAAGAGGAAGAGTTGCAGTATGAGATATCAAAATTACGGTACCAAGTGCAACAAGTTTCGATATTACGAAGAGCAATCGAAGATGAAATAGATGGTTTAAAAGCAGAAATGGAGGCTAAGTTGGATGGTTTGAAGGATCAAATAATAGCTAATATGGATGATAAATTAGTGGAATATCACAATGAGCATCAACAACAAGTTCTCCAACTCTCAAAGGATAACCCAACTTTGGTGCAGAATCTAATGAAACAACAGGAAGATCAACATCACATTGAAAGAAGTTATGAAGAAGTCATAGAAACAAGAACTCGACAAGTACGATCAATTTCAGAATATCTCAGCAAGTGGAAGAACTTTCCTATAAAATATTTCACATGGGAGGATGAGAATTTTATACAGAAGCATCAAGAAATAATCAAGCGTTGAGGACAACACTTGTTTGAAGGAGAGGGGCATGTTAAGCCCCTATATTAATAGTATAGCCCCTCATTATGTTAGTGTAGACCCCCTTATTGTTATTATTGTACCCTTGTAACCCCCATTTTGTTATTATTGTGCCCTTAAATTATTATTGTTAGGTCGGCTAGGATTACATTGTGGCCCACTAGGATTACATTATGGCCACATGGACTCCTATATATAGAAAGGAGATTTTGTAAATTGTATCATCAAAGAATTGTTCATTTATGTAATGTATTGGAGGTTGCCCCCTCGAAGTGGCTTATTTCTAAGGCGTTGATATCTCTTTTCTTCTATTTTTGGGTGGTTACACAACATAGGACCTTAGCGGACTAAAGTACAAGTAGTTGCTAAACTCCAATCTCAATAGGGTCATGCATAACAATTGAATGTTGAGGTAACCAAAGGTACAATAGTTGATTAATTTTTCTGCTTTCATTTAAGATGGGCATTGTAATTCTCAATCTTAGCATTATAAATAGATCCATGGATTAGGAATAATAAACATATTATATAAATGCTTTGATTTCCAAAATAGATCTTAAACTAGCCCTCAGTTTTTGGTATGTTTTTATGAAAATTAGAGTAGTTTTGGTACACTTCCTTTTATTCCTTCTAAAATACATTTAAATTTACATAAGTCTTTCCATAGCTTTATATTAACCATCCTTAGATCTCAAAGAAAAAAAACCCCCATAAAAAACACATAAAACACAAAACAACGAAGTAAGGAATAGGTTGCTTAAGCACATATGGTGCACCACACTTCATCAGTTTACTAGCCCTTGTTGATAATTAATGAAAGCAATTTAGAACACTAAATTGACTAAACATTTTGGTGCCGTTGCCCGGTCCCGAGCCGGGTCACCCGTGTGACGGACATGAGTATTCACACTATACTTCAACGGAAACGAAGTAGTACACCACCATCTCAAACTCATATCCCATATTTTACTAGTCATAGACTTCCAGAAGTTCTAAGATCATATATATAGTTAGTAGGATCTCCTACTTCATCCACTAGGGAAATCTTAGATGAAGAAGATCATAGGACTCCAACAAAAGGAGTAACCTTTTTCACTTCTACAGGGGAACATATTCTAGCTGAAGAGTTAGAAATCCCTAGTGAAGAGGACGAATAATAACCTTTCTTCAACATACCATTGATAGAACCAGAGGAGCAGTTAACCCTGTAGGTTGAACCTTATATCAGCTTTGAAGAATCTATCATGGCAGGAAGAGAAGAAGAAGAAGGAGAGGGAGAAGGAGAAATTTTTAATGGATAAAATGTACTATTTGGAGGAGGTAGAGGTATAGGAGGAGATAGATGAAGAGTTAGGGGGAATGTTGAAGGAGTTAGAGGAAATAGAGGAACTGAGAGTTCTTTTGGATTCCCTATAATAGATGAAGAGACAAATGCTACCATGAAAAATATCTCACCTTCTGTTCTCCCAAAATTTCATGGATTAAAAATTGAAGACCCTGAGACCATTTTATTTGAATTTGAAGTCTTGTGCAGAACTTGTGATTATCTACAAGATGCTCAAAAACTCAAATTGTTTCCTTCAAAATTATAAGGAGCAGCTCTAAAATGGTTCATGAGTGTAATCACTAGGTCTATTAGGACATGGAATGATATGAATAGAGCATTTCTAGAAAGGTATTTGGACTATTGTATACCTGTTAATCACAAAGAGGAAGTGTTTAAGATGATGCAAAAAGAGGATGAAAATTTGGAGGATTTACTTGAAAGATTCAACTATAACATTAAAAGAGAAAAAATGAAAAATCTAGATCAAGACACTCTAAAAGCTCTTTTGTTGAAAACAATTAGAGATGAATGGATAGATATCCTTAACATGATGGGGAAGGGGGACATATCTTAACTTCCATTACCTGATATTGGGGAACTATGTATTAATCTCTCAAGAGGAAAATAAAAAAATTTGAAAGGACTAAGAGATCATGCTCTTGCTAGGGTAAACAAATTTGCAACTGGAACAGTGAGTAGAGAAGAAATTGGAAACATGCTTGATGAATTCAAAACAGACATTTTAGGGAGTCTTAGTGAATAGATAGACACCCTTAAGTTACAAAACAAGCATAAAGTCGAGACTGATGCTTTGGCTATTTCTGTCCAAAATGCAGAAAGAAACATGCCTTGAGAGAATGTCCTCTTGAAGAAAAATTCATAGAAACATGCATGATTTGTTCAGAAATTCATAAGACTAAGAATTGTCCTTCAATTCCTGGTCTTAAAGCTGTTTTTCAGGAAGAAACAACATCAAATCCTACAGAATCTCTTTGTTTTGTCTCTAGAAGACCATGGAAGGGGCCACAAACTCAAGGGTTTAACAACCAAATGAATACTCAACCCCCACCAAATTGGAATTCTTGGCAGCAGCCTTGGCCCCAATCTCAATTTTAATCTCAACCTTGGGTTCAAGGAATGCAAAATCCATATGGAAGATTTTCTCAATACTATCAATATCCTCCATCATATCCAAATTATCCTCCCCAACAAAATCAACAACCTCCAACCCAAAACCAAAATCCACAACTCTCATTACCATTCCCTCAGAGACCAAATCAATTACCTGCCCAACAATTACCAAACCCCAACAATAAAAATCCTCAGAATACCTATATGATAGAAGGTCAGCAATTTCCAACCTATATGATTACTCCTCTAGATCTTAATGATGTCCAACTAAGATCTGGTAGGATATTATAAAATGTGAAGCCTTCTGTATTCATCCAAGAACAAGACAATTTTGAGGAAGATTCTCTACATCCCAATAAAAGTTTTGAGGAAGAAGTATCTCTTCAGAACCAAAATTCTGAAAATAAAAAGCAAAAGCAACAAATAAATTCAACTTCTGTCATAGAGCAACCATCAACATCTACTTTTGCACCTCCTTTTCCTGAAAGATTATAAGTTGATAGAGGAGTAGAAAATCATATTATGTTTCCTAATTATGATTTCCTAGATGTATTGAAAAATATTTGCATCAAAATCCCTTTGTTAAAAGCCATCAAGGAAATTCCAATTTTAGCTAAAACAATAAAGGAGTTGAGTATGAAGAAACCGGGAAGAAAAATAAAATAAATAAAAAGAATCCAACTTGTAGGAAAAATAGTATACATAATGATGGGAAAAATTGTCATTCAAAAACATTTAGATCCCGGAAGTCCAGTTGTAAAATAACAACTCAATGGAGTTGAAATTCCAAATACATTGATTGATTTAGGAGCAGCAATAAACATCATGAGAAAACAGACCATGGAACAACTTAAGCTTCCTAATATTCTTTACACACCTACATTACTGCAATTAAAAAATAGCTTTGTAATCAAACTAGATGGTGTGTTAGAAGATATTTCCGTGTCTTTAGATTCTTGGGAGTATCTTGTTGATTTTATGATATTAACCACTAAGAACAATCTAGGAGGACACCCACTCATACTAGGAAGACCTTGGTTGGCTACAGCTGATGCTTTCATGAGCTGTAGATTTGGTGACATGTATATTTCTGATGGTAATTCAACTAAGAAATTCAATTTGTATCCTCCAGCAAGAACATCACAAGGATAGATGACAAAGAATGGATTGATGATGAAGAAGATATACAACCTCTCTTTACTATTTCAAACATTAGTGAAGATAGCCAAATCTTAAATACAATAGAAAATTATGAATCATCTCCAAAATATGAACATGATCAATTTCAAGAAAGATCCAATATTGAATATTTGTCATCTAGGCAGTTGTTTCTTTACTCTATGGAAGAATTTGGTAGCTCTACAGTTGAAATATTTCCAAGGAAAACCTTGAACATAAACAATAACTTGGAAAAGTTACAACAAGAGAAGCTAATCAAAACATTACAACGACATTCACCTGCATATGCATGAGAAAATGCTGACATGAAAGGAATTAGTCCTAAGACTTGTATACATCACATTTACATTGAGGAAAATTGCAAACCTATCAGACAGCCTCAAATAAAGATGAATCCAAATCTTAGGCAAATTGTGAAAGAAGAGTTGCAAAAGTTGTTAAATGTAAACTTCATCTATCCAATTTCAGACAGACAGTGGGTTTCTCCTTTAGTGATTGTACCTAAGAAGAATGGTAAATGGAGGGTATGCATTGATTATCGAGAATTTAATAAAGCTACCCTTAAAGATCATTTTCCTTTACCTTTTATAGATCAAGTGTTAGATACATTAGCAGGTAAGAAGTATTTCTCATTCCTGAATGGTTTCAATGGTTACTACAAAATTCAGGTTGCACCTAAATATCAGGATAAAACCACATTCACCTATGCATGGGGAACTTATGCCTATCGAGTACTTCCTTTTGGATTGTGCAATGCACCTGCAACATTCCAAAGGGCGGTACTAGGAATTTTTTCTGATCTAATACGTGATTGTGTAGAAGTGTATATGGATGACTTTACAGTTTATGGTAATACATTTGAAAAGGCTTTAGAAAACTTGGAAAAGGTTATTAAAAGATGTAAGGAAGCAAACCTCTCACTAAGTCATGAAAATTTTTTCATGATGTTTAGTGAAGGGATTGTTTTGGGACATCACATTTCAGGAGATGGAATTAAAGTTGATAAATCTAAAGTTGAAGTCATCTCCAAGTTATCAGTTCCAAGTTTCAAATTGGATGTTAGAAGTTTTCTAGGATTCACAGGGTATTATAGAAGATTTATAGAAAATTTCACCAAAATAGCATCCCCACTCTTCAAACTACTCACCAAAGATTGTGAATTTAGTTGCAATCCTGACTGCCAGTTAGCATTTGAAACCTTAAAATCAAAAATCTCTAAAGCACCCATCTTAAGAGGGCCTAACTGGAAACTACCTTTTCGCATTTCAACAGATGCTTCAGACACAGCTCTAGGAGCTGTGTTAGGACAAAAAGACTTGATCCCCTATGTCATCTATTATACAAGTAATAATTTGACTCCCACAAAGTTGAATTACACTGTAACTGAAAAGGAATTCTTATTTTTTGTTCATGCTATCAACAAATTCAGACATTACATAAGAGGCTATGAAACCTTTGTCCATGCAGATCACTCTGCAATTAGGTATTTAACGAATAAATCTATTACTAATGGCAGAGTTACAAGATGGTTATTTCTCCTGCAAGAATTCAACATTACTATTCTAGACAAGCCTGGAAAACAAAACACAGTTGTTGATTTCTTGTCTAGAATTCAAAATATCAAAGATAACACTCCAGTTGAAGATAAATTTCCTGATGAATATCTTTTTGCAATAACTACTCAGACCCCTTGGTTTGCAAATATTGCCAATTACTTAGTTACAGGAAAATTACCATCATGTTTGCATTCTAGAGAGAAAAGAAGAATCATTCAATTAAGTGCAAGATATTCATGGATTACTAATGAATTGTATAAGACAGGTCCAGATCTCATTATCAGAAAATGTGTTCAAGAATATGAAATGCCTGAAATTAAGGCATGTCATGAAGAACCTTGTGGTGGAAATTTTGTTGATAAGAGGGTAGCCTATAAAATCCTTCATTTAGGATATTATTGGACATCCCTCTTCAAAGATGCCAAAGAATATGTCAAAAGGTGTGGTAGTTGCCAAAGGGTAGGGAAACCTACTCCTTCAAATGAAAGACCATTGCAACCTTAGGTACTCATTGAACCTTTTGAAAAATGGGCCTTGGATTTTGTCGAACCTATCAATCCTCCATCTAAACAAAAGAAGTATATTTTGGTATGTACTGATTATGTCACTAAATGGGTAGAGGCTAAAGCATTACCTTTTGCTAATGAAGGATCTATAGTTAATTTTCTTTTTGAGCATATCTTCACTCATTTTGGTGTTTCAAGAGAAATTGTAACAGATCAGGGCTCTCAATTTACATCAAAGATGGTGAAAAGGCTCGTGGAAGATTACAAGATCAAGCACAGAAAGTCTATTCCTTACCATCCACAAGGAAATGGTCAAGTTGAATCTACCAATAAGGTGATTGAAGGAATTCTCTCTAAGACTGTTCATCTACATAGAAGAGATTGGGCAGATAGGCTTCCTAAAGCCTTATGGGCCTACAAAACTACATGGAGGAACACAACAAGACATACTCCCTATGAACTTTTTTATGGGAAGCAAGTCCTGTTTCCTATTGAGTTTCATATCAAAACCTTCAAGATGGCAGTCCAATTAGGACTTGATTTATCATAAGCACAGAAGCATAGACTGGAGCAACTCAATGAACTAGATGAAATCAGACAAGATGCAGTCCAAAGAATCAGTATAGTCCAACAGCAAAGGACTAAGTGGCATGATAATTATATCAAAGAGAAAAAGTTTCAAGCAGGTGATTGGGTACTCTTGTTCGATTCAAAATTCAAGGATTTTGAAGGAAAGTTTTAGAATCATTGGCTTAGGCCATATGAGATAGAAATAATCTTTGATAATGGAGCAGTGAAGATCAGAACAATAGATGAAGAAAATATATCTCTTCTTGTGAATGGTCATCGGTTGAAAGTATATCATAAACCACTTTCAAAAGAAGAGTTTGTCAAGAAATTTCAAGATAATATTGAAATGGAGTTGGTGAAGAAAAGTTCTTCTTCTTCACAAACTTAGCTTTTATTTTTCCTACATTTGATAATAAAAAAATTTAAAAAAAAAGAAAGAAAAGAAATAAAGAAATAAAGTGTATAAGTATGAAAACCAATCAATGATTGGCATACTTATGCAGAAAATACAGGGTGAAAATCAGAGCTCTATGACATCCTATATTTTCCATTTTTCTTTTCTATAATAAAGTAGTGAAAACTACATTCATATTTGCAGTTCATTGTCTGCAAATTCAGTTTCATTCCATCACACTCCATTGTCATTCCATCTCATTCCACTTTCGTTTAATTTTCACATTCATTCCATAAGTCATATTTCACTTTCATTCCATATTTTTCACTCATCCCATTCATGTTCCATACTTAAAAAATAATACATTTTGCGATTGAGTACATTACGCAACCACTTCAACAATTCTAACATGATGATTGCAAAGGGACCAAATGATTATGTTTTTGAAGGCCACCATGTTACAAAAGAGTACCTAAGGAACAACATCAAGCAAACAACAAACAAAAAGGTTAAGTTCTGAGGTAAAGTGTAAAATTTATTTTTAATAGCAAAATTAAAAACATGAAATATGTATAATATGTACATTCATATGTTCCTTGAAAACCCATCATTCGAATTGATTTCAAAAATCATCATGATATATCTTGACCATATCCCTCATATAAATTTGCATAACGGTCCATCATTAATATCCTTGATTGATGACTAACGGTCATAATCATGATGTGACCTACTTGTCTACATATCTCAAAGACCGTATCACTTACTTATTTCCTACAACTCACCATAAACCCTCCATCCGTAGCTCATTCATATCCATCGATTCCATAGCCAATTCATCTCCATCAACTCTGCAGCCAATTCATTTCCACAAATCAGAGGGGTAATTCTGAAGGTTTAAAGCACTCTGCATAGAAGAAGGATGGGTTTGATTGTTAGAACAGAACCAGTGGGGGTAAAATACATGGAAGGATACCCACAGGTTAGAGAATTGCTACAACAAGCTGGATGGTTGAGGTTCATAGAAAATTTCAATGGTTTTCATAAGGAAATTACAAAATTATTTGCCTGTTCTTTTGATGGAACCGAAGTAGAAATTGGGGACATTAAATTTACAGTGACAGAGTCATTCTTGGCTGAAGCTACAGAAATTCTGAGGCATGGAGAGAGATGGTTCAAGAAAAAAGAATTCCATAATGAATCATGGAAGGTTATATATATCACACATAAATTCCGGGAATTCGAGAATTCCATTAAATGGTTATATATATCACACATATAGTAATTGATTATCTTTCTTATTGTTATTTTCTTGACAAATACTAAGGCATAATTGATTTCTTCGAAGGCATCTCAAGAGGTTAAACACGTCACATTTGAGTGTGGCTGACAAGTCAATTATACATTAGATGATTTTAGTTAGATCTTACATGCGCTTACTTTCAAGACCCTCACTTAATTGCAAACAATAATCTTCCTAAAAATCACTCTAGAAGGAATTGATTAATCGTGTTTTCAGATGAGATGGTTGAATGATTAATGAAATGCAATTTCTGAGTTATCTATTTGTGGTGTTTTCTTAGTTCTTTAGTTCAAACAGGTGTAATTAGTTACCCAACATTACTTCAAGAAGATCACTCTTTACAAATTGAATAATTGGAGTAACTAAACACATCTTAGATATTTTCATTTGCATTCTTTGTTTTATGTTCTAGGACCTTAGTAGACTGAAGTACAAGCAGTTGCTAAACTCCATCTCAATAGGGTCATGCCTAACAATTGAATGTTGAGGTAACCAAAGGTACAATAGTTGATTCATTTTTCTGCTTTCATTTAAGATAGGCATTGTAATTCTCAATCTTAGTTTTAGAAATAGATCCATGGATTAGGACTAATAAACATATTAGATAGATGCTTTGATTTCCAAAATAGGTCTTAAACTAGCCCTCAGTTTTTGGTATGTTTTCATGAAAATTAGATTTGTTTTGGTAAAATTCCTTTTCTTCCTTCTAAAATACATTTAGATTCACATAAGTCTTTCCATAGCTTTAGATTAACCATCCTTATATTTCAAAGAACAAAAAACCCCCTAAAAACAACGTAAAACACAAAACAACGAAGTAAGGAATAGGTTGCTTAAGCACATATGGTGCACCACACTTCATCAATTTATTAGCCCTGGTTGATAATTAATGAAAGCAATTTAGGACACTAAATTGACTAAACATTTTGGCATCGTTGTCGGGGATCGGAGCACGGGTCGCACCCACGTGACAGGCGTGAATACTCACCACTATACTACAATGACCAAAGTACTACACCACCATCTCAAACTAATTTCCCATATTTTACTGGTCATAGACTTCCAGAAGTTCTAAGATCAGATATCCAGTTAGTAGGATCTCCTACTTCATTCACTGAAGCAATCTTAGAGGAAGAAGATCCTAGAACTCCAACAGAAGGAGTAACATTTTTCACTTCTACAGGGGAGCATATTCTAGCTAAAGAGTTAGAAATCCCTAGTGAAGAGGAAGAAGAAGAACATTTCTTCAACATACCATTGATAGAAGAACCAGAGGAGCAGTTAACCTTGCAGGCTGAACTTTATATTAGCTCTAAAGAATATATCATGGCAGGAAGAGGAGAAGAAGGAGGAGAGGGAAAGGAGAAAATTTTAATGGATAAATGTACTATTTGGAGGAGGAGATAGAGAAAGAGGTAGGGGAAATGCAGAAGGAAGTAGAGGTAGAGGAAATAGAGGAACTGAGAGTTCTTTTGGATTCCCTATAGTAGATGAAGAGACAAATGCTACCATGAAAAATATTCCACCTTTTGTTCTCCTAAACTTTCATGGATTAAAAAGTGAAGACCCTGAGACTTTTTTATTTGAATTTGAAGTCTTGTGCAGAACTTATGATTATCTACAAGATGCTAAAAAATTCAAATTTTTTCCGTCAACATTGAAAGGAGCAGCTCTAAAATGGTTCATGAGTCTAATCACTAGGTCTATTAGGACATGGAATGATATGAAGAGAGCATTTCTAGAAAGGTATTTGGACTATTTTATACCTGTTAATCACAAAGAAGAAGTGTTTAAGGTGATGCAAAAAGAGGATGAAAATTTGGAGGATTACTTGAAAGATTCAACTATAACATTAAAAGAATTATTGCTCTTGCAAGAATTCAAGATTATTGTTTTAAACGGGCACGGAAAACAAAACAACATTGAAGGTAAATTTCTTGATGAATATCTTTTTGCAATAACTACTCGAACCCCTTGGTTTGCAGATATTTCCAATTACTTAGATACAGGAAAATAACCTTCACATTTACATTCTGGAGAGAAAAGAAGAATCATTCAATTAAGTGTAAGATACTCATGGATTACTAATGAATTGTATAAGACAGGTCCAGATCTCATTATCAGAAGATGTGTTCGAGAAGATGAAATGCATGAAATTCTTAAGGCATGTCATGATGAACTTTGTGGTGGAAATTTTTCTGACAAGAGGGCAGCCTATAAAAACCTTCATTTAGGATATTATTTGCCATCCATCTTCAAATATGCCAAATAATATGTCAAAAGATGTGATAGTTGCCAAAGGGTAGGGAAAACTGCCCCTTCAAATGAAATGCCACTGCAACCTCAGGTACTCATTGAACCTTTTGAAAAATGGGCCTTGGATTTTGTTTGACCTATCAATCCTCCATCTAAACAAAAGAAGTATATTTTGGTATGCATTGATTATGTCACTAAATGGGTAGAGGCTAAAGCATTACCTTTTGCTAATGAAGGATCTGTAGTTAATTTTCTTTTTGAGGATATCTTCACTCATTTTGGTGTTCCAAGAGAAATTGTAATAGATCAGGGCACTCAATTTACATAAAATATGGTGAAAAAATTGGTGGAAGATTACAAAATCAAGCACAGAAAGTCTACTCCTTACAATACATAAGCAAATGGTCAAGTCAAATCTACCAATAAGGTGATCAAAGGAATTCTCACTAATACTATTCATCTACACTAAAAATATTGGGAAGATAGGCTTCCTAAATCCTTATGGGCCTACAGAACTACATGGAGGAACACAACAAGACATACTCCCTATGAACTTGTTTATGGGAAGCAAGTCATGTTCCCTATAGAGTTTCGAATCAAGACCTTCAATATGGCAGTCCAGCTGGAACTTGATTTATCAAAAGCACAGAAGCATAGATTGGAGAAACTTAATGAATTAGATGAAATAAGACAAGATGCAGTCCAAAGAAACAGTATAGTCCAGTAGAAAAGGACTAAATGGCATGACAAGTATATCAAAGAGAAAAAGTTTCAAGAAGGGGATTGGGCACTCTTGTTCGATTCAAAATTCAAGTATTTTCAAGGAAAGTTTCAGATTCATTGGCTTGGGCCATATGAGATTGAAAAAGTCTTTGATAATGGAGCAATGAAGATCAAAACAATAGATGAAGAAAAGGTATCTCTTCTTGTGAATGGTCATCAGTTGAAAGTATATCATAAACCTCTTTCAAAAGAAGAGTTTGTCAAGTAATTTCAAGATAATATTGATATGAAGTTAGTTAAGAAGAATTATTCTTCTTCACAAACTTAGCTTTTATTTTTCCTACATTTGCTAAAAAATGAAAACATAAAAAATAAAATAAAATAAAATAAAATTGAAAAAATAAAGTGTATGTTAGGTCCCTATATTACTAGTATGGTCCCTTATTGTTGTTAGTGTAACCTCCTTATTGTTATTATTATACCCTTGTAACCCCCATATTGTTATTATTGTGCCCTTACATTATTATTGTTAGGTCAGCTAGGATTACATTGTGGCCCCATGGACTCCTATATATAGAAAGGAGGTTTGGTCATTTGTATCATCCAAGAATTTTTCATTCATGTAATGTATTGGAGGTTTCCTCCTCGAAGTGGCTTATTTATAAGGCGTTGATATCTCTTTTCTTCTATTTTTGGAGCTGGTTTCACAATATTTGGTATCAGAGGTTTGGATTGTAGGGTTTCGCTGATCCAAACAGGTCATCGTGGAATTTTCGATATAAATTTTTTTATATGAAGGTTCAGAAGCTGAAATTTTTAGGGTGGAAAGCCAAAATCCTGAGGAACATCGTCGCAACATTTCAGAGCTTCGTTCGCAATATTTTCGAAGATATGATCTATGGAAGGTAGGGCTTTTTGTAGGCTTCTGAATTTAACTTAAACAGGTCATCGCCATCTCGGAATTTTCTCTATAAATTTTGTTCTAAGGTCAAAACCTGAAATCTTTGAGCACAAAGCAAGATCTGAGAAACTGAGGAACATCATCGCAAAATTTCAGAACTTGGTTTGCAATATTTTCAGAGATATGATCTGTGGAAATTAGGTCTTTTTCAGGCTCCCTAATTTCATCTCAAAGAGGTGATCATGGGAAAATATTCATAACTCTCTCTCTGAGAATCAGATTGGAATTCTGTAAAAAGTGGCTGGAAGTACACAGACTGCAGTTTTCTGTCTATAAATTTCAGAGCCAAAGGAGCAAACATTGACACGTGGCAAGTCGTACAAGTTCGCTCTACCGAACCAGTCCATAATTAGGTCATTGTGGGACATTGGACATAAATTTGTCTTGAAGAATCCAAATCAAGTTAGACCTGTGGAATTTTAAAGAAGCTTCAGAGGACTACTACAAGACCAAATTTCAGATATTGAGGATCTTCAATTATAGAGATAATTCAATTTCAATATAGAGCTCTACAAAAGCAAGTAAAAGGTGTGTATTTTTTTTCCGAATTGCATAAGTCTTGTTTGAAGAATCAAGTTGAATTGATTCCAAGGGCATATTGTAGAATAGATATCAGTATTGGTTTCTAAAATGGCCCCTAAAAATAATTCAACACCCATTAAGCCTTTATAAGGCTCTACTATGACTCATGAAGACGAAGAATGGCAACATGACATATCAAAATTACAAGAGCAAGTGCAACAAATTTTTCTCTCGCAAAGAGCAACAAAAAATGACATGGAAGTTTTGAAGAAAGGCATGGAAAATAAGATGGATGGTTTGAAGAAAGGCGTGGAATCTAAGATAGATGGCATGGAGGCTGGCATGGAATCTAAGATGGATGACATGGAAGCTAAGATCGATGAGAAAATGGAAAACATGAAGAATTTTCTAAAAGCAGACATGGAAGGTTTGACAAAGTTGACACAAGAAAGGTTTCCTAATGGTGAAAAGATAGTAGAAGAACCTCATGATGAGAACAAAATAAATGTTAATCGTGATTTCATAAACTCTAATGTTGGCGGGAAGAACCACCATATTCCAAAAATGGATATGAGGAAGTTTTATGGAAAGGATCATGTAACATGGATACTACAGATGGAGCAATATTTTGATCTCCATAATGTGCAAAACACACAAAAGGTACGCATTGCAACTTTACATTTAGAAAAAAATACATTTATATGGTATCGATGGCTTTGCTCCCGTAAAAAAATTGTCACTTGGTCAATTTTTACGGAGGAAATGATAGCACATTATGAGGATACAAAGAGCAACACCTTCTTTAGCCAATTGATAAATCTCGAACAAAAGGGTTTAGTGGGGGAGCACATTGAGGACTTCCAAAAATTGAATATAAGGGTAACTGATATTCCAGAGGAACACAGGATTGATCTCTTCATAGGTACTTTAAAGGATAACATCCAACATGAATTTTGCGTTTTGGAACCTGATTCATTGGAGAAGGCATTCAGGTTGGCAAGAAAAATTGAATGTAAAATTACGGTGACAAGGAAGCCTACCACTCACTTCTATAAAGAGGGAAGTGTTGCTACTCCTAGATTTCCACAACCTACAAGGTTGACACCACAACAATTGGAAGAAAAAAGAACAAAAGGGCTTTGCTACAGTTGTGATAGAAAATACACTAAAGGTCAGAAGTGTGCTGAGAAGAAATTATTTTACATAGATTGTGAAGAGGAAGAAGAAAATGAACAAGAAGAGGATATACACCAGGAACCAACCCTAGAAGAGGAAGAAATGAATCCGACCATATCGTGTAATGCACTGGCAGGAATTACCACTCCTCGAACTCTCAAGATACAAGGACAAATCAAGAAGAAAAAGGTAATAGTGTTGATTGATTCAGGTAGCACCCATAATTTTATTCATTGTAAGGTAGCCAAGGAATTAAATTGTTTCCTATACCTAGCACGAGAATGTCAAGTGATGGTTGCAAATGGAGGAACTATAAATTGCTCTGGAAAATGCCATAATATCAAGCTAACCATGGGGGAATATGTATTGACTAGTCCAATGCTTTCCATTCCTATGGGAGGTGCTGATGTTGTACTAGGAGTACAATGGTTACAATCTTTGGGGACGGTAGCTTTTAATTTTCCAGAACTTTTCTTGAAATTTTTTTCAGAAGGAAAGGAAGTCGAATTACGGGGTATTGAAGGGAAGCCGGGAAGGATAATAAGCTCTAATGTTATGACAAAGCTTCTAAAGAAAGAACAACGAGGCGTAATTGCACAATTATGCTCACTAGAAGTTCCAACATCAAAATCATCTATTTCTGCAGATCTCCAACAAGTCTTGGACAATCATTCCAAGGTGTTTGAAAATCCCAAAGGAATCCCACCTATTCGTGATCATGATCATGCTATTCATTTGATTCCAGGAAGTGTTCCTCCAAACATCAGGCCTTATAGATATCCTTACTTTCAAAAGAGCGAAATTGAACGTATGATTGCAGAAATGTTAGAGGCGGGTATAATTCAACCTAGTCAAAGTTCTTTCTCTGCTCCTGTAGTATTGGTACACAAGAAGGATGGATCATGGCGAATGTGTCCAGATTATAGGGAGCTCAATAAGCTCACCATTAAAAATAAATTTCCCATTCCTGTGATTGATGAATTATTGGATGAATTACATGGAGCAATTTATTTTACCAAGTTGGATCTTCGTTCAGGATATCATCAAATTAGAATGAAGACTGAAGATATTCCAAAAACAACGTTTCGAACTCATGAGGATCATTATGAATTTTTGGTCATGCCTTTTGGCCTTACCAATGCACCTTCTAAATTTCAAGGGTTGATGAATTCCATTTTCAAACCCTTCCTTAAAAAATTTGTGCTAGTATTTTTTGATGATATACTAATCTACAACAGGTCTTGGAAGGATCATGTTGAACATGTTGACAGGGTGCTCAAACTATTGCAGGAGAAACAATTATATGCAAAAACATCCAAATGCTTCTTTGGAGTACAAGAGGTGGAATATCTGGGTCATATTATATCTCACGAGGGTGTTAAAGTAGACCCTAACAAAATTAAAGCCATTAAGGAATGGAAAGTCCCCACGACCATAAAGCAGTTGCGAGGATTTCTCGGGTTAACAGGGTATTATCGCAAGTTTGTTAAGAATTATGGGAGAATAGCAGCACCTCTAACAACATTATTGAAGAAAGATGCATTTTCATGGACTCTTGAAGCAACTAAGGCCTTTGAACATCTTAAAGAGGCAATGTGCCTAAAACCGGTCTTAGCTACGCCAGACTTCACAAAAACCTTTATTGTGGAATGTGATGCCTCAAGAAATGGAATTGGTGTTGTTTTAATGCAAGAAAGAAGACCCATTGCTTTTGAAAGTCGTCCAATCAAAGGAAAGTATTTACATAAACCTATTTATGAGAAGGAAATGTTAGCAATACTGCATGCACTAAAGAAATGGCGAACTTACTAATGGGAAGACACTTCAAGGTAAAAACCGATCATGATAGTCTTAAACACTTTTTGGAACAAAGACTATCGTCAGAAGAGCAGCAAAAATGGGTCACAAAGATGTTGAGTTATGACTTTGAAATAATCTACAAAAAAGGAAAGCTTAATGTTGTTGCAGATGCACTCTCAAGAAAGAATGAAGAGGTGGAAGCATTGCTTTGTGCCATTTCTATTATCCAACCAGATTGGATAGCCGAAGCAAGAGATGAATGGAAGAAGGAAAAAGATGTATGGACACTCATTCAAAAGTTGCAGCAAGATCCTAGTACATCTGATACATTTAGTTGGAAAAATGATTCCTTATGGTACAAATATAGCTTATATCTTTGTAAGAATTCCCAACTAAAACAAAATATTCTTTTGGAATTGCACACTTCTCCTTTAGGAGGACACTCAGGATTTTTAAAAACTTACCACAGGGTGAAGAAAGATTTTTTTTTGGGATGGCCTTAAATCTGATATTCAAAAGTTTGTGGCGGAATGTTTGGTTTGCCAGCAGAATAAAGTGGAAACAATTAAGACCCCGGGACTTCTACAACCTTTATCCATTCCAAGTCAACGTTGGGAGGAGATTTCAATGGATTTTATCACGGGTTTACCTAAGTCTGAAGGAAAGAGTGTCATCATGGTGGTAGTTGATAGACTTACCAAGTATGCACACTTTTGTGCATTATCTCATCCATTTAAAGCAAGTACAGTTGCTACTACATTTATGGACACAATTAAAAAACTACATGGAAACCCAAGGGTTATTGTGAGCGACAGAGATCCCATTTTTACTGGAAATTTTTGGACGGAGTTATTTTCTTGTTTGGGTACTCAATTAGCTCATAGCTCATCTTATCATCCTCAATTCAATGGTCAAACTGAGATAGTAAATAAATGTTTGGAAGGATATCTTCGTTGTTTTGTATCTGATAAACAAACACAATGGGTCAAGTGGTTACCTCTCGCTGAATGGTGGTATAACACTTCCTTCCATACTGCAGCAAAAATGACCCAATTTATGGCACTTTATGGATATCATCCACCATCCATCACATCATATTTAAGAGAAAATTCGAAGGTTCAAGAAATGGAAGATCACATCGAGCATCAGCAAGAAGTTCTCCAACTCTTAAAGGATAACCTGAATTTGGCACAAAATCGAATGAAACAACAGGTAGATCAACATCGCAGCGAGAGAAGTTTTGATGTAGGAGATTGGGTATTTTTACGGCTACAACCATACAAACAAATGTCCCTCAAGAAAGCAAAGAAGGATAATAAATTATCGCCCAAGTACTATGGTCCTTACAAGGTGTTGCAAAAGATTGGTACTATGGCATACAAATTGGAGCTTCCTGCTTCTTCGCGAGTACATCCAATTTTCCATGTTTCATGCTTAAAGAAGGTTATCGGTGAAAATATTCTAGTTCAAACAATATTACCAGAACTTGATGAGGAAGGAAAAATCATATTGGAACCTGAAGCGGTCATGGAAACAAGAACTCGACAACTACGTAATCGATCAATTTCAGAGTATCTCATCAAGTGGAAGAACTTACCCACTGAAGATTCTACATGGGAGGATGAGAATTTTATACAGAAGCACCCAGAGCTACTCAAGCGTTGAGGACAACACTTTTTGAAGGAGAGGGGCATGTTAGGTCCCTATATTACTAGTATAGTCCCTTATTTTTGTTAGTGTAACCCCCTTATTGTTATTATTGTACCCTTGTAACCCCCATTTTATTATTATTGTGTCCTTAAATTATTATTGTTAGGTCGGCTAGGATTACATTGTGGCCCACTAGGATTACATTATGGCCCCATGGACTCCTATATATATAAATGAGGTTTTGTAAATTGTATCATCCAAGAATTTTTCATTTATGTAATGTATTGGAGGTTTCCCCCTCGAAGTGGCTCATTTCTAAGGCGTTCATCTTTTCTTCTATTTTTTGGAATAGTTTCACAACGAGTGTATAAGTATGAAAACCAATCAATGATTGGCATACTTATGTAGAAAATACAGGGTGAAAATCAGAGCTCTCTGACATCCTATATTTTCCATTTTTCTTTTCTGTAATAAAATAGTGAAAACTACATTCATATTTTGCAGTTCATAATCTGCAAATTAGGTTTCATTCCATCACATTCCACTGTCATTCCATCTCATTCCAATTTCATTTAATTTTCACATTCATTCCATAAGTCATATTTCACTTTCATTCCATATTTTTCATTCATTACATTCATGTTCCATACTTAGAAAAAAAATAATAATACATTCTGCAACTGAGCACATTCTGCAGCTGATTCTATTCTGCAGCCACTTCAGCAATTCTGACATGATGATTGTGAAAGGGACTAAAGGATTATGTTTGAAGGCCACCATGTTACAGAAGAGTACCCAAGGAACAACATCAAGCAAATAACAAACAAAAAGGTTAAGTTTTGAGGTAAAGTGTAAAAAATTATTTTTAATAGCAAAGTTAAAAACATGAAATATGTATAATATGTACATTCATATGTTCCTTGACAACCCATCATTCGAATTGACTACAATCCTCATCATGATATATCTCAACCATATCCCTCATATAAAGGTGCATAACGGTCCATCATTAATATCCTTGATTGATGACTAATGGTCATTATCATGACGTAACCTACTTGTCTACGTCTCTCAAAGACCGTATCACTTATTTATTTCCTACAGCTCACCATAAACCCTCCATCAGATCCGTAGCTCATTCATCTCCATCAACTCTGCAACCAATTCATTTCCAATAAAATAGAGGGGTAATTATGAAGGTTGAAAGCACTCTGCATAGAAGAAGGATGGGTTTGATTGTTAGAACAGAAACGGTGGGGGTAAAATACATGGAAGGATACCCACAGGTTAGAGAATTTCTACAACAAGCTGGATGGTTAAGGTTCGTAGAAAATTTCAATTGTTTTCATAAGGAAATTACAAAATCATTTGCCCAGTGTTTTGATGGAATCGAAGTAGAAATTGGGGACATTAAATATGCAGTGACAAATTCATTCTTGGTTGAAGCTGCAGAACTTCTGAGGCATGGAGAGAGATGGTTCAAGAACAAAGAATTCCATAATGAATCATGGAAGGTGATACTTAAAAACCCAGGTATGGATGTCTCAGTTTTTAGAAAAGGAATCCCAAGTACAGCTCTTAGAAGCGAATGGAGAAATATGCTTTTGATTTTGCAGAAATTCATAACTTGTGAAGGAAGATTTGGAACCACGTATGTTTATCATATCCATTTCTTAATGTATTTTCTAGAAAATGGTGAAATCAACCTTCCTTCCTTTATTCTCGGTAATCTAAGAAGAATGGCCTCAAATGTACAAAAGATAATACAATTTATAGAGACCACTATGCATCATCATGGCTTGGTGAAAATATTGATTGAGTTTCAGTTAAGGAGCATAGGAGACACTTGGGAGGATTTCCTTGTTAGGAATCATTTTCAAAAACAACCAGGGTCACCACCCAAGGAAGAGAATGTCAGGAGAAGTAAAAGAAAGAAAACTGATATGATTGTTGAAAACAGACTTGAAACTTCACTACAGAGGAATGATGAAAAACCAATTTCTGAGGAACTGACATAAATTAGGAAACAAATCAAGGCTAGAGGAAAGAAAAATAAAGAGAGTTAGGTTACAAATGAAGGGAGTGAAAGTCCTCCAAAAATAAGAAGGAGCTCTAGACTCCGAGGCATTATGAAGAAGACATTTTCCAAAGGGACAGAGCTCATAAATATAGAAGAGGAAACCCCAGTTCCATCACCTGTTGATAATTCTCCTATGTACAGTCCTCAAAACTCTCCTGTTTATAATTTTGAAGAAGGCCCCAGCAGAAGATCTCTTGGTATAGATCTAGTTTAGTAGTAGACATATGATTATGTAAAGTCATTGGAAAGAAGAAGTGCCTCAATGAACCAAGAACCACCTGTCAATCCACAAGAACCTCTAATTGATGCTCTTAAGCAAGATATTTATGAATTAGAGAAATTGAATAGGCACATAAAGTAGGAGAATGAGATTTTGAAGGAAAAAAACAAATTGAACAAGGCAATGCATAATAATACTACTCTACAACTAGGACTATTGCATAAGGAAAATAGGAAATTGAAGAAGAAGAACAAGAGATTGAACAGAGCAATCATAAACCTCAAATTCAAAGTTCTTATGAAAATGCCAAGAATGACATTGACTTCAAAGAGGAACAAAAGAATAAGGTTGGATTTTCTAGCTGAGGTATCTGAGCAAATGCAGTAGGGGAGAAGAACTCATAATTTTGGAAAATTGCATGAGTACATGCAATGATTTTGCAGTGGGGGTATGTTGAACCTCAGCATTACCCTCTCTTTTACAGTTTTTCTCACCTCATTCCACCACTTTTCCATAAGATCACAAACCCTAATCAATGAAGAATGCTAATATTTTGTCTTAAGGATGCATTTAAATGATTTTCATATTATATTTTCATGATTTTTCTATTTGGATAAGTTTTTGCAATTTAGCTACAGAATGCAGCCTATTCTGCAGCTAACTATGCGATCCGTAGCCACTCTTATGGTTTAGTAGGTTCCAGGTGTCAGTTGAGGAATTGGGCCACATGGGTGTTTCTAGAAACTTGCCTACATGGATTCTATGCTACTCACTCGGTCCAGATCGACATAAAAAGGAGCCTAAACTCATGGTCAAAGTTACAAGTAAAATAACGTTAGCTACAGTAGTAGGACTCCTGATTTTCTCTTCATAGAAAATCATGAGTCCAACAATCCTATTTCAATTGCAATTCAAGTTAGACACCTGTAGCTAGTTTAACTCGCAATTAGTTATGTAATTTCTCTTTAAATATTGGTTCCACAGAACCGAGAGACAGTTTAGTACAGTTCAGATTTCTAAGTGGATACTCTATTTCCAGACCTTTTTTTTATCATAATAAAGAAGTTCAATTTTCCAAATGATTGCTTGATTTCACCTTTAACAAGCTAGGAGTTCAATCACATCAGTTGTAGAGGGCCCCTGCTTTTGAAGGAGGTTTTTATTGTGTTTTCTACTTAGATTTCCTTTACTCTGTTTTAGAAATTTCCGTTTCTAAATAGGCTTATCTTCATTTCCAGCTTTCAAATGGTTTAATGATAAATTACAATTGTGCGGAATTACTCTTCCAAAACATTTCATGAAAATAGAAACTCTATTTTCAAAATTGGATTAAGGATTGAAGTGCTAAGAAACCACAGTTGTTTAGTTTTATTGTTCCTGTCTTTTATTTCCATTAGAACACAATTGTCAATTGTTGTGTTAACAAATGTTTATGAAAGCCATTTTAAATATACTAATCCTACATTAAATGGTTAAATATATCACACATATAGTGGTTGAAGTTATCTTGCTTATTGTTATTTGCTTGCCAAAGACTAAGGCATAACTGATTTCTCCGAAGGCATCTCAAGAGGTTAAACACTTTACATTTGAATGTGGTAGACAAGTCAATTATACATTAGTTGATTTTAGTTAGATCTTACATGCTTTTACTTTCAAGACCCTCACTTAATTGCAAACAATAATCTTCCTAAAAATCACTCTAGAAGGAATTGATCTAATCATGTTTTCAGATGAGATGGTTGAATGATTAATGAAATGCAATTTCTGAGTTATCTATTTGTGGTGTTTTCTTAGTTCTTTAGTTCAAACAGGTGTAATTAGTTACCCAACATTACTTCAAGAAGATCACTCTTTACAAATTGAATAATTGGAGTAACTAAACACATCTTAGATATTTTCATTTGCATTCTTTGTTTTATGTTCTAGGACCTTAGTAGACTGAAGTACAAGCAGTTGCTAAACTCCATCTCAATAGGGTCATGCCTAACAATTGAATGTTGAGGTAACCAAAGGTACAATAGTTGATTCATTTTTCTGCTTTCATTTAAGATAGGCATTGTAATTCTCAATCTTAGTTTTAGAAATAGATCCATGGATTAGGACTAATAAACATATTAGATAGATGCTTTGATTTCCAAAATAGGTCTTAAACTAGCCCTCAGTTTTTGGTATGTTTTCATGAAAATTAGATTTGTTTTGGTAAAATTCCTTTTCTTCCTTCTAAAATACATTTAGATTCACATAAGTCTTTCCATAGCTTTAGATTAACCATCCTTATCTTTCAAAGAACAAAAACTCCCCTAAAAACTACATAAAAGACAAAACAACAAAGTAAGGAATAGGTTGCTTAAGCACATATGGTGCACCACACTTCGTCAGTTTACTAGACTTGGTTGATAATTAATGAAAGCAATTTAGGACACTAAATTGACTAAAAAAATGTAACAATAAATTTCATCCATGAGAGAAGAGAATGCATTATTGAATGATTTTCTAGTTCTTGTCATTTCATCCAAATTCAGCTTAATCCTTCTAGTCTTAGTCATGGTAGCTTTGTATGTTGTGCAATAAGATTCCTTATGACCAAAATTATGGCAGATAAAACAATGACCATATAAATGTTTGGATATCTAGGAGTGAAGAATCCTTTCGACAAGATTGGTCCTTGGTTTCTGATTTGATGAAATATGACCTCTTTTGCTTCCTAACTCCATTGTTACTTGTGTGTCTTGGCTGATTCTATTTCTATTAATCATCACTTGCTTTGCTGATTTCACTAAGTTAAATACTTATTCCCTTAAGAGTGTTAACATAACTATTTGAATCTCCAAATTTTGATGCTTTGTAGCTTGAATCTCCTTTGACTTGTTGATGTGTTTCCTTGTACTCGATTCATATTTTAATTGATGGAGATCATTGAGTGTTGATAATATTATTGTTGGATGTGGATACTGATTATATTCCCTTTTTAGAGGACTTTTTCAGCCGCGCTTAGTTCTCAATCCTTGACAGGGTGGTGTGGCGGTGCTTGCACCCCCACTATTGCTGCCTGGGGGGTCCAGGGGGGCGACTGCATGTTTGGAGCCCCCCATGGAAAGGGTTCGGGGACAACGACCCGAAGCTAAAAATAGATGAAAAATTTCCTTGTCAAATATTGTAATTTCATAGTCAATATGGGTCGTTCATTAGGCAGATGATCTGATGGTAAAATTTATGTTTAATTTAGGGTTTTTTTCCCTAGAAGGCAACCACTTAGTTTATATGAGGGAATTGTATTGCATATGTGTATTAGTATTCTGAGCGAGAAAGAGAGAGGATATTATGTGAGAGTGAAGAGGAAATTACAATGGATTTGTTGTAGGTTCAATATCTCTTAATTTTTCTGGATAATATATAAGGAAGGATTGACTGCTTCTTTGTAGACATAGCCCAAATTGGGTGAACCACATATATATGTGTCTCTCTTGTTTTATGTGTTTTTGTGTTTAATTTTTTGGAATATTTTATGTGTTCCATTTATTTGTTAAATAATTTATAACAATTGGTATTAGAGTCGAATGAGTATTTGGCTGATAAACTCACAGGAGATAAGGGTTCTTGGTTCGAGTGGGAGCAATGGCGGAAGATGGTAGGCTTAGGGTCGAGAAATTTAACGACAAAAACTACTAGCCGTGGAAGATACAGATGGAATATTATCTGTTTCAGAAAGATTTGTACCTACCATTGGATGGAAAGACAAATAAGCCAATGAGTATGTCAGATGAAGAATGGGAGATTCTTGATAGAAAAAGCACTAGGAAAAATACGGTTGTGCCTTGTGGCGTTAGTAGCCTTCAATATTTCGAAGGAAACAAAAATATAAGGTATAATGAGGGCCTTGGTGAAACTATATGAAAAACCCTTAGCCTTGAATAAGGTATTTCTTATGAACATTTTTTTTTAATGAATATTTCATAAGGTGTTGAACCCTTGGTTAAAATGAGAGGGGGGGGGTGAATCAGTTTAATGCAGTCATGTTCTTATTAAAATTTCATTTAAACTTATTCACATCATCATTTTGTGATCAACTTATTACATAATGAAACAACAATCTTAATATGTGAGCTTGAGGAATTACGCAGATTAAATACACCATATCAACACATAAACGTCATGCACATAGACAACAGATATAAGTGGAAACCCATAAGGGAGAAAACCACATCTTATTATTGTTGTGATGCAAAGGCAAGCTCCAACTCCCTCTCACCACTGATTTTCTGTAGGCTCCAACCTATAGGAGGCTACTACCTCAATTCTGCAAGCTACAACTTGCAAGGAAGCTCCAGCTCCCATCTATTTTCTGCAGGCTACAACCTACAGGAGGCTCCTACCTCAGCCAGCTACAACTGACATCTATCAAGCTATAACTTGATATGGAAACACCAACTTCCTCATTCTTTTAAAAAAACACATGCTGATTTACCTAGATATCAGCTCTGTT
Organism: Pinus albicaulis; assembly: GCA_034641835.2. Taxonomy (NCBI): domain Eukaryota; kingdom Viridiplantae; phylum Streptophyta; class Pinopsida; order Pinales; family Pinaceae; genus Pinus; species Pinus albicaulis. The sequence continues at coordinate 806,157,282 of CM076575.1, read as the reverse complement.
TTGTTCCTTCTTCACTCCTGTCCACCAGCCTTCATATCTGCCTTATATCATCTCTGAATCTTCACAGCTTCTCTATTTGCTCCTCCTTCTTCTTACCCTCTCTACCTCATTTCTCCATTCTCTAATCTTTCTATGCATATGTTGGTAACATTATTTATGGAGATCACCTCATAACTGTTTGCATTCCACAGGGAATTCGAAATGAACAGCCATGACTCTTTGCCTTCCACCTTCTCGTTTTCTTGCCTAGCACATTCAGAAAAATATAACAATATGTATACATTTCAATATTACAGTGGGGTATTTCTTTGCCTACGGAGACTTGCCTTTGCATCACAAATAGTATAAAATTAATTAAAACATTTACATTTACATTTACGATTACATAAAATCAATTCACTCAACCCTTTTTTCGGCCTTGGCTTCTTGTGCGTTTTATTTTTTAATTTCTACATACTCTCTTTTGTTTTGCATGCATGTAGAATGCATTTCCCAAATTATGTTCTAAATCGCGGCTATTGTCGTATATGATTCTGCATACTCTCATTCAACTGCAATTGTGTATCTGCTGCATATATAACTGCTATACTAGTTTAGGCCCAAATAAATCTCAAGGTCTCTTGCATATAAAAATGCCTCTCCATTCATTTTCCCTGGGCTGGAAATTTAAATAAATGTATGCGGAAGCTTTTCTTTTCACATCTGATGGTTATCAAAACCATTCAACCCAGTTGCAATCTCTGATCTGGGCAAGTTTAAGTAAATACGGGAGCTTTTCTTAACAAAGGGTTATAAACCCGCAACCAAATCTTCATATGTGGAGTTGTTCCTTCTTAATATACTTTTGGGATTATAAATCATATACCTTTAATTAAACAACCCTCAACGCTGGAACTATGATCCCAGACTCTATAAATTGAAAGTAAAAAAGGTTTGTTTCCTATGGTTAAAACCATACATTCAACCCCATTATAGTGTAAATGTTTGGTCAAGCATAAACTTCGCATAGTTCAAAGGCCGACCCATGCATTGGACCCACAACACGGAATTCACATTTATTTCATATGAACTCCACCCTTGGTTAAAACCATTTCTTTGATCCATCTCATGAATAATTGAATTAACATTCAAATAATTCAATGACCCAAGGAAATAAACTTTCTCTCGCACCTTCTTTCATTTTTGGAAACTTGAATGCATGCTTTCCCCACAGATTTTATCATATTTATTCGTATTAAACTTGACTTTGAATAAAACCCAAAGTGCAGTTATCAAAATATGTATGCCCCCTTCACTTAATATTCTTATCATACAAGGTTCGGTTTTGTATTTAAAACATCAAAGGTTGACATAACATTATGTCCATATGCTCCCACTATGCAAATAACATTATATCAAACCAACCACATCATATTCCATACGAAGGCCTGACTTTGGTTAAACATAAATCAACACCCAGCATGCATATTAAAGTTCATTCGGGTCCCACGGAAAATTCAACTTTTATTAAATCTCGACTTTGATTTAATACAAACCCAACAAACATTGAAGTCTGCTCGGTCCCACAGTTTGATTAACATACCTTGCCTTATCGTTCATGCAACTTCACAACGCGAACGTCGTCCGATCCTTATAACCTTGCATCGGACTGTTAATGTAGCTGGGGCCCAACATTTAACGTACCCTTCCTTGACTTATCTCTCCATATCATCCAACGGATGACACATCGTTGCATCAAACATCTATGATCCAATGAATATCGCATTGCTGAGATGCATGTGGTTTAAATCTAAAAAATTACGCAAAATTCGTGGTTTTTAAAAACCACTTAAGGCCACGTGTCAACCAAGGACCGATATCGCATCCCAGAAGCAAAATCTGCTTACCACTTAAAGAGTTGCGTGAGACCGCTTATTTAATCCTTCAAAACTGCCTTTGTTGTTTCAACAGTTCAGTTCTGAATTAACCTTCTGCTTTTGCCAATTCTTCAACGCCTTCACTGGTTATTAATCCCTCCTATACATTTCGACTTCATGATTCATCAACCCTTTCAGTAGAAATTCCAAAAATGTGCCATCGTTTACAGTTTGCTCTTCTACCTTTCTCATGAACTCATCTGAGAAATGAATTTATATTTCTTCAAATTGAAGACTCGCCCTCCGGCTGCAGAGTTATTAACATTCTTTCCTCCAACGTTGATTTAGACTCTGTCTTAATTGCTCCATTGTGTCGTTCTACCCTCAACAGGTTTCAAGGGTATAATCGCACTTTGTTTAAACAAGATTCTGATCTAATATGAAAATCAGAACCCAATAAACCATGTAATGAAGTCCCTTCCTTGGTTCCCTTCAATGGGATTCTCTCCACGACTTCATTAACCACCTATACCCAACAGCTTAATGAGATTATTCTCCGAGTGATATGTCCTTCCAGCTTCAATACCTATATATTATAGATGTGTATACATCCCTTCTCATGATCCGATGTATTCGGTTGTCAAACTCGGTATTGAAACTCATTTTCGCTCCAGGTCATCGACCCTTGTAGTGGTCGATGACTGCAATCCTTCTCGTCTTCTCAAAGGAGTGCGCAAACTCCTCAATGCATTTAGTTCAAAACAAAATGTTGGTATTAGTTAACATTGGTTCTTTTATCTTATACAGAGTCTCATCTCAGGGGTCTGTTACAGAGTTTCTCATATAATTACCCATAGAATTCAAACATCTTCACACAGAATTCGATCCAAGAATACACATATATTTCAGAACCAATTTCCTCATTCACTTACAAACTTCTTGTTTGTCCATATCTTCAATTTGATGGCCTTCTACTCTCACTACTTTGTCTCTTGAATCACTTTGAACAGCTCTCTAAAGACCCTATTTCTTCTTTGTGATAGTTTAGGTGCTACTCCTGTCTTCTCCTTTGCCATCAATGACAATATTTCCAACAGTCTCCCCCTTTGGCATTGATGGCAATACTCCACCAATACTCCAATACTTCCTTCAAGACTTCCTCCCCCTTTCATTCTGAAAGGTGTGTTTTGTCTTCCTCTACCTATCTTCTTTTGCTTGCTTTTCCTCCCCCTTTGACATCAATGGAAACAGGTTGCACATCTCTCAGTGTAGATTCTATCTTTGCATTTTCTCTCTCTGAGTTGTGTTTAGGCCCTTCTTCTTTTGACTTTATACCTTGCTGCTCCAGACTGGTGTACACGAGTTGTTGAGAGAACACTTTTGAGAATTATTGAACTTGTATATACACAGTAAGTTGATACCATCCCAAAGCACAGACTCCTTGCACTTGTATAGAGCGTAGGTGCTGATAGAGAAACCATATATAATCAGGCTTATATAATCAGAGATGCATCATTGGACCAAAACTAAAATACTGCGAATGCTTCAAATATACTTTAGTCTCTAGTATGATCTTCATCAGAAGTACATATCTATTGAGGAATATTGTAGATGGAAAATGTCTTCTTCTGCAATACACATCTGTAGTACAATATCTGTTCAATTATGATGATGCCAATATATCTTTTATAGCTGTGGTTCACCTTTCCTGCCTGTTGGTAGTGATATGACCTAGGATACTGACAAGGATATTACACTTAATAGCTGAAAGGTTCTTATTGTTGATGTGAACAATGAATCAACCCAGAGCTTACAACTTATTGTGAGATTAGACGATATTTTTCAATCTAAGAGACCAAATGAATTTACTACTTGTACAATGTACTTTCAAAACAAACCCTTGAGGCTAGATACATTCAATGTATTGGTCAGTCTCACTTATCAACCATGCAATTTTATTTATGACATAAGGGGGTATATATGTCAATGATCAATCTCTCTTTAAAGGTGAATTACCAACAAATCCTTTATGCTGAAGTAGGATTTAGATGAATTAATAAAATACTTTTGAGCTTCAAATGGTAATCACAACTAGTCCTTCATCCTTCAGATACTTTAACTATTCTGTCATGATGATTTTCAACAAAAACATCTTCAAGTTGTTTAATTGATATCTCAGCCAACAGACTTCACACAGTTTTATGAATCATCTTAAGAAAGAGGCCTTGAAGATATATCTGTACTGACTTGAGGAAGGCATGCAGTTATATCTAGAAATAGATACTGCTTCAATGCTCAATATACTACTTCAAGTGTAAACAAGATAATGGTATTTTTTCCCTTTCATTGACCCTTTTATGCTTTAAAAATGCAGATAACGCTAGGTATACTACCTTGAAGTACTTTTGCCATAATCCATTGATCCTGAGGACCTGTACCATACCGCTGCTCCACTGACAACACTTGGTATTTTGTTGATAAGCAGACTGCATGATCCAAATACCAATTGATACCACTTTGATCAACCAAGCAGTAATTTCACTTCAACTCACACATGCACCCATAGTTAAGACAACATTCATAGTTTCTACTATAGAGCTCTCCACTGTTCTCAACAACAATAATCAATATATTGAATCTGATCTTGGCATCATTAACCATATTTCTTATTCTGTCATTCTATTCAAAGGAATGCTATTGCATGTTCCTTTCTAGGACTGTTCCAGAATCATTGCTGCTTTATATTCAATTCAACTGTTCTAACATAATGATCTTCGGGAAGACATGTTCAATTTCTATACTAGGAATCTTCATGGGCAGATCACTCAAAGATTTATCACTTACTTAACTGCATTCCTCCAAGGGGACTTTTCATAGATGATGTAATGACATAATGATGATAGGAACTTCTCTTACTCATCCTTCTTAATGTGATTCATTGTTAATTCTAGCAGTATGATGCACAATGTGATCATCCTTTATGGGAATTTCCAGTTCTGTAACTTGAAATATAATTTTTGTGATTTTTACCATTCATCACTTAATGTGTTGATGTCTTCTTAGCTTACATGTTCATGGCTGATGTTCCCTCTACCATCATGGATGCTTGCTGCCTTCTCTTCTTCCATCAATTTTTCAGCTATTGAATGCTTTAGATAATCTTCTTCCTATATAGTTCTCTGTTAGAGGAATTTTCCTCTCCCTTCCTGACCTTTTAGCTGTTGTTATTTCATGGAGCTCTTCTTAGACTAATTTTGTGGGGACTATTTATGAGCTTCTCTCCCCCTGGGATGTTGCTTCATATATATCACTGGTTGGATATTTGCGTTGCTTCCTAGAGTAGCTCCCCTTGAGACTGTGATGGATTCATTATGTTATTGAGTTAACAGGATCCCCCTTTCTCTTTTCCTTCCAAACTTTATTAGGGTTCTTCATAATGTCTGCACTTCTTTTTGATTCACATTTTTGTTGGATTAGATTGGATTCCATCATCTGTCTACAGTTCTTTAATGCATATGGCAGTTTACAGTCTTCTGCTTTGTGACCAAGCTTGAGGCATACATAACATCTTATTTTACCAAGGTACGTTTGAGCTTATGTATAATATTTTGTTCCCATTTTTTAACACAATTTACATTCAACATATTTATGTCCAAATTCATTGCATGAAAAACAATAGCCATGGAATCGATTAGTGTACCTGGTGAAATTTTTTCCTCTCCATTTATTTGCTTGAGGTATTCTTTTCATTTTTTGCATCCTTTTCTGGTTGGACTGGATTTTATTTGTCTTACAATATGCTACAATATGTCCAGGTTTGTGGCAAGAAAAACAAGTGATACTTCTCATAGGAGGAAAGAACCTCCTTTAACATCTTCCGAATTTGTTCAATTCATCCTTAGGAGCGTATGAGCCTTTAGCAGTTCATTGTTTCATCTTCTCATTCTCTGTCTTTTCATGTTTCTGCTTGTTTCTGTTTGTTTATTTACAAATCATGTTCTTGCTGGCTTCTACTTCTGTAGGAATCTTCTGAGTTGCTTCATTATTCTTTACAGCTTTTACAAAAATGATATTCTTGTTATCTTCTACCTTGGACTTACTTGTTTCTCCTTCATAGCCTATCCCAGTCTTTATGAGAGGAGACCTTTGAGCATTTAGAATTTGGTGCAACTGTCCAGAGCTTTTCATTTGTGGAATATTCATAATTATTTCAATTTGGGCCTTTTCTAATTTCATCCTTAGGCTTACCACCTCTTCTTCCAATCTTCCACATTCCAGACTTTTCTCTCTCATTTGTTGCAACAGAGTGTCTTCTACTTTCCTTGCTTCTTCAAGTTGTGCCTTCAGGCCAACAATTTCTTCCTTATCTTCATATTCTCTCTCATCACATATTTGCACCAATGTCTTAAGGTCTTTGTTTTCATTCTTCAATATTTCTATTTCAGTCAAGGCTGTGTCAAGTTTGGCTTTTTCCTCAACTGTAATTTCTTCATGGAACTTACTTCCATTCACACTAGCAGGTACCTCATTTGATTGAACATTTTCCTTTTGACATGAATTTTTCTTCTTCTTGATTCTCTTCTCCTTCTTGACAATGCAGGCCCTAGTGTCTACTTCATGCATGAAATGCAATCTATCCCAGATTTCTTTTGCAGAGGTTAGATCCATTATTAAATCAATATCCTTGTTATGAAGACTGTTATATATCAAACAATTTTCCTTAGCATTCCGCTGTTGTTCTTGCAAAGAGGGAGGGTTTGTGAAGTAACCATCACATACAAGTTTCCATACCTTAGGTTCATAAGCCATTAAATCTATTTTAACCTTATCTCTCCATTCAGGGAAGTTTGTTGTATTTAACATAGGTACATTTTGATAGTCCATGACTCAACCATATCTCCTTCAAGCTATTAGGCTTACACCAAAGGAACCGGCTTTGATACCAATTTTTGAACCCTTAGTTAAACTGAGAGGGGGGGGTGGGTGGGGGCGCAACCGGCTTTTAACACATTCATGGACTTTTACAACTTTCCTTTTAGACTTATTCACATCATCATTTTGTGATCATCTTAATATAAAATGGAACAACAATGTTAATAAGTGAGCAACAGTATTAAGTAGAATAAAAATAGAGTATCCACATATAATCATCATGCACATAGACAACAGACATAAGTGGAAACCCATAAGGGAGAAAACCACATCTTATTATTGTTGTGATGCAAAGGTAAGCTCCAAATCCCTCTCACCACTGATTTTCTGTTGGCTGCAACCTACAGGAGGCTACTACCTCAATTCTGCAACCTAAAACTTGCAAGGAATCTCCAACTCCCATCTATTTTCTACAGGCTACAACCTACACGAGGCTCCTACCTCAGCCAGCTACAACTGGACATCTATCAAGCTACAACTTGATATGGATTGATATGGAAGCACCAACTTCCTCACATTACAATAAAATCATATACTGATTTACCTGGATATCATCTCTGTTTTCCTCCTTCTTCACTATTGTCCTCCAGCTTTCATATCTGCCTTATATCATCTCTGGATCTTCACAGCTTCTCTATCTGCTCCTCCTTCTTCTTACCCTCTCTGTCTCATTTCTCCATTCTCTAACCTCTTGCAGCTTTCTTATATTCTTCTGCTCTCTTCCATTCTGCAGCTTTCTAACAATCTTCAACTCTCTTCAATTCTGTTGCGCACTCTCTCTTTCTCTCTCTCTCTCTATTTTCGTAACCTTCTACACGTGGATATTGCCTGTTTTATACAAATAAATTCACGGCTGTTTGCATTCTTCAGGAAATATGAAGTGAACATGCGCGGTTCTTGCCTTTCACCCACTCATTTCCTCACTCAGCATATTCCGACTGTTACAACAATATATACAATCATTACAGTATCAAATTGGAGTTTTTCTTTTCCTACGGAGACTTGCCATTGCATCACAAACAATATAAAATAAATAAAACTTTACATTTTCAGTTACAATAAATATTTCAATTCACTTAGCCCTTTCAGTTCTTGGCTCTCTGTGTGTTTTTCTTTTCTGCTGCTGTCACTATCTTTTCAGTTTCTGTTGTTGTATTTTAGCTCCGTTGTACAACTGCCCTATTTCTTCTGTTTTCTTAATCTTTTGAGTTGCGCTCACTCACACTTCTCCTGCTGTCACGGTCTTTTCTGTTATTTCTGTTGGTATATTTCAGCTGTTCTGCACGAACACTGATGGCGAGGCACCCTTCCAAAACCACATTCTCTTCTCTCATGCACATGAAAATGCATCTCAAATTATGTGCTCTATACAAATTCCAATCTGGGAAAAATCAAATTAATGCTGAAGTTTTTCCATCAAAGGTTAAAATCTTTGTTATAACCCAATAATGCAAATTCACTTGCGGATCCATTAACATGCCCCTCTTGGCAAATTAACAAAATGCGGAATTTACTTCTCTTTTCCTTAAATACTTGTCGTTATAAACCATAAACTCACCTTATGAAATGGAAACAATACCTGTCTTTGGAATAAAATCCAATAATCACACTTCGACCAAAACTTTCACTTATGTTCTCCACAACTTTATTAATCCATCAATGGAATACCTTTATATGTTTTGGCTTTGGTAAAGGTTATAAACATACATTCGTTTGGCCCCAAGGCTTACTAGCTCACATGCGATTATATCTATACCCATTTATTTATATACAGACCATAATCCATTACAACATATCAAAACCTCCATTATAACCTTGACTCCATGCATGTAAAAATGCTCCTCCATACTCTATCAACAACATTAGGTCCGTCCAGGTCCCACAACTCATTCAACGCATAAACTGAATATCAACACATTAGAGTTCTGTCATCAACGTTTACTCTTTCCCTCGGGCCCACAATTCTAAAAATTTTACTTTCACACCTCATGGTTTTTAAACCAACATTTGAGCCTTTAAAAAACTCAATATACCATAAACCCCAAAGCTTACCTCTCGCATATAGCTATAATATGTCCCCAGCATACAAATTCATTTCATAAAAGGTTCGGCTTTATCATCAAACATAATATATATATATATATATATATATATATATATATATATATATATATATATATATATATATATATATATATGTATATATATATATATATATATCAACATATATTATGACCCCAATTCAAATGTTAAGAACCATTATATCAAACCTTTGACTAACCCAATGAATAGATCTCACCAACATCACATTAGTAGATAACTATTCGGCCATACATAATTCAACCCTTGGTCAGAAGACCAACACCAACATATGTAAAGGTGTTTATATACTTGCTCATTCAAATAACTTCGGCCACTAGTCAATTGTGCCATGTTAACATTTCAGCTTGGGTTTTAACTTCAATGGTCAACATAATACACGTTCGGGTCCCGCAGCAGTTCGACTTACCTCATTAAACCCTACGCCACTTAGTAATGTGACCACTGTTTGATCCTTTGATCGACACATCCAACAGAAATCAAATTTTTTAACCTTCATGTTTTAAAGTTCAAAATTTTTTCGAAATTCGTGGTTTTGGATTACCACCTTTGCCATGCGTCGCATGCCGAATGCTATTGCACTTTTTTTCTTGATTGCGCTTACCATTTAGAAATTATGCGAAAACCATAAATGGTTTTCGATTTCCGCCTTTATTGTTTACACAGTTCTGGTTCCACTTTAACTCATGGTTCCGTCCAAAACTCCGCCCTCGCTCCTACAATTCAAAGTCTCACTCTCCATTTGTAGATTTCATTAACCTTTGTCTTTCTCCAACGTTTTGCGTAAACTCTGTCCTTTGGTTCTGCTTCTAAATGCAGCAACTAGTCTTCATTTCAACTTCAATTTGCATCCCGTTTCAATTCGTCCTCTGCACATATCTTCACGGATGTAATGTCGCTCCTCTTCATCGTTTGACTACCATCGAATCATGATTTGTTTCCAAAATGAGATCCACTTCAACTTTGCTGTTGATCCGCTTCAAACTTTGTTGTTTCTCAATGCTATTAACACATAGCATCAACGCACTGTCTCGTGAATCCATATAATTTGATCTTTGTTTTGATTAAACCCTTAATGCGATTCAACACTCCATGATTGACTTATAATTCTGCACTACCGACTAATCCTCTACTATGATTCCCCCTTTCTACCTGAATGTGTTTCTTAAGATCCGATATATTCGGTTGTCAACTCTGTATTAAAACTCAATTTCGCTCCATGTCACCGACCCTTGCAGTGGTCGATGACTGCAACCCTTCCTCATCTTCTCATCATATACAGAGTCTCATGTGAGAGATCTGTTATAGAGTTTCTCATACAATTACCCACAGAATTCGATCCAAGAATACACATATATTTCAGAACCAATTTCCTCTTTATATGTATGAATTCAAATACAAAAGCATTCACTTGCAAACTTCTTATTTGGCCAGATCTTCAATTCAATGGCCCTTCTAACTCACTACTATGTACCTGAACCACTATACTGCTTCAATTTGCTGCCTTTGCTTCCTCTGCTCCTTGTCTGTCTCCTTTGTCTTATTGTTGGTTCTTATTTGTTCTTTTGCCTTAGTGATAATTCAGGTGCTGCTCCTTTCTTCTCCTTTGCCACCAATGACAATATTTCCAACATAAATCACTTATCTGTAAAAATTGTGTTAGGCTGTGGTGTCCACCCAACCTTCAAGAGAGGCGATTACGTCCTCTTCTTGCCCCCAAGATTTCCTTTAAGAGGTACGGGTTGACAGTAGTCTTTCTGTTGTGACCTCACGAATTCTAAGTCCAATCAGTGCCAGAAACTTTAGGAAAATTCTAATTGTTTTTCCACTGGTCTCTACCAGCTCAGGAATTACCCACTCTTTCCTTAGCCCATGAACAGAACCCCCATTCTTCATTGGGATAAGTCTCTTATCCCCAGAGGAAAAAGTAACTATTCAAACTGTCCAACCACCTTCCAGTTCTTGGATAACAATTACCATCAACCTTTTACTTTTACTTTTCAAACTAATTTTATTTTTCATAATTTAAAAGAAGGAAAATAACTTTTTCCATCAAAAGTACTAATTGTCTCAATATTTTTCTTGAAGCAATAATTAAAAATGTCATTTTAACTTGTTAACAACTAGTTATCATTAATACAGCTATCACAACTTCCCCCTTGGAAGTAACACCATCCTTGGTGTTTCACCCAAGCTCTGAAAAGAGCTCCGGGTAAGCCTCACGACAAAATTTTCATCCTCCCAAGTAGCATCATTTGAGCCGAAGTGCTTCCACTGCACTTTGACTTGGGTGATGACTCGCTTCTGGAGCATAATTTCCCTCCGGTCAAGTATGTGTTGCAACTCGACTAGGAACTCGTCATCCAGCTGTACCTATAACCAACAAAATTCCTTGTCAAATTCTTATAAAAAAATCATACTTTGCAAGTTAGGATTTTTAATTCTATACTACCTGAATATTCTTCCAATGAATTACGTGCTTTGAATCATGCACATAACATTTCAACGAGGACACATGGAACACATTGTGTACTCGAATGTGACTGGGTAGAGACAGCCGATAGGCCACAGGTCCTACCCTTTCCCAAATTTGGAAAGGTCCACAGAACCTTGGAGCTAAATTGGCACAAGAGGTCCACCGCAAGGTACTCCTCTTGGGTTTGATCCTTACATACACATGGTCTCCCACTTAAAATTCCTGATAAGACCTCTTTTTATCTGTATAGATCTTTTGCCAATCTTGTGTAGCCTTCAGATTTTGTCTTATCTTCTTTACTTCTGATTCCATTTCAGCAAGCATCTTTGGTCCCAACATTGATTTTTTCTCAGGGCTGCTCCAATTTATGGGTGTGCGACACTGCCTCCCATACAAGGCCTCAAAGGGGCTCATCTTCAGGGATTCTTGGTAACCATTGTTATAAGAAAATTCAACAAGATGCAAATAATCCTCCCATTTGGTTGGCTCTTGCATCAAATACATGCACATCATATCTTCCACTACTTGGTTTACTCGCTCTATTTGACTGTTAGTCTGGGGATGATAAGTTGTGCTAAGTTTTATTTTAGTCCCTATTCGGGTAAAAAAAGTCTTCTAGAATGTAGAAGTAAACTTAACATCCTAGTCTGAGATAACTATCTTTGGAATTCCATGCAACTTGAAAATTTCCTTCATGAATATGTTGGCTATCTGTACAGTCTTGTAAGTAGATTGCACGGGTATAAAATGTGCAGATTTAGTCAATATGTCCACTACCACCATGATGGAGTCATTTTTCCTTTTTGCTCGTGGTAATCCTGTAATGAAGTCTAGGGATATGACCTCCCACTTCCATTCAAGTATCTGTATGGGTTGCAACAATCCTATGGGATGTCGATGCTCCACCTTCACCTGCTGACACTCAAAACATTTACTTAGATATTCAACAATGTTTTTACGCATAACAGGCCAGAAAAATACCTTCCTAATTGCAGTCAACATTTTCTGGTATCCTGGGTGACCTGCATAATTTCTGTGATGGTACTCATTCATTATCAACTCTTTTAGATCCACACGGTTAGGCACATACACTTTACCTCTAAAATTTAGCATCTGATCTTCATTTATTCCATACTCAGGTGTACTTCCTTGCTTTCTGGTTTATTCCATCTATTGCCATAAAAATTGGTATTCTGGATCTTTTTGTGCTTCTTCCCTTACTTGTTCCAAAAATTTACTTTCCAGCTGATTATAATACAACTCATATATACCATGTAGTTTTCTGCTTAAATCATCATCTACCCGATTTTTCTTACCTTTTACGTGCTGAATATCCATATCAAATTCGCTCAGAAAGGCATTCCATCTTGCTTGTCTAGAGTTTAAATCAACTTGCTTAATGTAACTAGTCAGTTTGCTATGATCTGTCTTTAACACAAACTTTTTACCCACCAAGTAGTGTCTCCATACCTGGAGCCCATGTACTACTGTTGTTAATTCTAGATCATAGGCTGAATACCTTTTCTCGTGATCCTTTAACTTTCTAGACTCATAGGCCACTACTTTTCCTTCTTGAGATAGAACTGCCCCAACACCTTCTTTACTTGCATATGTACACACTTAAAACTCCTTGTTGGGATCAACTACCCTTAGCACAGGTGCAGTGGTCAAAAGCTATTTCAGCTTTTCAAAACTGCTCTGACATTCAATATTCCACTTGAAAACTTTTCCTTTCATTTGCAAGGAGGTAATGGGAAAAGAAATTCTGGAAAATCCTTCAATAAATATTTGATAGTACCCAGCTAATCCCATAAAATATCGAATGTCTGCCACATTCTGGGGTACTCGCCATCCCATAATTATCTTATTCTTCTTTGGGTCAACTGCAATCCCTTCTGCTGAAATGACATGGCCCAGATATTGGATTTCTATTTTAAAGAAATCACATTTGCTGAACTTAGCGTACATTTGATGTTTCCTTAGCATTTCTATCACAGTCCTCAAATGTTCTTTATGCTCTTCCTCGTTTTTAGAATAGAATAAAATGTCATCTATAAATATGAGTACAAAATTATCTAGGAAAGGATGAAAGATTCCATGCATCAATCGCATAAAGGTTGCTGGTGCATTTGTTAACCCGAAGGGTAATACCACAAATTCATAATGCCCATACCTAGTATGGAATGTTGTCTTGCAAATGTCTTCATCCTTGATTTGAATCCGGTGATATCCAGATCTTAAACCAATTTTAGAAAAAATTGTGGCCCCCTTTACTTGATCAAACAGATCATCAATTCTGGGTAAAGGGTATTTGTTCTTGACTGTTAACTTATTAAGCTATCTATAATCCATGCACATTCGAATGGTTCCATCCTTCTTCTTTACGAACAACACTAGTGCTCCCCAAGAGGACACACTTGGACAAATGTAACCTTTGTCCAGCAGTTCTTGTAACTGTATTTTCAATTATGTTAATTCTGGAACACTCATTCTGTAAGGAGCCCTTGACATAGGAGAGGCTCTTGGCATTAACTCTATGGTGAAGTCAATGTCTCTCCTTGGTGGTAATCCAGGAATATTTTCTGGAAAGACATCCATAAAATCTTGCACCACAGGTATATTTTCCATCATAGGTGATTTTTCCTTGGAATCAGCATATCCTACTTGAATAGCATAAATCTGGCATCCCTTATACATTTATTCATTTGGGACATTGTAATTGGTCGTAGCTGTAATGGCTTCTTGACTCCCTGAATCTCCTTGTGTGTTCCATCTTGCATTCTGTAATAAATAAATTTTCCTTGCAATCCACTAAGGTCCAAAGGTTTTGTAGCCAATCCATGCCCAGCAAAACATCATTGGATCCTAATGGAAGTATATTAAAATCCACATTCAACTGTTGTTCTGAAATTTCTAATACATAGTTTGGAATCTTAGCAATCACTTTTCTTTTTGCTCCTGTGGCTAGCTGTACCAACCATGAGTTTTTAAATTTTTGTTCTTTTAATTTACACATTTCCACTATCTTGGGACTAACATAACTCAGAATTGCACTTGGGTCTACCAAAATAGAAACAGATTGAGACATTAATTTACCTTCAAACTCAATCATCGTTAGCTGATAATATGCCCGTCGATCCTCTAACTCCGCATTGATACGAGGAATGTTACATGCCACATCACCAACTATAGAAGCCTCCTGCAAGTTTGCAACTATGTCATTCCTTACTCACTGTGGACAGTTTTTGTAGTACTGTGCCTCACCACACCCCCAAAATTGTAAGGGTGGCTTGGTCACCTATCCTTGCTTAGGCTTGTTGGATGCCTCTGTAGGTTTTTCTTCTACTGGCCAACGAGTCCTTTGATGATTTTTGCCAAATTGTTTGCTGACAGAATTTCAAGCATAATTTTTAAAGTTACTTCTTTTGGCTCCTTTGAAATTGGAGCCGCTTTTCTGTCCTTTCCTTGGCATCCAACTTTTCCCAACCTCTCCTTTAGTCTTGGACTGTTGATAGCACATTCGTGCCTTACGAATGGCTTCATCCATGGTTTTGGGATACACAAACTCAATATACTCTTTCATATGGGTCAACAGGCTGCTCAGAAATCTCTGTACCTTAGCCTTTTCCTCTCGAAGATATGGAACATATCGTAACAGAGAGGTGAACTTAGTGATATATTCATCCATGGTCATCTGTCCCAACCTTAGATTGTGAAATTCTTTAGCTTTTTCATCATAGAACTGTTATGTCAAATACTTATCTTTAAAGTATTGTTGGAACGATTCCCATGTGACATCTTGTTCTTCTCCCTCAGCTAGTATATGGCCAATCTGGCCTTCAGGTTGCTACTGTATTCATACACCTGAAAGTATTTATTCATTTTTATCAACCATGCTTCTGCCACTTTCTCAACTTCACCATCAAATGTTGGTGATTTTATTTTTCGAAATTCCCCTTGAAGCTCTACTTTCTGCTTCTTAACCTCTTGTTAATCTAACACATTGTCAGATTCTGCTTCATTGTAATTTTTTTTCTTACTTCGCTGGGATGGGATTCTTTCCACTCTGTCAGTGGTATTGTGTCTTGTTTTTTTCTCATCTTCTTCTTGCATGCCTCTGTCAGTACTAGGATGTTCCACTTCCTGGTTTTGTTTGTCTGACAGGATCTTTAATATATTTTCCTTCTCTTGTAGTAATCGTTCATTATCTCTTCGAAAACACACCATTTCCTCCTGCAGTTTTTGTACCGTGTTCAATAGGAAACTGGTTTGGTGTTGTTGTTCCTCCAACACTCTATTAGTTTGTCGATGTTGATCGATACTTAATTGAACCCATATCTCAGGGTTCACAACTGGTTGTATTTGAGGTTCCACTGTATCCTGGGGTGGTTGTTGCATTATTCCTCTCCTCATGATAATTTCATGTTACACTTTTATTCTATGCACCATAAAGCATGAATTGTTAGTTGACCCTTAGGGTCCCATCATATGAACCTTGCTCTGATACCACTTGTAACATTCAACCATCCCATCAACTTACATTGTAAATAAAAAAAAAATTATCTATATTACCAACACATTATCTCCTTTACTATCATATTTACATTTGATTCTATACATCCATAATCATAAGTTCATTATACCTATGCTAATCAAACACGATCTCTGCTTTTACATCCGGAGGAACACATAACTCTTTACAGCCTGTCACCATTAAAAACCTCCACCTTCTTTTCTTGTTTGGGATCCGTGTGCGGTCACCTTCCCTCATGGACTTCGTCCGATCTTAACAGGTCAACGGTGAACTTTTCTTGGCGGGATTTGGGTAGGTTATTGGGATTCCTTGCTCTCACATTTACCATTTGTGCTATACCGTGAACGCTGAGTTACTTCGCTTCAGCTTCTCTACCAGACTTTCTGCCATGGTGTCTTCCTACTCGGTGCAGCCAAGTCTACCTTGTTTATAGGTAGAGTTGATGCTTGCCTCTTCTGGAAGCTAACCATCCTGTGGTATTTCCCGTAGCATGATTACTCGATCTGCAGCCTTCCCTTATCACGGTAAGAGATTCTTTGTGTTTATTTGTTTTATAGTTGTTTCAAGTATTGCTACCCATTCTTTTAATAACCCTTCATTACTCTCCAGCTTGGATTCTCGCCTTCAAATGTGAAGATACTATATCCCCAGGTAATACAATTAGTCTATTCCGCATTCGAACAACTATTAAAAGTTATACTGCAGAATCTCGTTAGTTTTATCCTAGCTCTCTAGAAATTTCCTTTGCTTGTTTTTTTTCACTTAACCCTTATTTTATTTTATTTTTTACTGCAGGTATGCTTCTGGTTATCAAAAGAAACCTTGTTTTCTTCCCGAGGGTTTTGAGTTGTAGCTGACTTCTCCGCAAATATCTCTTTCTAGGTACTCTATGAACAAGTCCATGGGTCTGCACTCTAGAATACACAGTTTTTGGCATTGGCTATGCAGTCCTGGGTTAGAGTTAGCCCTGACATCCGCTCAATTTATAATTAGTTCTAAATTATCTCCAAGAGTTGTATTGGTAGCTATTCAAAGTCGTTATGCAGAAAAAAATTTGTATTTAAGTTATGAATCTTAAGCTCACTTTTGTAACCGGATGGTTCCTCCGAGTCCATACTTGGTTGGGTCTCCGTTGAATTGTTAATTTTTAGGAAACTGGAATTTTTCTTTGGTCGGGATACCTGATCTTTCTTTGAGTTAAATATTTACTCTATTGTCCATATACATAAATCTGTTTTGTTAAGAAATATTTAAGGAGTTTTCTCCACTGTGTTTATTTGTATTACTTACGCTTCTGCATAGCACTACTACACAGGCTCTTTTAAAAGAACAGTTAACTTTCTTTTCTTTAATATCTAGTGGTTGTCTGCTATTAGCTCTATTTTGAATATTATCTAAGAATTCAAGGTTTTCATTTTGTTTTCATACGTTCTACATGTAATTTCTATCAGCACATTTTATTTATATAAGCTTGTGATGGTGTCTGAACTACCAACTTCTTGTCTGCGTATCGATAATTACACAAGAAAAAGTAATGCGCTGGGGTTTATCTCTGTGCCCAAAGCTTTAAGCCCTTATTCTTTCTGCACTATATGATAGTCAGATTTTCGTTCTTGAAGAATTCTACTCAACTTCTTTTATGAGATAAAATATTCCGTAGAATTTGTCCATATCTATACTGGAATTATCCACAAAGAAGGAATTACTTGTTGCACACATCAATGCTAATACGGTATATGTTATATAAAGGTAAGATAACAGATACATAGTATTTCCATTTCTTTACAGAAATATTTAAAGGATATTTTTCTGCAGAAATGTTCTACACATGATTTTCTTCTTCTTCTTAAAGAAAATAAATCACGTTAATCTTAGATATTTCCTGCAATATGATTAGAGTATATTTACTTCTAAATCTTACATAATATTAATTACAATGTTCATGGATATTTTCCTTCAGCATAAAATATATAGCTCTACTTCTATTTTCTCACAGAAAGTAATTCGCAGAGTGCATAGGTTTATTAAAATAAAACAGTTTAAAGATACTAGCTTGAAACTATACTTTGTTAAGAAATGTTCACCATAATCAGTCTCTTTCAAGGAACTCTTACAGAAACATATTGAACCTATCCAACCTAAATTAAACAGTAAATGACTTATTTGTAAAAATTGTGTTAGGCTGTGGTGTGCACCCAACCTTCAAGAGAGGTGATTATGTCCTCTTCTTGCCCCTGAGATTTCCCTAAAGAGGTACGAGTTGACAATAGTCTTTCTGCTGTGACCTCAGAACTTCCAAGTCCAGCCAGTGCCAGAAAACTTCAGGAAAATTCTGAGTGTTTTTCCACTGGTCTCTACTGGCTCGGGAATTACCCACTCTTTCCTTAGCCCATGAACAGAACCCCCATTCCTCACTGGGATGAGTCTCCTATCCCCAGAGGAATGGGTAACTGTTCAAATTGTCCAACCACCTTTCAGTTCTTGGAAAACACTTACCATCATCCTTTTACTTTTACTTTTCAAACTAATTTTATTATTCATAATTTAAAAGAAGGAAAATAATTTTTTCCATCAAAATTACTAATTGTCTCAATCTTTTTCTTGAAGCAATAATTAAAAATGTCTTTTTAACTAGTTAACAACTAGCTATCATTAATACAATTTTCACAAATTTTCTTATATGTAAATGAATGTCATAACTCACAATATAGAATTAGTGTTTTTTTTTAATATATTTTCATAATCTCTTTGGATTTATTGCAAATCAGATCAAATAATATCATAGAACTGAGAATATAGAATTAGTGTTTTTTTAAATGTATTTTCATAATCTCTTTGGATTTATTGCAAATCAGATAAAATAAAATCATTTTTATAGAGGTTAATAAATATATTATCATTTTCCATATTTGACTATTAAGGATAATATGGTCTTGTGAATATGATATTATATTTATCTTAGTATTATGCCTACTAGCATTAGATTGGCCACCTATTAATTTCATCAAACATGTTAAATAATTTTAGGTGTTTCCCTTTTGAAAATGATCACCCTAGGCATTGTCTACCTTTTTCATCTCCATGTGAGATTTGTCCATCTGTTGTTTTGACATGGATATACTTTAACTTAAGAAAAAAAGGAATTACATATATTATTATAAAAATAGACCATTTTTCTAAATAAAATTTTCCTATATATAAGTGAATGTTATAAATAATAATGAGGAACTTATCATGGAGGAACTTATTAGAATTAGAATAATCTCAAATCCTTAGGAAATTGGTGGGTGGGGAGCCACAGTTACACATATCTAATTTTTTTAATTTATTAAAAGTAATGGACCATTTTTATAAATAAAATTTTCTTATACATAAATGAATGTTATAAATAATAATGAGAAATTTATCATGGAGGAACTTATTAGAATTGGAATAATCTTAAATCTCTAGGAAATTGGTGGGTGGGGAGCCACTTGGTACTAATATAATTTTTTTATATTTATTAAAAGTCAATGCAACCTAACAAACTTTGTAACACACTACAACCATTTATAAACATTAAGACTAATCATATGCCGAGCATATTCCCTTGAGAATCAATGTAGGCCCTCAATTAAAAAAAAATTTAAAATGTCAACAAATCCTCATCTACATTAAGTTGAAATCTTAGACAATTAAATAATAATAATAATAATAATAATAGTAATAGTAATGTGATTTTAATATTTTTTTATTTTTTATTTTTTTATTTTTTTTTATTTTTTTTTTCTGAATTTGTCTACTCCTATTATTGATACAAAAAAAATTTAC
Source organism: Pinus albicaulis (assembly GCA_034641835.2). Lineage (NCBI taxonomy): Eukaryota > Viridiplantae > Streptophyta > Pinopsida > Pinales > Pinaceae > Pinus > Pinus albicaulis. The sequence goes on along the minus strand of CM076575.1, from coordinate 806,137,574 downwards.
ATGGAGGTCCCAGCCTCATAAGATCTTGCCCAGAGTTGCAGCAATCTGTCAAAAAAGCTGATGGTTAACCAAAAATTTTCAAAAACTGGGCCTACTACCCTATTCTGAGCCATACAAACAGTAGAAAGCTACCCACGCAGGGGAAACCGGCTATTAGACATAGAAGAAAATTTCTGAGTATGTAAATTGATAAAACAAAAACGCAGATGAACAAGCCCAGACGAGCGACTATAAGGAAAAAACTTGAGAGTATATGCACGTTCAGGAATCATGAGAGTTAGATGGCGTTTATTCAACAATGCGGCATCCATATTCATAGGGGTCTTCATCCATCGCCTGAAGGTCGTCTTTTCCAACTGAACCACCGCGCTTCGAATCGCTTGGGCCTGCAGGGAGGCTGGTGTCTGGAATCCCACTGCTACAAGGCTCCTTACGCTGCCTGCTATCGGAGGGAGGAATAAGATGTGGAGCGTTGATGTTCTTCTCCAAAGGTGCATCCAGAGCCTAGACAGCTTCAGTCGTGGAGTCTTCATGAAATTCAAAGGTGATTTTGGCTATCATGGTGGAGTGACAGAGAGCACAAGGAATGCGGAGCTAGGCTGTATGGGACTGAATGGGGAGGGGAAGTGGAGAAACTGAAATGTGGTGGGAACCCCGAGAAAAAGTGGACTGTCCAGACCCATGTCCTCGACCACTCCTGGTGGCTAGATAGCGGCCAGAGAGGTATTCCGAGGACTGGGAGGTCGAGCCAGAGGTGGAAGAAGAAGGTTGTCGAGCGACTTGCCCACGGCTGGTGCCTCTCCTGCACCTCATTCGTTGACGTAGTCTAGGCATGATGCTGCAGACTGGAAAGGAGATGCGAGGGTCAGTTGTGCGAAGGTTGGGAGCAGAGTCCACAGAGAAATGCAGGGGAGCACCAACAAGTAGTACTGAGACACAGTCAGAAGGTGAATTGGACCAAAACTTGCAGAAAGGGCTATGAGTGTAGTGAATGCCCGGCATCAATTCAATGCAGCAAGCAAGAGCACACCGCATCCTAGTACTGGTCCGAGAGCGAGGCTCTGCTACAACAATGGAATAGTGCGAGCCTAGTGGAGAGGCAGAAATGAATCTGGTCTAGGGCACCATAGTAGAAATGCAAGCGATCTGGCGTCAGAGGAAGAGCTGCGTTATGGCAGCATTGAAGTCACTGGCAGGGATATAAATGTTGTGCCTCGCGCAGAGCTGGGTGGCGGTGGTGTGAGTCCACACGCCAACCCAGGCCTGTCCATGCGCCATCGTACCATGCTCTTCAAACACCTGCATCCGGTAAATGTGATTTTAATATTATGGCTAAATTAGATATTAAATTGATATATGATATTTTTTCATTCTGAGTTTATAAAGGTATATATATTTTAATCATCTTTGAATTTGAGCCAATAATATTTTACAAATGAAACACATACTCTTAACCAATATATATATATATATATAACGGTTAAGAGTATGTGTTTCTTTGGTAAAATTTTATAGGCTCAAATTCAAAGATGATTAAAATATATATAATATTAAATTTCTCTCTTTTATATTTACACTTTGTTAATATGAAATTGAGTTTTATAATATTTCCATTACACATATAAAACAAATATATGTAAAATAAACAATTCAATAATGTGAAAATTTTGCAAACTATAAATGCATATCATATAATTAGTAGGTATTCCTTCAAATCAAATTTCTTGAAGATAAATTCCACAGGAAATTGCTTTATATAATTATGATAAAGTCTCACTTTAAGTCTTTTTTTTAATGTATTTTCATAATCTTGTTGGAATTATTGCAAATCATCAAATAATATCATAGAACTGAGAATTTAGAATTAGTTACAAAGGTTAATATAAATATATTTTGATTTTATATATTTAACTGTTAAGGATAATATGGTCTTGTGAATATGATATTATATTTATCATATTTTTATGCATCCCAACATTAGATTGACCACTTATTAATTTCATAAAATATGTTAAATAATTTTCGATGTTTCTCTTTTGAAAATGGCCAGGTTAGGTATTGCCTAATTTTTCATATCCATTTTATATTTGTGCATCTATTATTTTGACCTGGGTCTACTGAAATATATATATATATATATTGTAAAATAGACTATTTTTCTAAATAAAATTTTCTTATATTAGGAGCAGTGTGGGATTTTGGAGCGATGGTGGCTTGTGGTAGGATTAGGGTTTTCTAGGTTGGGTTTTGTTATCATTCCTTTGCTGCCTCTCATGGCAACGTCACGGTTGGGAGACGGACCTGCGCACTCCACCTCATCGGCATTGGCTTTGTGGGGAAGAAGACTCGGATTAGGGGCTTTTCACATCCCGCAGTGGCTGCCCCTTGAGACCCTCTCATCTGCTTGGAACGATGACCTTGGCTGCTGCTGATGGCACCTCTTTTGCGTCCCCTTTCGATGCATGGTAACTGCACCAGTGCTCGTACTCAGTGGCCTGGTGGCGGAGGTAGATATCTGTTGTTGGCGGATAACAGACTAGACAGGGTTATCTACTCGACGCCCATTCTGCGGCTTTATGGAGGTTGCTAACCAAATTCTCCGGGAATTACGCTGGTATGCTATGGACGGGATTCTAGATCTGCTGGATTTCATGATTGGGAACCAGATACCTTTCAGCCCTTCCCTCTACCTCTGCAGACAGAACAACATCAACTAGAGGGCGACATTAGTGTCAATGCAATGGAGAATTGGGTAAGCTCAAAAGAATTTCAGATTTTCATAAAAACACCTGTGGGGAACTATTTATTAATTTGGATATAGAATATTGATGGGGTTACAGACCTGAAGAATTCCATCGAGAGGGCCTCTGGTTTTCCATGCCATTTACAGTCCCTTATCTACTGTGGGCGTTCCTTACAAGATTCTTGCTCACTGTCTGAATACTCCATATGCCCTGCATCCACCATTTATCTAAATCTGAGATTGAGGGGTGGAGCGGCTAGGTAGATCCATTCTCAAAGGCACCGGGGACCTATTACATCCAAGAATGACTACCCAAATGGTCCATCCTATGAAAATATTCTACAAGGGAAAAACAAAACTGCAGCTCCAACAGTGCCAACAGTGAATTTTCCTAAACCATACATTGTAGAACAACTAAATCATGTGCCAGAATTGCAAATAGATATTCCAGAGATAGAAGAGCATAGATCCATCTATGAATCTCAAGCACTTATCTGCAAATTCAACTCATTCTGGCCAAAACCAATGGAGTTGTTTCATTGGATTTTCACCAATTGGATTGTGGACTATGAAATACATCTCTGTGCAAAGGGATTTTTCATTGTAAAATTCCTATCCTTGGAGGACAGAGACATCATTCTTAAGGCTGGACCATGGTTCTGGGGATCCACCGGACTATTCCCCACACCATGGTTTCTAGAATTTGATGCAAATACTATGGAGGTCACCTGCATGTCGGTCTGGGTTCGGCTACACAACCTCCCACTTCATTTCTAGAATGAAGTTGTTCTTGTAGGCATTGGCAACATCATTGGCAGATACATAAAAACTGACACTAATCGCTTGGAGGAGAGGATTTTCACCTTTGCACGCATTTGTGTGGAGGTGGACCTTAGCAAAGGGATTCCAAAAAGCATCCAACTGAATCACAAACAACAAAAATGGAAACAACACCTCGACTATGAAAACACTGCATTCAGATGCAGAATATGTAGGAACACCGGGCATCTGCAAAACACATGCCCAGAAGCTAAAAGTGACAACAGGAAAAATAAAGGACTGGAAAGGAAACCAAAGTCTGGCAATTTCCATCAGAAGATCCAGAACAAGAGATGACAGAAGAAGAGGATGCACCCATCCCAACTGAAAACAACCAGACAACAACTAAATTGGAGACACAAGAACAAGAGATGTAAGAGCCTTCTGAACCTACCACCATAGCTCCGCCGACAATGGACCATGGGGCACCAAAAAGTGGAGGGAAAAAAAGACAACACAACTCAGATACATCAGATTCGGATAAATATAATGGAGCAATCATAGTAGAAAATTAGCTCGCCATTATTTCCACCTTGCCAACACAAGGTCCATGGCGCAAGGTCGAAAAGAAAAAAGGGAGAAAATTTTGATTTCTCCCCTTGTATTATAGGTTATTTGATGCAACTTATCAGCTTGTCTTTGACAATTACCGGACCGTGTAACATGTAATTTTGTTTTCATTTATAAAATTACGAATTTTTCCCTTGTGAAAAAAAAAATTCTTATATATAAATGAATGTTATAAATAAGAATGAGGGACTTATCATGCAGGGACTTATTAGAATTGGAATAATCTCAAATCCCTAGGAAATTGGTGGGTGAGGAGCCACTTGGCACAAATCTAATTTTTTAAATTTATTAAAAGTAATGGACCATTTTGCTAAATAAAATTTTCCTATACATAAATGAATGTTATAAATAATAATGAGGAAATTATCATGGAGGAAATTATTAGAATTGGATTAATCTTAAATCTCTAGGGAATTGCATAATTTTTTAAAGTTATTAAAAGTCAATGCAACCTAACAAACTTTGTAATACATTACAGTCATTTATAAACATTAATACTAAGCATATGCTTGAGCATATTCCCTTGAGAATCAATCTAGGCCCTCATTTAAAAAAATAAAAATAAAATTTCAGGAGATCCTCATCCACCTTAAGTTGAAATAAAAAGTCTTAGACAATTAAATAATAAAAATAATAATGACAATTTTCTTTTAATATTATGGTAAAATTATATATTAAATTGATATATGAGATTTTATTTATTTATTTTGAATTTGTATAGGTATATATATTTTAATCCTCTTTGAATTTGAGCCTATAACATTTTACCAAAGAAACACATGCTCTTAATCGTTGTTATATATATATATATATATATATATATATATATAATTTCTCTATATATATAATTTCTCACTTTTATATTTATACTTTGTTAACATGAAATTGAGATTTATAATTTCTCCATTCTCCATACAAAACAAATATATGTAAAATAAATAATTCAATAATGTGAAAATTTTCCAAACTATAAATCCATGTCATATATTTAGTAGGTACTTCTTGAAATCAAATTTCTTAAGATAACTCTCACACGAAATTGCTTTAAATAATGATAATAAAGTCTCATTTTAAATAGTCTTCAACATATTATTGGGCATTTTTTGTTTAAGAATGACCATCCTTGACATAAAGACTTTTTAACTACGGTTTCTTACATGGTCACATGGGTAGATTTTAACTAAAGAAAAAAAAGATTTACATATCTGATTTTAAAATAAACCATTTTTCTAAATAAAATTTTCTTTTATATGAATGAATGTTATAAATAATAATGATGAACTTATCATGGAGATACTTATTAGAATTGGAATAATCTCAAATCCCTAGGAAATCAGTGTGTGGGGAGCTACGTGGCATGAATTTAATTTTTTAAATTTATTAAAAGTAGTGGACCATTTTGCTAAATAAAATTTGCTTATATATATTTTTTTGTAAGTTTGGTAGTACCTTTCAAATTTTCACTTATATATTTTGCTTATATATAAATGAACATTAGAACTGAGAATATAGAATTAGTGTTTTTTTAATGTCATTTCATAATCTCTTTGGATTTATTGCAAATCAGATCAAATAATATCATAGAACTGAGAATATAGAATTAGTGTTTTTTTTAAACGTTTTTCATAATCTCTTTGGTTTTATTGCAAAGTAGATCAAATAAAATCATTTTTACAAAAAGGTGAAAATGTGAAGTTGGGTTACACTTTTTGCCCTTTTTCAGTTCTTCAACTTTCTGCAAGCTAAAACAATTTTTCTGTTTAGAATTTCATTTTGCGATAAAAATAAAAGTTGTCGGAAATTTTGTTAGCTTTCTATTACTTATTTTTTGGAATTTTTTTATACACATTTGTTATGTCAACTTAGCATTTCTTTGAGTGCGTGTTTTTTAACAATCAACAGATTCATAAGAAGTCATGTTAATACGCAATGTTGTATTCTTTGAAAATTTGTGTTTTTGAGAAACAAAATGTGTTACAACAATCTAGATAGAGTCTACTTCAGTTTCGTCATATTTACAAAGCCAATGGATGCATATCATAATTACTAGAATTTTTTGAACTGGTCCAATATGAAAAACTGCATATTTTGAATATGTTTTGCGACGCAAGAAATTTCTTAACATATAAGTTATAAACTAAAAATCTAAAAGCTACCCATTAGAGACAATGGACCAATGTAATGTACGATAATTTTTTCAATTTTTTATAGAATGTATTTTGGAAGATACAGAATTTTGATTTCACTTAATCATAATGACCTTCAGAAATTGTTTGCATCCGTTTTATTACAAAATTAATTAAAATTAGTAAATATTTATGAAATTCCATGAAAGTTATATTTCCTGAAAGTATATTTAATTATGAAAATGCTTGTCTTGGTTCTGACAGTTAATTCAGAATTTTTCATGGAGTTTAGTCAGTCCAAAGTTGCAGAAACGTATTCAGGGCTTGGCTCTGCATAACTGGTGACGTGTTAGTTCGGTCGAACTCTTAAACAAAGTTCAGCCGAACTATTTTTTTGCGTCGACGACACATTAAATCAAACGACACAGTAGTTCGGCCGAACTATTTATTAAAATTTCGGCCTAACTTTTACTTAACTTTCCGTCGGCCAGAAAGTACTGCCAAGCCCCTCCAAAAAAAAAAATTGCGACAATATAAATTGTCACAAAACCATTCATTATTTTCGCATATTTTCACACTTTTGGTCTTATTTTACAAAAGTCTTGATCTGATTTTGCAAAGAATTGTTTTGGGTTTCAGGACTTTTCTTTGAGACACATTATTTTCGTACATTTGATCTGATTTTGCAAGTAATTTTTTTGAGTTTAAAGAATTTTTTTGGAGGTACGTTCAAAAGACATTTCTTGGAGGTATGTGATACAGTATGGATTTGGGCTTAATTTTGAAAGGACAATTTTTGGTTTTGGGTTGAAGTAAATCTTTTATAATGATTTTTTAAAATGAGTTTTTGTGTAACTTTTTAAATGAAATCTTTTTGTAGGACTTGGAAGGAAATATTTTGAACTTCGTTTCATTTTTATAAGACATTTTTTTCTTGATTTTTTTAAAGTAAGTGTTTTGGATTGAAGTATATATTTTTTACAAAAATTTTAAAATGAGTTTTTTTTAAATTAAATCTTTTGTGATGTTTTTTTTAATTGATTTTTTGTCTAAATTTTTGAAGAATTTTTTTTGAACTTCATACTCTATTACCATGGGAAATCTAAGAAATTGTACGAGAAAATATGATCGAAAAAGAGACCCTGAGGAACGTAGAGAAGAGACGAGACAATATCGCAAAAGAAAGATAGAAGCACTCTCAAATATTGAAGGGGAAAATCAACCTCAACTAGAAGTTGAAAGAGGTATGTAAATGTAAGTATTATGATTTTGATATATTTAAAATTTTCCTAGTGTAAAATGTGAAGCTTAATTTTTATTTGATGAACTAATTTGAAAAATATTTTGCAATGTAAACAGAGAGAGATATTCCTCAAAACATTGATGGTGAGATACAAAATTTTGAAAGAGAAAGTGAAAGAGATATTGAACCAATGATTGAAGATGGTGAAAATGATGAAAGAAATTCAAGTGAAGAAATTGAATCACAAGGTATATATATATATGTTGAACACATGCACGTATTATTGAAATTATATATATATATATTTATTAATTTAGTTATTTATTGAATATGTAAACTTATTATGTACTATTCATTTAAAAATGTACAAATAAAATCAATGTCGATGATGAGATGTTAGAAAATGTTGGCACTCACATATATGGAGATAAAAATGCTAACCATTATATACGATATCGTGTTAACCACATTTTTTAGAAGTATTTCATAAAGGAAAATGTGACAGTTCAAGCCCAAATGTTGAAAGGTCTCATATCATTAAGGAAATTAAAAGAAGCTATGACTTTATTAGGTATTCGAAAATCAACCAAAGATTAAAAAAAATGAAGGAAAATGTGATACAAAATATAAATAGTGCTATAAATTCAATGAAACGATCTAGACAAAAAAATGTTTCAGTTGTATATAGAGAAATACATATGGTAGTGGTTTTATCAAGTATTAAAGAGAATCGCTTGGTAAAATCTATGGCACGAACATTAGGAACCTCCCGAAAAAATTTGCACAAACATCAGAAATTTCGGTTGCAAATAGATGTAAATGATGAAATTGCTTGTTGGAGAGCTATTTGTAGGCAACCATATAAAGATAGACTTGGAGAAAATTTTAAAAAAATAATATATGAATATTGGAAGAATAATTCGCGTGTTTCGCCAACTGCAAGGCATGTGATGCGAAGAAGAATAGCACGAAATCAGTATGAAGAACATGAAAAAAATTTCTTGGAAACCACTCAGATAGAGTTGTTCAACAAATTCAAAGAAGAGAATCGTGAAATTCATGTTTCAATCAGTGCTTTTGTTCAACAAAAACCATGGTATGTAAAACCTATCACCGTACGCGACACTTGTTGTTGACATTATCATGTGGAATTTGAGTTATATTATGACACATTCCTTGATTTTGGTAGAACATTTTGGAAGGATTCACCTCCTCCTTCCACTATCCATGATTTCATATCTCAAACTCTATGTGAAAGAGAAAGCGATGAACTATTTTACGAAAAGAAATGTGTTGGTGGTAAAAAATGCGATGATTGTGGAAATTTGACTAAATTTCAAAACAAATATCGCACTAATATAAATGATCAATCATTTTCCAACATGAAAGTGAAATGGAAGAGATATGAATATATCGATTCATCGATTCAAGGTGCAAATAGTGTTAAAAGAATTGAATTACGAGAAGAAGAAATTTTTGTGATAGAATTTTTGAGAAAGTTTGAGGCAGAAATTTACAAATACACCAAGCATTCCCATAGAGCTCGATGGCAAGACTTGCAATTCAAAAAATCCCGTGAATTTTTTCCACCAGGGACCATTTAGTCAGTAATTGATTTTGCAAAAAACTACACATTTGTTCCACAAAAATAAATACAGAGTGAATATTATCATTCTGTTCAAGTCTCCATGCTTGTCCATATTCTATATAGACATGCTGAAAAAAACGTCGATCATATAGAAATCACCAGCGAAAATCGACATATTATTAAAGAATATCACTTTTATATCAGTGACGATCGTACACATGATACATAGTTTGTACAACATTGTTTTGGAAAAATTTATGATTCCTTGAAAAATCGTGGAATAACATTCAATGAACATTAGATATGGTCAAACGGATGCACAGGACAATTCAAATTTGCATGATCATTCTTTTGGTTGTGTTTTCTTCATAAGAAAACATGCATTAAACATTTTTGGAATTTCTTTGAGACTGGTCATGGAAAAAGAGAACATGACGGTGTAGGGGCATGCATAAAATGAGCACTTCAAAGATATCAAATGAACCCATCTGCAAGTCGACTTGTGGACGCGAAAGAAGTTGTTCAATGGTGCATCGATGCTCTGAGCCATGAGACTAACTGATCAAGGGAAGTGCGAAGGTACATTCAATTTAATTTTTATTGAATATCTAATTAAATAAACAGTGTACATTTATCACAATGATTATCTTTGATTGTATTTTGATATCATATTTACATTCTTCTTTAAATTTTCCATATAAAGGTTTTTTTGGCATATTGGGATCGAAGACGTAGATAGATCAATTGGAAATGGCGTTGAAACGATAAAAGGGACTCGAAAATTGCATTCAATTAAAACAAAGTCGTGTAGAAATGTGTTTGCATTGGATAAAAGAAAATATTCTTGTTTTTGTCATGTTTGCATAGACAACACAAAATCCAATGACGTTTGTGAAAACAAAATGTATATAAAAAATTGGAAACATACAGAGCTAAATACAAAGGGAAAAATGTTTGTTGCAATGTTTGAATAAATGCAATCAAAGGAGACTAAAATATCATCTGATGGTGATCGAGTTTCTGATCTTGTTAGAGAAGGTAACATTTGAATTGATTTCTAATGATAAAGATCTAGAAATAAATTTGAATATGTGTAATTTTGTCAAGTTTGTTTTATTGTGTAGGAGATGTTTTTGTTGTAATTTCACCTACTGACAACGATGAAAATGTGAAGTATTATTTGATGCGTTGCACTGAATGAAAAATGAAATTGTTAGAAGACTATAATGATCATGGATTTCCGAATGAAAGAGGATCTATTATACTAAAAGGTTATTTTTTCAGACAAACTAATCAAAGTGGAAATTTTGTTTACTTTGAAGACTATGAACCTGATTTCATAAGTTGTCAATATAGTCACTTGGTGTGTGCAGCACACATAAATTTGATCAAGGTTCAATCAAAGAAAAAAACGAATATTAAGAAATGGAAAATGTCAAAATCCGATCATGAACGGATTATTGAAGATGGCATTCTATTGGAATATTTTTGATTGAACTGCCCAACAATTTATTCTCTTTGGATTATATGTTCTAGAACTTCCAGTACTCAATTAAAAATTGAGTTGCCTTGTTATGTTATCTGTGCAAGTGTTTGCACATGTACAAATTGTTTTGGTACATGCACACTCTAGTATCAACTGAAAGTAGCTTTTTTATACATGCATTGATTGAAAATGTTGCATACATATTGGATAATATATATGTGTGTGTGTGTGTGTGTGTGTGTGTGTGTGTGTTCTAGAATGAAATTAACTGTTCAAGTAATTTTACTATGTGCACCGATGAAAAATGTTTCACGTACTCAATATATATGTTTTAGAATGCAATTAACTGAAAGTAGTTTTTCTATGTGCATTGATGAAAAATGTTGCATGTACTGGATATATACACGAACTCAATGCATGCAGTTTTTCTTGGGGGATTTTTTGGTAAAAAGTATCCACAATGTAAATAAATCATCCGCAGTATAATTTTCTACGAAGATTCCTTTCAAACAAGAGACTCGGAGCACTTCTTCGACTTTTGGTGGGATTTGACCCACATCTCTATTCCTGATTGAAAATATAGTACAAAATTTGTCTGTCCAATGGTCAAATATGTTCTATGTGCATTGATGAAAAATTTACATACTACATACTATTGTTTGAGTGAAAAAAAATTTAAAAACTTACCAAATGTACTTCAACCATGTCTAAAACTTGAATTTTAAAAACTTTTTGATTATATCAAAACAAATTACTTCACATGTCATGCCAATTGTAGTTCAACTATCCAATAAAAACATTAACCATTTAACATTATATCACATGCCAAATGTAGATTAAAATGGTATCCAAAACTTAGTTTTAAAAACTTTTTGATTATATCACAACATTACTTCACATGATTAATGTACTTCGACCATCCAAAACTTGGGTTTTAAAAACTTTTTGATTATATCACAACATTACTTGACATGCCATCCAATTGTAGTTCAACTATCCAATAAAAACATTTAACATTATATCACATGTGCCAAATAGAGATTGAAACCATCCAAAACTTAAGTTTTAAAAACTTTTTGATTATATATCGTGCAACATTACTTCACATGCCATGCCAATTATAGTTCAACTATCCAATAAAAACATTAAACATTATATCACATGCCAAATGTAGATTGAAACCATCCAAAACTTAAACTTTAATTTAACAAAAAATTATAGATCACAACATTACTTCACATGCACATATTACTTCACATGCCATGCCAATTGTAGTTCTTGACTATCCAATAAAAAAATTAAACATTTAACATTAAATATCACATGCCAAATGTAGATTGAAACCATCCAAAACTTGAGTTTTAAAAACTTTTTGATATATATCATGTAACATTACTTCACATGCCATGCCAATTATAGTTCAACTATCCAATAAAAAAATTAAACATTTAACATTAAATATCACATGCCAAATGTAGATTGAAACCATCCAAAACTTGAGTTTTAAAAACTTTTTGATTATATCATGTAACATTACTTCACATGCCATGCCAATTATAGTTCAAATATCCAATAAAAACATTTAACATTATATCACATGCCAAATGTAGATTGAAACCATCCAAAACTTAACATTTAATTTAACAAAAAATTATAGATCACAACATTACTTCACATGCCAAATGTACTTCAAGCATCCAAAACTTAAATTTTAAAAACAAAACAAATTATAACACATCATTACATAACATCCCAAATGTAGTTCAGAAGAAAAACAAAACTTAAATTTTAAAAACAAAACAAATTATAACACATCATTACATAACATGCCAAATGTAGTTCAGAAGCAAAACATTAATTTATAGATGACAACATTACTAGTAGTTCAATTGTCCAAAACTTAAAAGTTTTAAAAACCAAACAAATTATATAACAACATTACTTCACATTCACATGCCAAAAGTACTAAAACCATCCAAAACTTAACTTTTTGGAACAAAACAAATTATATTAACACTGTAATAAAATATGTCCAAAAATTGTAGATCTCACAAGTATCAAGTATCAAGTTATATATATATGACAGTGCATCTAGATAATATATAAAAAAGTAAATTTAAGACTATCTAAATCTTGAAATCAAATCTACAAATCATGTCCATCAAATACAGATGGATGTAGTGTCTTTCTTATCAGAGTCTCAATCCACGCGCTATCTTGTGAAGCATGGGAAACCTATACACAATGCACATACAAACATTAAAAATTGATGATTTAAAAATGAGTGAGAATATATATAGAACTTCATGTAAAAAACAAAATATAAAAAAAAACATGCAATACCTCATGAGGTTCCCTCTCCATTTGTTCACCTGCTACAATTTCCCCCATGGGAACATCTCCAATAGTAAATTGTACAATATACATGTACGGTTATATATATATATATATTAAAAATTCGGATCAAAATACACGTGTACATATATAAACTTATTTTCAATAATATTAAAAAAAAAGTTAGACAACTTGTTCAAATGGTTGAAATGGTGTGGATGTTCCTATCTCCGTCGCTAGAGTCCGTGGATTAAAGAAATATTCTATAGAAACCTAAAATTCAAAATTTTAAAAGTATAAAATAACTCAAGATCAAGATCTCAATTTATAATAAAACTTAAATAAACTTCAATTTATAAATTATAACTAAATTAAAAGAACACACACACACACACACACACATATATATATATATATATATATATATATATATATATAAGTGAAAAATTGAATACTTCTGCAGGTGAATTTGGGACATCTCCTAAGAGAGGCTCCAAATGAAAATCTCCAAGAACCTAAAATTCAAAAAAATTAAAATAACTCAAGATATAGTTATATATATCTCAATTTTTAATGTAACTTTTTGAGGTCGAATATATATATATATATATATATATATATATAACTTAAACATAAATTTTAAAAGTGAAAATTTGTCCATACTTGTTGTGGATGTGGCACATCTCTTAAGGAAGTAGAAGGTACATCTCCCAAGGAAGAGGAAGGTACCGCCATCCCAAAAACATCAGACGGAATCGAAATCTATTAAAACATTTTATCATTATACATATACATACATGTATATGTGTGCAAAATTATTTATTTTAAAAATATCACTTAAAAAACACTAACATTTGTCAACATATCTTGATGGTGAGACCCATCTGCATTGTTTGAACTAGAGGTCTCGAACGTGATATTAACATTTTCGTCATTCATCATGCGTGACAACTGCAAATGGTGTTTTAACATATAATGATACATTTTTTTTAGATTAATGTACATACAAATAAATGTATACATGTACATATACATGTATTTATTACAAAATGTACACATGTATGTGTTAAAATAATTGAACCCTAAGGTCATTAACACATACCGTTCTCGTGCCCTCTTCCTCATGAAGAATTAAGTCTTGCCAACCATGGCGACAATTCTTTGCATATATTCGGAGATCTTCAACATTCATGTTGTCAATCTCCTCATTTGTACAATAAACAAAATTGGCATGTGCATTCTCACGTGCTCTTTGTCGATTTAGATAGACATCGACTCCACCCAATCTGCTATAAACATTGTCGATCATGACATCCCTTGTTTCTCGACTTATTTGAGAAGTCACATCCATCTCTGACCGCAGAGTTTCGACCCGAAAATTTCGACTCACCAATGGCAACTTAGGGCGAGGAAACTTCACATCTCGCTTAGTGCCCTTACGGAAGGTCATTGTAATTGGGTTTCATTTTCAAAAAAAAATCTGCGTAAAACAATTGTGCAAAATAAACAGGAACCTCATCGTTCCATGGGAGCCTTCCATAGGCCGCAAAGTGTCTATCATACAAATAGTGAGCTATATCGGGGTGCTTGAAATATTTCACCTTCAGCAATTTTCTTTTTGGCCCTTCCTTGAAATTAAACATTGACTTGGCCACATCTTTTGTAACTCTTTGTTTTACATCCTCCCATTTATCGGGACCCATTACTATTTCCTTTCTCTTTCTCATGAGTTCTACAAATATATCATTCGTTGGCCCAAGATTTTTGTACACATTTGCTATTTCGCCCAATGAATGTGTAACTATTTCGAGGCTTTGTCGACTCTCAGCAGGTAGAGTCAAAGCCACGAGATCTCTCCGTAAGTTTCCATGAAGTTGTTGAAACCTTTGTAAGGTGCATTGCGCAATGTTTCTTTCCCATGGTATATCATAAATGTCGGCAAGATAAGTTGTGGTGGGTAGACAACCTTCTTCTTGAATGTATCATTTTGCTCTGCGTCTATTTTGACCAATATTTGGAACATTTTTAGCCTCTGCATCAATATATATATAATTTTGTATATTAGAAAAAACACATATAAACAAATTTGTACAAATTCAATGAAAAAAATATTTAAATTGATGGCAACCTCGACGTGGTTGGTTAGCATCTTCTCCACCTTGAAACTGTTGAGACCCAGAATGACCCTGCTGAGAACTAGACCCAAAACAACACTGTTGAGAACCAGCACCACCAATCATTGATTGCCTCCGGGAGAATAAATATCACCCCCTTCACGCAACCTGATACCACTTATTGATGGCCCTCTAAGGGGATTTGAACACCCACCAACCTCTCGAGAGGAGAAAGAAGCTTCATAAACAAATACGAATTTATAATCAATTGAAAAATACATGCATACATATAAATACACGTGTACATATTCATTGATTAAATTGTGTTAAAACCATACCACAATTAGGTGAAACATGGGCATCCATGGCTGGAGTAGAGACCCTTCTCTTCTTATTAGCTCCTAAAAAATAAAAAATAAAACTTATTAACAACTAATTTAACTCACAAAGTTGATAAAAAATTAATTCCATATGTACACACATGTATGGAGATTTAAGATTATATTTAAATTTACCATGAACATCTCTCGATCCCGATCCCTGATCCTCCCCTCTCGTAGAGATATGAGATTTTGCTGATCTTCATCTTTCATCCTCCATGATATATATATCTACGATGGACATTTACAATTAATTTTTAAAATAAATAATTTAAATTAAATTCAAGATAAAGTTCAGAAAATTAATTTTTTTAATTTAGTGTAAACAAATTATGTAAAACACAACTTTCAAAGCACTAATTGATGTGTGAAACTCAATTTAAGCAAAAAAAAGTTATAAAAATGATAAGTTCACCAAATTGTGTTTAACATGGTGGGAGCACATTTGGTATAAATTGGAAAAAACACATTGTCATTAAAAAATAAGTGAAACTCCATGTAAACAAAAATTTGTTGAAGTCCCCACATTTTAATTTCATAAAAATGTGAAGTTCACCACTTGTTGCAAATGTGAAGTTCACTAAGTTGCGCTTTACATGGTGTGGTGGGAGCACACTTGGTATATAATTGAAAAAAACACATGGTCATTAACAAAGACACATTTATAAGTACACAACACACACATATCCAAGATATGTTACAATGCCCATCAATAAATTTTGAAGGAGAGTATCTCAACGCTAATTCATCTTTGAGAGATGAATCTTGAATTTTTGAAGAAGAGCGTCTCAAAACTAATTCATCTTTGAGAGATGAATCTTGAATTTTTGAAGAAGAGCGTCTCAAAACTAATTCATCTTTGAGAGATGAATCTTGAATTTTGAAAGAGTGTCTCAAAAACTAATTCCATCTTTAGGGAATGAATCTTGCAGTAACTTTCCCCGTATAATTCTAATTCATCTATTAATTCATCTTTGATAGATGAATCCTGAATTTGCATTGCCCCACGCAATAAATCAACAAAAATCTTATTCGCAATATTGGAAAGCACATATGTAATCCATGCATTCCCTGGATTGGGATAGCAAGAAACCTTTGTGCATAATTTCCATTTTTCAACCATATTTAATGGTTTTCTTATCCCTAAAAAAAACAAATTCAATAAAAATATATATATTAAATTGACATTTACTGCAAATGCATGGGAGAAATGAAAAACTTATATTTAGATCTATTCTAGATATTGATTGTAGGGACATTTACTAGATATGTCACCTTTCATAAAAGATGAGATCTAGAGGCTACCTGGCCCTTTACAGACTCTGCCTATAGAACTACCATGGATATGAAAATGAAAAACTTCTAATTAGATCTATTCTAGAGATTGAATATAGGGGCATTTACTATTAGGTTAAAACCTATGTTTTGTATCAAATCACTTTTGGTTTCAATGGGAAAATTTTATGGCTAATTTGTGTTTTACATGTTGAATATAGAAGGTTTTTTCTCTCTCATTGTTTGAGACCATAGATATGAAAATGAAAAACTATATACTTGGTTAAAACCTATGTTTTGTATCAAATTACTTTTTGTTTCTAAATACCATATACATGTTGACTGTAGGGGCATTTACTAGATATGTCACATTTCATAAAAGATGAGATCTAGAGGCTACCTGGCCCTTTACAGACTCTGACTATAGAACTACCATGGATATGAAAATGAAAAACTTCTAATTATATCTATTCTAAAGATTGAATGTAGGGGCATTTACTAGATTAGGTTAAAACCTATGTTTTGTATCATATCACTTTTGGTTTCACTTTTATGGCTAATTTGTGTTTTACATGTTGAATATAAAAGGTTTTTTCTCTCTCATTGTTTGAGACCATGGATATGAAAATGAAAAACTATATACTTGGTTAAAAACTATATTTTGTATCAAATTACATTTTGTTTCTAAATACTATATACATGTTGACCGTAGGGGCATTTAGATCTATTCCAGAGATTGACTGTAGGGGCATTTACTAGATATGTCACCTTTCATAAAAGATAAGATCCAGAGGCTACCTGGCCCTTTACAGACTCTGCCTATAGAACTACCATGGATATGAAAATGAAAAACTTCTAATTAGATCTATTCTAAAGATTGAATGTAGGGGAATTTACTAGATTAGGTTTTCAAACCTATATGTTTTGTATCAAATCACTTTTGGTTTCAATGGGAAACTTTTATGGCTAATTTGTGTTTTACATGTTGAATATAAAATGTTTTTTCTCTCTCATTGTTTGAGACCATGGATATGAAAATGAAAAACTATATAATTGGTTAAAACCTATGTTTTGTATCAAATTACTTTTTGTTTCTAAATACTATATACATGTTGACTGTAGGGGCATTTACTGTAGGGGCATTTAGATCTATTCCAGAGATTGACTATAGAGGAATTTACTAGATATGTCACCTTTCATAAAAGATGAGATCCAGAGGCTACCTGGCCCTTTACAGATTCTGTCTATAGAACTACCATGGATATGAAAATGAAAAAATTCTAATTAGATCTATTCTAAAAATTGAATGTAGGGGCATTTACTAGATTAGGTTAAAACCTATGTTTTGTATCAAATCACTTTTGGTTTCAATGGGAAACTTTTATGGCTAATTTGTGTTTTACATGTTGAATATAAAATGTTTTTTCTCTCTCATTGTTTAAGTCCATGGATATGAAAATGAAAAACTATGTAATTGGTTAAAAACTATGTTTTGTATCAAATTACTTTTTGTTTCTAAATACTATATACATGTTGAATATAAAAGGTTTTTTTCTAAGGTTTTTTTCTCTCATTGTTTTAGACCATGGATATATGAAAACGAAAAACTTCTATTTAGATCTATTCTACAGATATGGCTAACATACATTGAATATAAAAGGTTTTTTCTCTCATTGTTTGAGACCATCGATATGAAAATGAAAAACTTCTATTTAGATCTATTCTAGAGATATGGCTAACATACATTGAATATAAAAGGTTTTTTCTCTCATTGTTTGAGACCATGGGTATGGAAATGAAAAACTTCTATATTTAAAACTATTCGAGAGATTGATTGACTTGTAGGGGCATTTACTCTTAGGTTAAAACCTATGTTTTGTATCAAATCACTTATGGTTTCAATGGGAAACTTTTATGGCTAATTTGTGTTTTACACACGTTGAATATAAAAGGTTTTTTTCTCTCTCATTGTTTCAGACCATGGATATGAAAATGAAAATCTTCTATTTAGATCTATTCTAGAGATATGGCTAATTTTTGTTTTACATACATTGAATATAAAATGTTTTTTCTTTCATTATTTGAGACCATGGATATGAAAATGAAAAACTTCTATATTTAAAACTATTCGAGAGATTGATTGACTTGTAGGGGCATTTACTATTAGGTTAAAACCTATGTTTAATATCAAATCACTTATGGTTTCAATGGGAAACTTTTATGGATAATTTGTGTTTTACAAGTTGAATATAAAAGGTTTTTTTCTCTCTCATTGTTTGAGACCATGGATATGAAAATGAATAACTTCTATTTAGATCTATTCTAGAGATATGGCTAATTTGTGTTTTACATACATTAAATATAAAAGGTTTTTTCTCTCATTATTTGAGACCATGGATATGAAAATGAAAAACTTCTATTTAAAACTATTCCAGAGATTGACTGTAGAGGCATTTACTCTTAGGTTAAAACCTATGTTTTGTATCAAATCACTTATGGTTTCAATGAGAAACTTTTATGACTAATTTGTGTTTTACATGTTGAATATAAAAGGCTTTTTTCTCTCTCATTTTTTGAGACCATGGATATGAAAATGAAAAACTTCTATTTAGATCTATTCTAGAGACATGACTAATTTGTGTTTTACAAACATTGAATATAAAATGTTTTTTCTCTCATTGTTTGAGACCATGGATATGAAAATGAAAAACTACATGGCTAATTTGTGTTTCACATACATTGAATATCAAATGTGTTTTCTCTCATTGTTTGAGACCATGGATATGAAAATGAAAAACTTCTATATTTAAAACTATTCGAGAGATTGATTGACTTGTAGGGAAATTTACTCTTAGGTTAAAACCTATGTTTTGTATCAAATCACTTATAGTTTCAATGGGAAAATTTTATGGTTAATTTGTGTTTTACATGTTGAATATAAAAGGTTTTTTTCTCTCCCATTGTTTGAGACCATGGATATGAAAATGAAAAACTTCTATTTAGATCTATTCTAGAGATATGGCTAATTTGTGTTTTATATACATTGAATATAAAAGGTTTTTTCTCTCATTATTTGAGACCATGGATATGAAAATGAAAAACTTCTATTTAAAACTATTCCATAGATTAATTGTAGGGGAATTTACTCTTAGGTTAAAACCTATGTTTTGTATCAAATCACTTAT
The DNA here is from genome assembly GCA_034641835.2 of Pinus albicaulis. Taxonomy (NCBI): domain Eukaryota; kingdom Viridiplantae; phylum Streptophyta; class Pinopsida; order Pinales; family Pinaceae; genus Pinus; species Pinus albicaulis. Next base: position 806,117,711 of record CM076575.1, on the reverse strand, counting down.
GCTTTCAATGAGAAACTTTTATGGCTAATTTGTGTTTTACATGTTGAATATAAAAGGTTTTTTTTTCTCTCATTGTTTGAGACCATGGATATGAAAATGAAAAACTTATGTTTAGATCTATTCTAGAGATATGGCTAATTTGTGTTTTAAATACATTGAATATAAAATATTTTTTCTCTCATTGTTTGATACCATGGATATGAAAATGAAAAAATTCTATATTTAAAACTATTCGAGAGATTGATTGACTTGTAGGGGCATTTACTCTTAGGTTAAAACCTATGTTTTATATCAAATCACTTATGGTTTCAATGAGAAACTTTTATGGCTAATTTGTGTTTTAAATGTTGAATATAAAATGTTTTTTTCTCTCTCATTGTTTGAGACCATGGATATGAAAATGAAAAACTATATAATTGGTTAAAACCTATGTTTTGTATCAAATCACTTATGGTTTCAATGGGAAACTTTTATGGCTAATTTGTGTTTTACATGTTGAATATAAATCGTTTTTTTCTCTCATTATTTGAGACCATGGATATGAAAATGAAAAACTATATAATTGGTTAAAACCTATGTTTTGTATCAAATTACTTTTTGTTTCTAAATACTATATACATGTTGAATGTAAAAGGTTTTTTTCTCTCATATTGTTTGAGACCATGGATATGAAAATGAAAAACTTCTATTAAGATCTATTCTAGAGATATGGCTAATTTGTGTTTTACATACATTGAATATAAAAGGTTTTTTCTCTCTCATTATTTGAGACCATGGATATGAAAATGAAAAACTATATACTTGGTTAAAACCTATGTTTTGTATCAAATTACTTTTTGTTTCTAAATACTATATACATGTTGACTGTAGGGGCATTTACTGTACAGGAATTTAGATCTATTCCAGAGATTGACTATAGGGGTATTTACTAGATATGTCACCTTCCATAAAAGATGAGCTCTAGAGGCTACCTGGCCCTTTACAAACTCTGCCTATAGAAATACCATGGATATGAAAATGAAAAACTTCTAATTAGATCTATTCTAGAAATTGAATGTAGGGGAATTTACAAGATTAGGTTGAAATCTATGTTTTGTATCAAATCACTTTTGGTTTGAACGGGAAACTTTTATGGCTAATTTGTGTTTTACATGTTGAATATAAAAGGTTTTTTCTCTCTTATTGTTTGAGACCATGGATATGAAAATGAAATACTATATAATTGGTTAAAACCTATGTTTTGTATCAAATTACTTTTTGTTTCTAAATACTATATACATGTTGAATATAAAAGGTTTTTTCTGTCTCATTGCTTGAGACCATGGATATGAAAATGAAAAACTTCTATTTAGATCTATTCTAGAGATATGGCTAATTTGTGCTTTACATACATTGAATATAAGAGGTTTTTTCTCTCAGTGTTTGAGACCATGGATATGAAAATGAAAAACTTCTATATTTAAAACTATTCGAGAGATTGATTGACTTGTAGGGGCATTTACTCTTAGGTTAAAACCTATGTTTTGTATCAAATCACTTATAGTTTTAATGGGAAACTTTTATGGCTAATTTGTGTTTTACACATGTTGAATATAAAAGGTTTTTTTCTCTCTCATTGTTTGAGACCATGGATATGAAAATGAAAAAATTTTATTTAGATATATTCTAGAGATATGGCTAATTTTTGTTTTACATACATTGAATATAAAAGGTTTTTTCTCTCATTAATTGAGACCATGGATATGAAAATGAAAAACTTCTATTTAAAACTATTCTAGATATTGATTGTAGGGGCATTTACTCTTAGGTTAAAACCTATGTTTTGTATCAGATCACTTATGGTTTCAATGAGAAACTGTTATGGCTAATTTTTGTTTTACATGTTGAATATAAAAGGTTTTTTTCTCTCTCATTGTTTTAGACCATGGATATGAAAATGAAAAACTTATATTTAGATCTATTCTAGAGATATGGCTAATTTGTGTTTTACATACATTGAATATAAAAGGTTTTTTCTCTCATTGTTTGAGACCATGGATATGAAAATGAAAAACTTCTAGATATTTAAAACTATTTGAGAGATTGATTGACTTGTAGGGGCATTTACTCTTAGGTTAAAACCTATGTTTTGTATCAAATCACTTATGGTTTCAATGGGAAACTTTTATGGCTAATTCAAGTGTTTTACATGTTGAATATAAAAGGTTTTTTTCTTTCTCATTGTTTGAGACCATGGATATGAAAATGAAAAACTTCTATTTAGATCTATTCTAGAGATATGGCTAATTTGTGTTTTACATACATTGAATATAAAAGGTTTTTTCTCTCATTTTTTGAGACCATGGATATGAAAATGAAAAACTTCTAGATATTTAAAACTATTCGAGAGATTGATTGACTTGTAGGGGAATTTACTCTTAGGTTAAAACCTATGTTTTGTATCAAATCACTTGTGGTTTCAATGGGAAACTTTTATGGCTAATTTGTGTTTTACATGTTGAATATAAAAGGTTTTTTTCTCTCTCATTGTTTGAGACCATGGATATGAAAATGAAAAACTATATAATTGGTTAAAACCTATGTTTTGTATCAAATAACTTTTTGTTTCTAAATACTATATACATGTTGAATGTAAAAGGTTTTTTTCTCTCTCATTGTTTGATACCATGGATATGAAAATGAAAAACTTCTATTTAGATCTATTCTAGAGATATGGCTAATTTGTGTTTTACATACATTTAATATAAAAGGTTTTTTCTCTATTCACAGCAAAAGAACTGATCTAGAGGGAAACTTGAGAATGTGATGTCTTGTTTGAGGTGGAATGTGGGTCCCTTAGACTAGTGGGTCTCGTGGACGTTATTAAAATGCATCATATCATATCATCATATCATTTCCTCATTGATAGAATTTGTAATAGAATCACATCTCACTACTTGGAATACCATTAGAAGACTGATAGTGGGATTAAAAAACACATCCTACCCACTAATTGCTAGTGTAAATTTCTAGTAGGATTCTTTGACCGTGCAACTCAGAATATGACTTGTGGTTGTGGAGCACACATCTCCACTGCTCCTAGTATATTTTATTATTTCTGTTGGAATGGTGGTCCTAGTACCAATTCCAAAATGGAGATATTGGCTTTATGAGGACTCTTTTATTGTGCTATGTGGATATGTTAAATCCTTAATAGTCTTTGTCGACTCTAAATTTTTTATTTACTGGCCAAACCGCAGGACATGCTTCAACCCTCCATATGTATCAAATTGGTAACAACGCATATGGGAACTCACACAGCATTTTGAGGAGCTCACATTCACTCAAATCCAAAGAGTCCAGAACTCCACGACGGACGGAGTATCAAAGGAGGGCCCCACCATGTTGGCAGGCATGATATATTTTCAGGTTTACAGGAATGATCTTTACTTGGGTTATGGGAACATTCCCCTGTATTCTTATGTTACTTCAGTTTTTAGTATTCTCTAGAGCTCTAGATGATTGGCTCTCTGTTTACATTGACTATTCCTACTTAAATTTTTGTGCAGGATTTCTGATATGTTATCTTTTGCACATGCGGTGCCTTGCTTTCTTCTTCTTCGTGTTTATATCTTGGGACTATGTTCTATTTAGCTGGTTTCGGCTTATATGCCTCTCATAGATTAGTTTTTGAAATTTTCTAGTTCCTTCAAGCTCTCCGAACCACTTTCCTATCTATATTGTGATTTGTAGTATATCATTTGAGCAACACTGCTCACTTGTAACCTATAATCATGTAACTATTTTATTTAATATAAAACTGTGTTTCTCACTTGCCTGTAAAAAAAAAAAAAAACCCTTTCTTTACAAAATAAAACACAATTCACCACCACGTAGTTACACCATAATAAATTCCCTTTAAAGCAGCGTTTTTTTCACCATTCAAATTCCAAATAAACCAAAGAACTGCTCTAATATGGAGCAACTCCTGAGCAGCAATTCGCAGGCGCAGGTGCTAAACCAGCAACGGAGCAGCAGAGTGCGAACAGAGACGCACCACAAAAACCCAAACAGACTATGCGAATAGACTACGCGAACAGAGACGCACGAACAGACTATGCAATCTCGCGAACAGACTATGTGAACAAAGACGCGTGAAAACGAAAATAGTTCGCGGGTGATATATTTATAAAATATGAGTTCGGTCGAACTAAAAGTTCAGTCGAACTGTTAGTGCCGATTTTCCCATCTCCGGCAAAAATTATGTTTGCTCACACCGTCAGTGTGATGTCAATCTAAATGACAGAATGAGTTCGACCAAACTTTCTCATACATTTTGGCCAAACTATTTCTGAAAAAAAAAATTCCGCCCCTGATTCTCACAAAAGTGTAACCCAACTTCACATTTTCACCCTTATATATTAGTTACAACTATGACACAACATCCTAGAGCTCCTTGAATTCTGAGGCAATGATACAAAAAGTGTGTTGCATGTCCATGATGGATTTGGAAGCCATCACTTTTAGGTTCTAAAAGTTGGTTGTAAACTAGAGAACCATTGAAATACTTTCATGTAGGAAAAAACACCAAATAGGGATTGTCATCAAGATCAAGGACAAAATATGATGTGACAATTTTGTCTCTTCAAGCTAAGAAATTTGAGTGAAACAAAGAGTTCACAATTATGTATAAATAATACCAACCACAAGGGCCATAGGGAGGGAGTTGAACATCAAAGCTACATCCTCTGACCAACATAATGCCACAATCCATTCTAGAAAACCAAATTTTGTCAAATTTTGGAGCTAATTCATCCCCTTCAAACCATGGAGCCCTTGTATACTAAAATTCCATGATATATGCCCTATCATATACCACCTCGAGGACCAAATGCAAGGACCTATGCATGAAATCCCTCTTCTAAATGAAATCCATAGTGAAGAATCATAATTTCCCTTGCTCTAGGGTGTACTGCTACATAACTACCTCTATGATGGGAAGAACTAGCCCTATAGGTTTCACGATTGAGATGGAAGAAACCTTTGTACCAACTGACATAAAAGGCCAAAACTTAACCCTGAAAACTATCAGTTAATGCAAGCCCACTTTACCACATACTATCATATCAAGAGAGAGGGAAGTGTGTCTCTTGTTAGTTGAATTACAAAACCCTAATTCATGTTGTATTACAATGTAAGCTAAGGAGTTGGTTGTGGCATTGTTATGCCTGAGAAAGTGTTTGGCTTGGAATTATAGATTAGAACCCAATCTAGAATGGATCCTTTTGAAAACTACAATGAGTTTCAAATGAGGAGTACATAGCCATAATGTAAATTTCAAATAATAAATTTGGAATCTACCATAATGACTAATGTCTGAATGTGTAAAAAAATTGCTTGTATGATTCCTTGAAGCAAAACATAGGCCTCCACCTAATAATTGAATGCCTCACCCAAAATCCATGGATATGATAATTTTAATTTTCCATTAGAATACACTAACACCCCATGCACCTGCCACCTCTAATATATCTATAAATTTTTATATACAAATTATCTAAATTAAATTTTTAAAGAATAATTATCAATATGCTTTAATTTTTTTTAAATAATCATTTATAAATTTTATATATATATATATATATATATATATATATATATATATATATATATATATATATATATATATATATATATATATAATTATTTTATTTTATTTTTAATAACCACAACCAAACCAACCATTCCTAATAAAATAAAAAATGTAAATGAAAAATTAAATTTGGACAATGCAAATAGAAATATGTTATTAAAGATTGTCCCGCGGAGATGCTCAATTGGTGATCGAAGTGATGTGAAATCGTAGAAACCAAGAGATCCAAGGTCTAATTTCCAAGTCGTGTCGTAGTCTACAGAGAGGAGGACAAGTTGTAAGCTCCCAAAGATATAGTGTTAGTAACCATAATAGACACCATGTCATGTGAGTATGAAACTAACCCAAATTTTTATTTCTGTACATTAATAATAATTTAATAATAATAATAATAATATAAAATATTTTTTTTTCATTAATAATATGTCATATGGAGGGCTTATGGTATAATATTGGATCACTTGCCAATAGAGAGTAAGGATTCCCTTCGAAACCTTTGGAAAATGAAAACATTTCCTATGGAAAGTGAAAAATGTTTTAATATTTCTTTATTTTAAGGAAAGTAACATGTTATTATTATGTCTATTGCAAGCAGGTAGTATGCAGTGGGTTCTAGGATGACTACGCAATAATTCGATCAAATATGTTAAAAAATTTACAATTCTACAAAGTGGAACTTTACAAACTAATTTTGTATTTTTTACAATTTTTTTTATTAACGTTTATCTCTAATACTATTGACCTTGAAATTGAACATGTTATTAGGCCATGGCTTGTAACTCATGAAATGATATATATGATGCAATAAATACATAGCTTTTCAAGTCAGTCTTTGTTTGTCGAGATAGAAAGTTTGTACACATCATCTAGAAAGTTAACTCGGATTTCCCATTTTCAATTCATTAACCAAGGTGCCTCTCTCCCGTTAATTGTAACTATAAAGACTTCAATAATTAGTCTCCACAGATCAAAATCCCCAATTTAATAAAGTGAATTTAATTATTATTAAATCAATTTAAATGTCAATGTCATCGAGAACATTTGTCCTTCCTAAGATTCTTGAGGCACACTTGAAATTTTATTTATAATAATTAATAAATAATTACAATTTTTTTATAATATTTATATTAAATTAATATTTATATTAATTAATTATAAAAAATTGATTAATATATCATTATTTTAAATCAAATAATATTAAATAATAATTATTTTCCTTAATTAATGTTATTAATAACATTAATATTTATTTTTAATTATAAATGTTTTTGTTAAATACTAATATGATTGGGGGATTATATTATAGCCTAAGATCTATAATAACTTTGGATATTAAATACTATTTTTTAGCTGGTATACTTAAATGCCTTCAGGTTTTAGCTAAATAATAATACTGTGAATGTCTTATAAGTTTAGTTGGCTTAATTATATTGAAAGTGTTTCCCTTTTAACAATGGTCAGGCTAGGCATTGTCTACCTTTTTCATCTCCATTTGACATATCTTATTGTAAAATAGACTATTTTTCTAAATAAAAATTGCTTATATATAAATGAATGTTATAAATAATAATGAGGAACTTATCATGGAGGAACTTATTAGAATTGAAATAATCTCAAATACTTGGGAAATTGGTGGGTGGGGAGCCACTTGGCACAAATCTAATTTTTACACCGTAAGGCATCATTATTTGAAAACAACTTTCCTAGCTGCCTTCTTGTCATAATGTGGTCCATTCGATCTTTTGTTAGATGATTAGAGTATTATGACTCGTTGATTTGAATTGTGACAGTTATAGTCTGTAATCGTCTTGTTTCTCTTTACGTAGAGTGGCTCGAGCCTCTTTCTTGCTTGGGTTTAAGTATCTTTAGACCTCCAGGGGACATCGATCATTGATCTTCGTCCTCTGTCCTCGCACATCGGATTGTTTGCATCCAGTGGTTTTAGGTAACTACCCAATTTTGTGGTCGCTCCAGAAATATTTGGTTGTCCCGAAATGAAGAGAATGTTCCTCTGCAGACCTTTATTTTCTTAATTTCCTCATCGCTGGCTGGTTTCTACGCCCCTAGAGTGGAAGAAGCAAACAAATTCAATGCACAGCCGCTTGGATAAAAATGAATGGAGCAGCGTAATGGTGAAATGTTGTATCTTTTTTCTTTAAATTTGGTAATGGATTTTTTCTTGAAATTATAGATTTTTACTGTTTAAATATGATTTCAAATATGATTAAAAACTTTGGAACATTGAAATTGTGCAAAGGTTAAACTTACCATTCCAAATACACCCACAAAATTTCTGAAAAAATAAATTGAACAATATTACCAGAAAACTACCAATCGTTCACGATGTTGTCTCCTCTTAACATAATCGAGAACAAGATCAATGTGGAAGAAAAGGACCTTTTGAGGGTGTATTAATGATTTAGTTTCCTCTTTCAACTACAAGGACCACAAATCTAAGGGCTACCAAATCCAAATCCAAGAAACACATGGCAATCCACAGAATAAATCCTGCACCCGTGCAAAGCACATGGATTTCAATTGATGCCAAAATGGGCTTTAATTTGGAAACGCACAAACGTCATTCAGCATACGCACTGTTAAATGCTCGAATTTTCTTTTCGCAGAATGCAGAAAATGGAAGAGGGATAGCACCTTTATTACTGAGAGAGGAGACTCTGCTAATTCCATGTATTGTATATGAATTGTAGTCTAGATATTATAATTCCTTAACAAGATGCAAACAATTCCCAACTAATGAGAAGAAAAAAATCCAAAAGCCCTTTACGGATATTTGTACTGAATCTCAAAATCCTATGTTTGTGATAGGATCTTCGGAGGATTGAGCATACGGATCGAACAAAGATGATAAATAGTTGGGCAACGAAGATTAGAGATAATGTAGATTGGATTCGAAGTTGTTGTTATAAGCATTGGGAAGGAGAGGCGAACAGGGTGTGATTGTGAACAATAACTGGTAATGACTATTAAAGGAATTTTGTGGTCGGGCTTTGTGTCGAGTAAAAATATGATTCTCTTTTCTAGAACATAGGGAGATTCTAGAAGAGATCGATGAAGAGTTACGTCTCATGTTGAAGAATCGTACATTCGTGAAAGAAGATGGAAAAGTTATTCTGGAATAGTTACGTCACCTATCGAAATCGAGTGGGAGAACTCAGTGCCACGTAAGGTGTTGCGTCCGGTCAATATTTCCATGACAGAAACCTCTATTTTTCATTTAGAGATGGAAATGAATCCATAATTAAATTGGCACTGACTATTACGTCCATTACTTCGAGATTTATCGATATAAATAAAAATTGTGAGTTTAATATATATATATATATATATATATATATATATATATGGACCTTCAAATTCATTGGGAAAACTTGGAAATTATTTGATATCATTATTAGCATCCAAGAATAATTCAGATAGTGATGTTTCAGAAATATTTATATTGGGGTAAAATTCCATTGAGGTCAATATCTAAAAGCTTTAGGTCTAGGTTTATGCTCAATTAATTTGTAATTGATGATTCAGAGCTGAACTTTATGTCGCAATATTGATTTTGTTTGGATTTATTCGGAATTTCCAGTTCTTATTATGGTTTATTGAGTTGCAGTTTGTGGGTTGTTTTCTTTGTCATGGTTGACGTTTTTTCTTTATGTAAAGAATCAAAATCAACTATTAAACTTTAATTTCCATTTAGTAGAAAACTGGGTTTAATAAAAAATGAGGTTTTTTTTCTTTGTGTCAAGAATCAAGATCAACTATTAAAACTTAATTTCCATTTAGTAGAAAACTAGGTTCAATAAAAAAATGTCTTCTGCAACAGAGAAAAAGACAATGAAATTGGTTTCTATACTTATCTTACCACGAAATTACAATGGTGGATGATAAAATCATTATTTAAAATATAGTAAACGATGGATTAAATCCAAATTTACAGTTAATCTCATATGGTAGGGTGAATCCCAATCTCATATGGTAAGGTGAATCCCAATCTCATATGGTACTTTAATGTTTGAAACTTTTCTTAAATTAGAGAATAAAAACAATAAATGAAACCAAAAAAATCTAAAAAATGTGGATCTATCATTTATTCCCACGAAGGTGATGAATATTATTCAGAATTCAAAATCTCCCCTCCACAGTGGATTATGTTGCTTTCAGTGAGTCTTTAGATGATTCCTAGAATGGCATGGGTTAATGTCTATTTTTTAAAAATGGGTTGGAATTTGTATAGACAAATCCCTAATTTTTTTGTTTTATGTCTGAAAAGAAAAGACTCAAGGCTTTTGGATGTGGTGAGGATTATAAATTTTCAATTGTATCACAAGGACCTCCAAGAGTTTCTCCATTTCTGAATTAATTATCACTCAATGGACACTTTCAAGGATTCAATAGCTCACATGAAACTACTACTTATGATTTAAGACAACTGAATAACATTTTGTTTACTAATTTTTATATTCAATAATTTGTCTTACAGCGTTTCCTTTGCAACATTTGGTGCAATTGCTAGTTTAAATTTATTAAAATTAATGGACCATTTTGCTAAATAAAATTTGTTTATATATAAATTAATGTTATAAATAATAATGAGGAACTTATCCCCCGGATGCGGGTGCTATATGATATCTTGGGAGTACATGGGGCGGCCATGTGTTCTACCACATGGCACGCCCATGCGAAGAGGCCTGGGGAAACCCAACGCCATAACTTCCCACATGGGCTGGGCCTTAAAGCCGCATGCGCCACCCACTGCTCAACGTACTCCGTGTTACTTGTTTTTACTCTCCTCAGCACTATGTCGCTCGCCATTTCCGCTTCTCCCTTGGTTCCCATGCCTGCTCTGCATACCTTCCCTGCGCTAGCGTGGTGTTTTCACCCCTCGGATCTGTGCCGTCGCTTCTGGTTTATGCCTCCTGTTTGGTCTCCATCTAGCTTACGAGCTTCGATTCTGGGTCCTGCCTCCTGCTTTGTCTCCGCAAAGATGCTGCAGCACCAAAGGTAATGCTGCAGAAGGGCAGGGGGCAGATGCAATCCTTTGCGTCCCCCTCTGCCAATGGCTCTCCATCTAGATTTGAACTCACCTGCGGACTGGGACATGGCGGCTCCGGCTCCCTCCTTCCCAATTCTTGCTTCTGCTCCCGCTATGTTTTCTGATCCTCCCATCTCTCCCCAACTCGCCCCTGGATCCTTCGCCTCACCTTCCTCCTCCCATGGTAAGAAACGGACCCGTAAATCCACCATTGGCGCCACTCCAGCCTTTCCCCTATGCAAGTTGAAAGTGCGCCCTGTGCAGCTGGCCTCAAGTTCTGCTTCTGAAGACAGTGATGGTGAACCCAGAGAGGAGCCGAAGCTCCCGGGTCTGCTCCATATGGGCTCCCCCACGTCAAAGGATGAGAGCACCTTGATGGCTTCTCAGGACAACTCGGCTTTCATGCAGATTAGAGCAGCTCAGGACACTCCGGTTGAACGTTGTGGGTGTCCTTCTTCTCCGTTGGGACTGCTTCTGGATGAGGACCTGGGCTCAGGTGCTCTCGACTCTGGCTACATATGCAGATCCTGGAGGATTCGCCTCCCCCCAGCGACCAGAATGAAGACTCGCCTTAGAATTCGGCTTTCAAACTCCATCAATCTCTGGTTTTTTTGCTATCTTTGCTTAGACTCATTTATATACTTTTATGTTGTTATGAAGGCTAGTTTCCCATTATGGGCAGCCTGTCATGGTTGGACTCAAGAGGTTGGTTATCCCTTTCGGGACAGCCCTGTTTTGGACAGTAATACTCTGCCGATTCCCTCAGCTTTGGATTTATCCAAGCCTGAGGATGTGAATCGTATCTCTATTTTGAATGCTTAATAGAAATAGTTTAACTTAGAAAAATAAAATAATGAGGAACTTATCATGGAGGAACTTATTAGAATTGGAATAATCTTAAATCTCTAGGAAATTGGTGGCGAGGTGGAACTAATATAATTTTTTAAATTTATTAAAATCCAATGCAACCTAACAAACTTTGTAATACACTATAATCATTTATAAACATTAAGACTAACCATATGCTGAGCATATTCCCTTGAGAATCAATTTAGGCCTTCAATTAAAAAAATTAGAAAATGTCGACAGATCCTTATCCATCTTAAGTTGAAATAAAAAGTGGATATTAAATAGACGATTAAATAATAATAATAATAATTTGATTTTAATATTATGGCAAAATTTTATATTAAATCGAGTAGTCTTTAGTGCGACTTTTTGAAGGTTTTTCCAGTGGATTTTTGTGGTCTAATCTCTCTAAAATCTGCCAGGAAATTATTGAAAACAGAAGTTTGATGGGTAATCTTGTACAATAGAAGTGCCCTAGAGATCTTTTAGGGTGCTGAATCCATATATACACTCAAAAAACCATTTTAAATAACATAAATCAATATTTTACCTCAAATTTTTTCTCCGGATTAGGCACTGAAAACTCCAAAAAGTCGCACTAAAGACAAATCCATATTAAATTGATATATGAGATTTTTTCATTTTGAGTTTATATATATATATATATATATATATATATATATATATATATATATATATCCTCTTTGAATTTGAGCCTATAACATTTTACCAAAGAAACACATACTCTTAACAGTTGTTATATATATATATATGTGTGTGTGTGTGAAATTTCTCCCTTTTATATTTATACTTTGTTAATATGAAATTGAAATTTATAATTTTTCTATTCCACATGCAAAACAAATCTATGTAAAATAAACAATTCAATAATGTGAAAAAATTTCAAACTATAAATTCATATCATATACTTAGTAGGTATTTCTTCAAATCAAATTTCTTAAGATAACTCACACTAGAAATTGCTTTAAATAACTATGATAAAGTCTCACATTAAATAATCTTCAACCTCACACATTATTAGGCATTTTTTTGTTTAGGAATGACCATCATTGACATAAAGAATTTTTAACTAGGGTTGACTTACATGGTCACATGGGTAGACTTTAACTTAAGAAAAAAAAAGAATTAAGTGCCTTATTGTAAAATAAACCATTTTTCTAAATAAAGTTTGCTTATATATAAATGAATTTTATAAATAATAATGAGGAAATTATCATGGAGGAACTTTTTAGAATTGGAATAATCTCAAATCTCTAGGAAATTAGTGGGTGGGGAGCCACCTGGCACTAATCTAATTTTTTAAATTTATTCAAAGTAATGGACCATTTTGCTAAATAAAAATTGCTTATATATAAATGAATGTTAGAGCTAAAAATATACAATTCATGGTTTTTTTTAAATTTATTTTCATAATATCTTTGGATTTATTACAAATCAGATCAAATAATATCATAGAATTGAGAATATAGAATTAATGAATTTTTGTTAATGTCTTTTAATAATCTCTTTGGATTTATTGCAAATCACATCAAATAAAATCATTTTTACACAGGTTATCTTATTATTATGCCTTCCATTAGATTGACCACCTATTAATTCCATTAAACATGTTAAATAATTTTAGGTGTTTTCCTTTTGAAAATGGTTAGGCTAGGCATTGTCTACCTTTTTCATCTCCATTTGACATTTGTCCTATTGTTTTGACATGGGTCGACTTTAACTTAAGAAAAAAAAAGAATTACATATCTTATTGTAAAATAGACCATTTTTTTAAATAAAATTTGTGTATATATCAATGAATTTTATAAATAATAATGAGGAACTTATCATGGAGGAACTTATTAGAAATGGAATAATCTCAAATCCTTAAGAAATTGGTGGGTGGGGAGCCACGTGGCACAAATCTAATTTATTAAATTTATTAAAAGTAATGGACAATTTTGTTAAAAAAAATTTGCTTATATATAAATTAATGTTAGAAATAATAATGAGGAACTTATTAGAATTGGAATAATATTAAGTACCGGATCGACTACTCCTGTATCGACTACCGAAAAAGAGTCCTGGCATCGAGTGCATCGACTCCCGGCATCGACTATGACTCCTCCTTCCTGGATCGACTAGCGTCTATCGGCTATGACAACTGGCTATGATCGACTATTGGCTGACTGGTTGACTATGACCGGTTGGCACAATGATTGGCTAGGACTACTGGCGGGTATTAAGGGCTACCCGCTATTGGCTATTGGCAATGACCTCCTAGCAATGACATCTCCTGGGACTATCCCGTTCGCCGCAAGAGCATGGGAAGCTACAAAAAGGACTTGGCTAATTGAACATCAATTTGGAAGAATGGCATTTTACGATGTTTCAAACTATTGACTAGGGATGGCCTCGCTAGTCTTTCTGGCTTTTCTAATCACCCAACGAACAAGAGAGATGTCAACCTGGTTCACATACCTGATAGAATGAACAGAGGGAAGTCCGCACCCACTGACCATGAGAGAAGGAACCTTCACAACTTGACACATTCACCATGATGGTAAGGTACTACGACACGATATGGCACCGAATAAGACACACTTTGAGGTAGGTTAGGTACATGCTCATTGATAATACTTGATGCTTGCCAAAGGTGGGTCTCTTTCTTACTTACGATACATAGACCTACGGATTGATGGGATAAACTCAAGTTGGCACAACTACCTTCCTTCTCTATTGATTACTGCTTGAGCCTAAAGCTGTCTGCCCCGTACAAATACTCCTACTGCAACAGCACATTGAGCAACTCGCATAGCCGATCATTGTCAGAAGGTTAGCCAATAGTCAACATTGCATGTAGTCATAGTCAGGGTGATATGCCCTATCTCTCGCTACCTACTACTTTACGCTAGTTGGGCTGGTAATTCTCCCTACCATTGCTAACCACTTGGACTGATACTCTCACTAGGAATAAACCTACCGTAAAGCAATCTACCTGCCAACCCCCTACTATTATTAATGGCGGGTAGGCAGGCTTCCCCTTCCTACCTAAAGACCCCCGCCACCCAGCTTCGGAACTGCGCTTCACCTTAAATAATAGAGAGGGCTATTCTCTAGTAAAGGGGCTGCCCTCTCACTCCGGACCATTCCCATCTCCAGCCCTATTTATTATTTAAGGTGAAGCGCAGTTCCGAAGCTGGGTGGCGGGGGTCTTTAGGTAGGAAGGGGAAGCCTGCCTACCCGCCAATAATAATAGTAGGGGGTTGGCAGGTAGATTTCTTTACGGTAGGTTTATTCCCAGTGAGAGTATCAGTCCAAGTGATTAGCAGCGGTAGGGAGAATTACCAGCCCAGCTAGCGTAAAGCAGTAGGTAGTGAGAGATAGGGCATATCACCCCGTAGTTAGGACCTTCTTTCCCCATTTAAGTGGGCTCCGCTCTAGCCAGCCATTTAAGTGGGCTCCACTACGATACCCATTCAGCCAGCCAGACAGCCAGACAGAACCCGCCCACTCATACCCTTCCACCAGGACCCTATCTACCTGAGCTCAGTCAAGTCTAGGGCCTTACCCACCCTCAGTCAGAACGAACTGTCTCGAACCAGGAACCACCCTCCTTATCACCGGGACTCTTCAAATTTATTTTCTTCTTTATGAACATAGCCTTTTCCAGATGTTTACCTACTTCTTTTCTTTTTCTCAAACTTCTTTTTATGGGGTACAAGGATATATCATTCAAGCACTTCAAGTAAGGCATCCCCTGGCCATCACTTCAAGTAAGGAGAAATAGCATAGGCCACCACCGCAAGTAAGGCTCTAAAACACCGGTACTATAATCACTTGCAAGGCGGTCTTGGGAGGTGTAGCAAGAAACTAGTTTGAATAGCAGCAGAAGAAACTAACTAGAATATCTATGCCTATGAGTGTGGTTCTTCGGCATGTAGGAGCAAGGTAAGGTCGGTCCATGGAGAATACCATAAATAGATTGAATAAAGATATGAAATCTAGTCGGATACTTTCTACTTGATATACTGTCTATCTCCTTTATATTTCCTACCTTTCTCTCTCCTAGTTGTTTAGTAATAAGGCCAGGATATTGAAATATCTAAGCCTTCAGATCTTCCTAAGAGTTATAGAGGGGCCTGCGTACAAGTAATAAATATCTATCTATATAATCCTTCATATAAAAATATAAGACTATACTAATACTAATCTTACTTTCTACTCTTAAAGAATACCTAATCCTTTCTAAAGCTGATTTCATATAGATAAGCCTTTATTTACTGACTCCTTTACTTTTTATAGCCTTAGGATCCTTATGACCTCCTGTAGTGAGTGGTTTTTATTCCTTGTAAAGATAGGAAGATTCCATCTGTTATCTAAGGACTCCTTTCTATATTGAATATAATAAGGATCTATAAATAGATAGCCATCGTTTCTGCTGTTACTGCTTCCTCTCGGTGTTCCTGGTTACCAGTGGGGTATATTATGGGTTATGAGTTTGTTTCGAGGACTGAGTGAAGTTCAAGTAAAGATCAGGTAATCAATATAAATCTATATCTCAATAAATATCAGATCAATATTAATCTCAATGCATATCCAAGTCATCAAAAGTCGTAGGGAGCGTAGTATATAAGCTACTTCACTCTCAATAGTATAGAATCTACTCCACTCGACATGATGAAACAAGGATATAACAGACCCTGCTGCTTTGACCATCCAACTAACTCCCATTCTCAAACCCATACATACAGATCCCGCACCGTCTAACCGAGGTTTCCCTATGAGTTCTTCGCTTGATCATCCATACACATCCAGCTTTTCTAGATAGAATGTGTAAAGATGCGATGCATGCTTCAACTTTTCATAAGTTACTTCGATACTGATTTCCACGACATGATTGACATAGTGATCTCCATGCAAGTGATTAGTGATCTCCATGCGATAGTTATTCCCATGCCATTATTTTCAGAGTGATCTCCATTTGTAATTAATCGATACATATGAAAGTTTCGACTTGATTACGATAGTCATGTGCTTGCGTAAAAAGAAAGAAACTTTGAGGCCTTCCACCCGTCATTTTGATATTAGGCCTCCGCGCGTAATTAATATCTGTGTACATCAATCAAGATCTTAATTGTCTTCATTGCGCATTGGGCGAGCCTCCCCTAGACTAAGGGGGAGGGAAAGCTACTATCAAATAAGAAATCAACCGCCAGTGACACCGATTTTCGAAAGGAGTAAAGCGGGAGATCAGCTAACTCACCCAGGCCTTTGATGTGATCGATCGGGCAAGCGCCTATGTTATGAATAATGATAAAAAGTAGTGGGTCCAGAACCAAATTCACTAGATTTCCACCATCATCTCAGTGCGCAGGAGATAAAATGAAGTGATACATCGTCCAGGTACAAAAAGCAGGCTACAATGGTAGAGGGGAAGCATCTTACTCCCTCCTCTTATTGTTAACATGTGATACGCGAATTTCCGCTCTTTCATACATAGGGACTATCATAGCGATATCTTTCATTATCATAGCTCATAAATTGGTTCCACGATGAATTGGTTCCAAGACATGCATGGATGAGCCCTCAGCATGTAGAGATGAATCATCGATTGAACCAGCAGTCGTTTAGCATTATTTGCATCAGTAGACGGCTAATATCGAATGGATGAGCAATAGCGTGTGGTTGGAGCAATTGGCAAGTAAGCAATTGGTGAGCAACAGCCTGTGGGTCAACCGGTAATGCGGATGAATCAGTGGGTTTGGACTGGATGGATAGCATCATCTGCATGGGTAGTTGGTTTATATCTTGACACCTTAAAGCGCATCCTTTTGCAAGACCTACTAGCCGATCTAATACCACTTCACTGTCGTTCGGTAACAATCTCTCCTGCTTCCGGCTTTCAGCTTCCAGCCCAACAACCGGCTAGCGAGGGCCTAATGGCAGCACGAGGTCAGGTTCACATCTTATAAGCCCAACCTAGTGAGGATCCAGTCTAATAGCAGCACGAGAGGTCCGATAACTATTTACTCTCCCTCACCATCTAGGAATAGACCTATATTCTTCTTCTGCCTGCTGCTACACACCTGCATAGTTAACCACCTGCAGCAATAACTAGACCTTTTCCCTATACCACTTGCCTTTAGAAATAGAGGTACAACTATTCCCCTCTTCTCAGGATGGGATCAGACAACCTCAGACTTAGTAATGGATGTATTGCTTCAGACAGTAATACTTTGTAAGAAGGAGGCATGCTATCCACCTATCAGACTTTACTTAACCAACTTAGGAGATGGAGGGAAGAGTCCTATCTGTCCTTCTCATAAGTCAGCCAGAAATAATCAACGTAGGGGAGGCTGGCATCCTAGTAATGAACCCTTTACCTTTATTACTGCTTTCATCCTAGGAGATAGAGAGTGATCTCTACCCATTTCATTGATGAAGCCGGGAAGATGAAAGTAGGCATGTCATGCTATTCACCCTTTATACTCCTATCTTATTATTACTGAGGTTTACCATACGACCTATCCACCGGAAGACCTACACCTGTAGCCTTTTACACTTGCATGAATTAATCACTTAGCTTAGTCAACAGTACTGCTATTTCACTTATTTTAGAAGGAACAGATGATGGATTGATCCCTTACCTTAGACCTAGACCCATCGCTTCATTTATATGCCATATGCCTTCTATTGTACAGACGGGATTTACCTTATCCTTACTTGGATTACTGCCCTTTCACCCTAGGAGAGAGATGGAGTGCTGCCCCGCTATTGCTGAAGCCAGACCAGGATTACAAGGGAGGGGAGCCATAATTTGGCAAGAGGCTAGATTCAAACAACGACCAAGTGAGTGCGGAAATGAAATAATGACGACAAGGAATAATTTATAAATGAATTTGATTGTGGTGCTGCTGACCGTATCGGAGCCGGACAGAGCGGAGGTGATCCTTAGCACCCATTCCACAAACTCACACATTGCAGCCATGTTAACGCCTTACCCCCAGATGACGAGAGGAGAAGGACCCATTCAATACATACCCGAGATAAGAGTTAGTTACCCATATTCCTACAAAGCTTACCGATACGGAACAATTGAATGTTCCTACCTGGGATGGATGCATGGATTGATGCATGGAATGACGATGCATTATATATACGTTAATTCACAAGAAAGAGGGTCATACGCTAGTCATTCAGAGCCGATCAGAGACAGAGGGGCATTACCTGGATTATTCGATACCGATTTCTTGGGTTTTTTGCCTTGGTTATTTCATGCCGATTACCTTGGTTATTCCCATGGGTTGCCTTGGGTTGACAGTCGAGCATAGTCAAGAGCCAGTGGGCATTTACAGCTGGTCTCTCAATAGCCGATCATTGGAAGCCGAGCATTGCTGGGCTTGGATAGGGGGCCGAATGACTGGAGTGATCTATATGCTGGCTGGAAGGACAGCTATTGGCTTGCTGTAGTACAAGCCCAAGGTTACCATTTAGATGAAAGAAAGACAAACAGGAAAAAATAGCATCTATCCCGCCTTCCAGCGAAGGATAGCATACCGGATCGCTCGGGTTCATCGAGGGAGGGTGGGTATTTTCTGTAAGGACTCTTGCAGGGCAGGGGCACACCTCCACTCAGTAAGGGGTACTATAGTTAGGGATCCGTCCGTTCCTCCTCTTTCAAGCTGTAATAAATAAAGGCTTTCTCCTTCTATCCTGCCCGCCCATCTCTGCTACGCGTATATTCCCGTTACGGCTCAGTTCCCGCTAACTCAGGAGGAATATTTGGAAGAGGACTTGAAATTAATACTAACGTTTCGTTAGCTAACTAAGGGGGGGCATAAAGAGACACTCAGCTACCGCTAACTCAAGGTGTATTGATAGCGCGAGGATCTATCCAGTAGAGAGAAAGCAGATCACCGGGTCTCTTAAACCTTGATGCACCCAGCAAGCTCGGCCAATCGGATATACCAATTCAAGTCCTTCCCCACCTTGCCAGGAAAAAGCAAAAAAAGGGTGGATAACCACAAGTATTTTCCATTTACCCAGGTGCATTGACGAATAAGCATGCAGCTCTGCGAACATGTTGATATCGGACCTGCTAGGTGTCTCAGACCCTTCGCTCTCGAAGAATAGTAGGCATTATCATACGGTTTAAGATCGAGATGTGTGAATTGGGTCGCAGAAGGAAAGTATATTATAGTAGGGCAGTTCTTCTTCTGGCTTGTATGATATAACGTGGCTTAGAGAAGCATGGGAGTGACTTACGAAAGGGTACGTATTCATTCCCTCTGAAGATGAGCATGTCATTTATTTGCTCTATTTATGAGGTTGTCGAGGGATAGGAGTGACAGTATCATTTCAGTCCACACCCCGGAATCTTCTCTGTTTAGCTGGCAGGCGCGCATCAAATTACTACCTATCTCGTCTCGCCCACACCTCCCTGAGACAATCTCCTTGTCGTTTGGGGAAGATTTTTTTACGGGAAGAAAGAAATCGGAAGGATGTCTTTGTCTCTTCTCCCCTCTATTATGTTCCACTTCGCTAACGAACTAAGCTGTTGAACCTGTGTATGCCTGCTGAGAGGTCCCCGCTGCTGACCCACCTTTCCCATGACTGAGGGAGGCACGCACATACCCATAACTCCGCTACGCCTAGTTATATCTATGTCATTACTGATTCATTCATGCGCATACCAAAGGTGAAGCTACATGCGGGAAAGGCTTGTCATTCTCCGCTACGGGACTTGCAATGGATATATCTTTATTTCCATCTCCGCTACGCGAAAGGTTTGTATCCATGCCCCCGGTGTTGAAAGGGTGCCGTGCCACTCCACTGGGGTAGGTCAGTCAGTAAGTCAGAAGGTGGGTGTACCATTGCCCTAGGGAGGGAAGGAAGGTAGTGTGGATACCATACAGAGCAATAAGAATTTCTATGGATAGAGAAAGAAAACCTATATAAACTGGAAGGTCAAGAAATAGAGATTCATTCCCCTTATATATGTAAGTAATGAATGACGTTACGCAGGCCTTCTCATTACCTATTTACGTATAGATCTCTATTTCACTCACGTAAAGTAAGAGGCAACTCCATCCTTACCTTTCACCGGCCAAGGGAATGGCTCAGGTAAGGTAAGGGTTGGGCCTGGTAGATGTACTAAGGCCAAAGATAATGGTAGAATGGGATGTCATTACGATACGATCTATCCCTTCTTTATATATGTAATTATGCAATAAGAAACGAATTGAAGAAGTGAGCGAAATCGATCTCTCAAAATTGCATAATTACATATCTAATATATGCATTCACGCTCTCTCGATCGAATAATGAATTCGATAGCATAATTACATATCTAATATATGCACTGTGGTCTGCACGAGAAAGTGTCGAAATGACGCCTAGAGAGAATAAGAGCGACAATGACGTAATGAGGTAGAGAATGGCGGAGATCTCGCCAACCAAATAGAATCTCTTCATCTCGCGCGGTGCATTTCTCGAATCCCAAAAGAAAAGGGTAAGTATCCACACATTTAGGAATAGCCAAAAGTGAACACCGGCACAAAGATCTGATATGTCTTCCCGGGCGGGCATCATTGTCAGACGAGAAACACACCCAATCCCATACCGACCTCGATATGTGAAATCGTCTTACGCCATATGTACTGATCTTGATCGGGAGACATGGTCAAAGCCCGCTCTGAGATCTGAAACTCACATGTTTTCCGAGTAGCCTATTCTGCTTCATATTCGATTCGCGTCATTAGAGACGCTTTAGCAGAAAAAGCATATATGATATATGTAATTATGCTTTCCCGATGCTCTTTATCTACTGTTTCTGGTTCCGGATCAGGCGCTGGTGATATGGTGACTGCTGCTTTAACAACGGACTATGACTCTCTAACAGGCACTGATGAATCTTACGGCTCTTTATCTCGGGCTCTGTAATTGGTCCATAAGCTAAGACTAGTTAAACTGGAGAATGAGCAACTAAGTCAATAGCTGGAGGTGGTACTATCAGCCAGCCGGGTTCTACATCTGGAGTATCTGAAACAGGCTATGGAAATCGCTATTGATGATGCGATAAAATAAGCCACAGCCCTGAGCGAGCAGCCCTGAGCGAGATATGAAACAAATTGAGTTGACTGTGTCCAGGATGGAATGATTTCCAATCAAGGTCCACCCACTTAAGTATTAAGCAGGATTGGCTGTCTCATTAAGGAATTATTGAAGGCTTAAGGATGATGCCACTTTAGGATTGGTCTTAAGGAAGTCGTTACCAGGGTCCAAGGTCCTTTACTATGAAGTAAGGTCTATCTAAGGATTAAGGAGGGGGAAGGTTCTTTTTATGTTATGAATGCGAACACCTACCTAGCCGCCTAGTAGTACAGAGGTGACGCAACTCTCTCTAGTGAGCCCCTCTTGACGCAGCTAACGATAATAAAGGAGGTTCTTTTTCCGCTGCCGGGACGATTTTACGACTACTATGGTAGGTATCCGAGTGGAGAGTGGACTGCGAGGGGGATCTAGCCGGTGATGTCGGAAGGTGTCACTGTGCCGGTCCTGACTGCATGATGTGGTTCAGCGGAAGGCGGCGTAGAGGGGACTACTTGTGCGGTAGTTATGCCGAGGATCGGAGTGCCTTAACCTATACCTTGAAACCCCGCAACCATTAGTTTTCGAATTCACCCACCTGCCACTATTGGTTTCAAAGCCCCGTAACCAATATTCGTTCAAAACGCCCTTACCCACACTTAAATGCTTCAAGAATTGAAAGGAGATAATTTCTAGACTATTATCCCTCCATACGGAACAGGTACCTTTGCTTGCCCAGAGTCGCTTTGCATAAGTACTCGGTCCGGTGAGCATCAGTCATTGAACATAGCTTCCCTTATTTTTCGTAATAAGGTGTTCTCCACTTCGTTCATCCATGGCACATAAGATGTTCTCCACTACGTTCATCCAGCCCCTCTAGTTCACTTCCTTGACTTCGTTCCCTCTCCTGTGTTGCTGGCAAGCTGCTTCTGCAGCCAGTTGAAATCGATCGATCAAAGCATAGACCCAACCGACAGAGACTCAATGAAACATATCCGCCCGCTCCAACTGATCCTGTGAGTTCAGAAGATTGATTGATTGCCTGCAGTACTGCCCATTGAAATGAACTATCCTCTACCTCCCCTGGATCTATCTGCTGCTCCTCCTTGGATCTATCGTTGTGATCAAACAGCGGGTGACCAATTATTATGAAAATCATACCCCGTTCAATTGAGTTCATCTTTAGCTGGATAATGATCTAATAATATGAAAATGTATGATCAATCTGCTTTTCATTGATTGCCTCATTATTACCCTCCATCATAGAAAAAATTAGATTCAAAATGAAGAATCTGAGGGCTCATCTTCATTATAAAACACTTGCTTGGCCCGTCGTTTCATTTCTTAATTTTTAATAGCCTTAAATTCCTTTTTTCATTTATCATCAATAGGGTTCAGGCCCTACTATTATAATAAGGGAGATTATTAATAGGGTTTCAACCTTCTACTTACTGGTAACTCGAATCTCCAGTCTTCGGCTGATCATTTGCTGTTAGAACAACCATTTTGTAATTCACTTCATCTGGTAAGCCGGTGAAAAGCTCTAATCTACTACTTATACCCGTATATTATGAATTCCCCACTTAAAATAATAAGAAATAGAGGGATAAAAAATTCTATATAAAAGGGCGGGCTCAAAGGGATAACTAACAACTGGTTCATCTCAGCAGCAGAGGGAGGAGCTCAAGTAGATTGACTATTTTAGAACTATATATATCTTTATAATTATTCTTATCCTTCTTATATTCTCTACGGCTTAGGACCTTACCTCCAATAAATGATGCCCTCTAATTCATTATGAGCGGTTACCTAATAAACCATACCTAAAAGGAAGGAACTCACTTACTCTCTCTTGCATCCATCCATCAAGGAACAGAGACAGAGCAGCTCCTTAGATCAAACCTTCCTTCCTTCTGCTACCACTGCTATATAGTACAAGTAGCAAATACAAAGAAAAGTCCCTCATAACATACAAAGATTAGTCCCTCATACAGGAGATAGAGCTCAGCCTTCGTAGAGAATTAGGAACTATGTCTATGTCACCACACTATATTTGTTTGTGTTGCTTATTAACATTAGCTCCTTATAATATTCTGGTTTCTAGTATTTATTGCCCTTAGTTTAGTAAAGAGGAATAGATAGGTATGTATAGTATGAAGAGTAGGAATCTAAAAGAGTAGTAGGAATTCCTGGGGATACAGTCGTTATGCACCTTAGATTTCTCTATCGCTGTGATAAGGGATATGCTTATCCTACATCCATCCAGAGTAGTTTAGGGATTCTAAACCTTGGACATACAGATGTTTCTCTTACAAAGCAGAGGGTTAGGCTTAGCTCATGTTAATAGATATCTTTAAACTCCTCCGCATTGGGTTAGGTAGTATCAGCTCTTGGCTCACTGTAATATAGTTTAGAGATTCCTTTATAGTATTATATGAAAAGAATATAGTAGAGATAGAGTCCTTATCTTTATGATTAATCAGCAGGAATTAGGAAATCTAAAGTAGTCTCTTATTAGGAATTTAGGAATCTAATTGAGAACTCCTATAGAAAATAGTCAATCAAGTAACAGCAGAGGAGCTCCTTCAAGTTACTCTTCCTTATAGCATTGATAATAGCCCCCCCTCATTCTCATTATGATGCTTAAGTAAGAATTCATTATGATGCTTAGGAATAAAGATTACTCAATATCTTCCTCATTTGATTAGATCAATTTACACCTCCTTATACTCTTGCCTAAGTAGTAAATGAATATTTGTATGCCACCATATAGAATAGAGTGCTCTTCTCAATGCAGGATAATAAGGACTGTAACATTAGATTTTGTGTTGCTTGATAACTCTCCTTAGCTTCTTATGATGTTTTTGGGTATTATATTAGTTTGAGTAGGAAGTATGAGTAGTTAGTCTTATTAGTCTTAGGAGTCCTTTTAGTATAAGGAGTCACGTATGGTTGTTAGAGTTGGTATTAGATTGACAAGTAGGAAGGAAGCTTAAAGAGTCAGTAGGAAATAGAGATGTGTATCATTGATCATGTGTATTAGAAATTATAGATTCAACCCAATTTATATATTTGTATCATAGATAATAGAGAGACTAACAGAATCTATTTAGACCATTCTTAGTAGATATTATAATTAGGTAGTCTGTTACTTTTCATTATGTCTTATTTAAGAAAGAGCTTGTACCTCAATTTCCGGTAGGCTCACCCATACTATTTAGGATTTTAGATTATGAGGAATTCAGATTATGATGTCTAGGTATAAAGAGTAGTAGTAGAAGTAGCAATATCTAGAGGAATATATAACCAATCTCGCCACAACACATCTAACTCCTCATGACTAACATACCTATAACTGAAGGAACTAAAACCTCTTAGAGATCAAAGGAAGAACTCAGAACTCAAAAATCTCAGACTAACACACTAGCAATAATCAGAATTAGATCTCTATCAAGTTTAGTATATATGCGGAATAGAAAGTCTTGTTACCAAACAATAGGTATAGATAACAGTATTGTTGGAGAATAATAGTTACTCCTCTAGGCCTTGTTCACAAACTAGAGGTTATGTTCCTGGTTCAGACTAAGGCAATCAATCCCTAGCACTAATATCTCGGGGCCCACTTACTCATTTCACAGGCCGTTGACACGATCTCCATTTTCCAGTTAGTTAATTTGGGGACGAGTGAATGACATAGCCTGAAAAAATTACCATCATAAAGGCCGCATTTTCACACAGTGTCCTAGCAACTACGCGCTCCGAATATAACAAGAAGGGATCGGACCAGCATTAATTAGCCATTGAAGTGGGAACAACGGAGGAAGGGGAGTCACAAGGAAGAAGCAACAGGGTGTAAGGGGCCCACGGAAACACGGTGTCATTTCTGTTACTACGGAACCGGATGTAGCTCCGACACTTTATGGCCTCTTGACCTATTTCACTCAGTCAGATGGTTTGATCAACATTATCACAAGCCCGGTTTTATCACTCTGACGGGACAGGGGTTTGATCACTTTTACCGGTGACAAAGTCATACGGCGGGGGAATCAGACGGGGGAAGGAAATGAATTAATGATTGATCCTTAGTTAGTTAGTAGCAGCGGGGAGATTCTTAGTAGCTTGTCATTCCAGGACCAGCACTCTACAAGATAACCAATGATGGAAGAACCTCCACATGGTGAGCCACCGTATAGGGAACTGCCCACCACTATATATGGGGCACAAAACACAACATGGGGAAGAGAGCTAAATATTGTCGTTGGATCTTGACTAGCACTACATTTGTTCCTAAACTACTATTAGCGTTTAGAATTACCAGTACTACCATAACGGGGGTGGCCATTACTATAAGCACCACCCATAAATACGTTTCGTGCCCAATTCCTTCCAGTAGCGAAGGCATATCCTCCAGTTCAAGATACAGTTCAAGATGAAGCAGCAAGAGCAGTTCCAGGTGGTACAGATCGTAAGCGAAATCCATATAGAGAAGCAGATCGAGATGCAAATCCAAGAGCTAGGGTAGTTTACCTGGTTGATACGTGACCAAAAGTTGACCGAACAAAAGCACCAGTTGGTTATGCAGGTGGTTAAGGAGTTGGTTCACCGGGTTATGTTTTGACTGCTACTGAAGAATCTGCAATTGGCTATCGACTTGGTGAGGATGCCGCTACTAGGGATCAATTGTAATTGTAACTGCGAATGGAATGGATCTGCTACCTGTGATGCTGCTGGAGGATCTGGGACTAGACACAGGTCCTGGTCTCGATCTATGAAGTACACTAGGCGAGGTGCTACATTGATATCATTTGCTTCTGGGTCTCAACCTTGAAAGGCATAATCTGGATATCGCTCATGAAAGGCATAGTCTCGATCTCAAAAAGGTGGAACTAGAACTGGATCGGCATCTTAGCGAGGTAGCGGCCCTGGAACTATATCTTCAATGAATGGTTCCGGATCTGATTGTTATCCACCTTACTAACCTACTGTCCTATCTCCCTAATCTACCTGCTCTACTTACTGCCTTGGGCCTTACCACTTGCTTTCTTTCCCCTCCCTGTTCTCCGCTGATCTCTACCTATTGTCTGTTTTCTATCATAATGTGTTCTCATCGATGCTCTTCTGTGTGTGTCCTTTCCCTTCTATTGACCAATGTGTATTCTTCCCGATCTTATCATTTCGTATTCCCCTGACCGAGACGGTGTGTGCTCTTTCCTTTGACCAATCGATGTACTCCCTGTCCCTTGCCGATTCACTTTTGCTTTCTTTCTCCATGCTTACCAATGTGTATTCACCCCATCTATGTATTTGCGCCGCCTACCAATATGTGGTTTTTACTGTGTTGGGGAGCTTGGATGTGATCATTCAGTAGTGGAGTCCCTAACTTACCTTCGCTTTATTCCATCCATTGACCCCAGACCGGCATCTCTTCCAATTCGATAGGCATCTCTACTAGCAGTCCCACCATCAGTGGGGCAGGGGGGAGAGGCATGAGCTTCACCAGTGTTACTTACAAGTAAGGAGTAAGAGGAAGGCCCGCGCAAAGAAACAATTCGGTCATAAACACAAATCATACTCCTACAAACATACTCACTTCGTCGCGCTCGGAAGCCCAAAAGTCTAAAGTAAGCTAGGAAGAATGATCTATATACATGAATAAAAGGGAAGAACCCACTATTAAGAGCCCATTTCAAGTACATCCACCACATCGACCGATAGCTACTCTGTTCCAATTCCACTTAATGCCCACCTACTGGAGAGAGACGTAAAGATAGGACCCACTGAAAGAGAGGTGAGTCAAAGTAAGCATTTGAACCAGGAGGAAGGCTAGTTTCAGTAGCATCCATTAAAGAAGCAATTGATTAAGTTTATCCAGATCTGGTTGAGGCTCTTATGGGTGACCTTTCATTATTCAATAATTCTGCAACCCCGCAAAGGTCAAGGAGGGAGAGGCTTTCTCAATAGTACAAGGTAGGAGCTCCCTGATCCACGCGTGCCGAGATGTTCCCATCTTGATATCCAGCAGTATTATAATCTATCCCTATAATCAATCTCACAAGCAGCAAAGCAAGCATACGAGTCCGCATACCTTCTTGTTCCAGCTTCTATTCGCCCGGTTACTTATCCTATCTAGCGGACCTTGTAGTTAAAGCCATTGAAACCCCATTAATGAGGGCCTAATGAGTGACTGAGTAGACGTCCCCTGCAGGCTACCGGTATAAGGCCTTTGCACGTGGAAAAGAGACTGGCTACGGCACTTCAATTACTTCGTCCAGGTTCAACTAAGCACTTGGAATCTCTCTTCTTCCTTCTAATAAGCGCTTCTTTTCTTCCTGCCTAGTTAGGGAGCTACTCCGGTAGTCAAGCAAGCAAACGGCATTAACCTCCTCCCGGTAGAAAGTTAGGATGGGCGATCCTCTCTGTATTGGCTGGGGGTGAGGACCTAAAGGGAGGGCAAGGAATAGAGTTCTTTCATTTTAGCCGCCTCCCACCGGGCAAGAAAGTTTCTCCTAACTCGATCAATCCACCGATCTGGAATTAAACTAGTTCGTTGGGTGAGGGCCGAGCCAATACAATATTCTATTTATTCTAGTTTTACTGGCTTGTTAGCCGATCGAGTTACCTATCCTTCACCCCCGGTTCCAGGCGCAGCTCCAGCTAGAACTGATCACCATGCCCTCAACTAATAAGGGAGTTATAGAGTGGGAGGAGCAGTTATACTCAACGACATCTTATCACGGCATCTGATCAGGGAGTTATAAGGATGCAAATCTTATAGGATGTGATCGCTCATCTCTCTCCCTCTTTGTTTGCGCTCATATACGTAAGATAGTGAAACCCTCGGATGGGACGGATGGGAGGACAACTAAAGATAGCAGGAAGGAAGGTGCCCGGTTGTAGAGAAGTTAACACGGGAAGGAAGGTTAGTTAGTTTGGTCACCGAGGGTGTGGTAGGAGAAAGAGTGATAACCCCAGGGAGGGATTGAAGGATGGAGATCAATAAACGATAGGACAATCGAATATCTGAAATAATAATTGTTCGGACACCCGGCCAGATGAGGTTGCGGTCCGAAGAACCGACATTCTTATTCGATGCAGGAGCTTTTGAAACTTCCCGGTCACCGTGGTCAATGAGTTATGTGAGTAATTCGATATATTATATATGTAATTACGCTTTAATTTTAAGGTAAATTCTCTAATGAAATAACCAATATCTTATATATGATGCGGTGATTTGAATCCGGAATCTTCCTGTTTGTCCGTTAAACTCGGGTAAATTAGAGTCGTTTTTAGGTACCTTTCCCTAGGGAAATTACATAAAATCACCTCTCCCTCGACCTCGTAACCTCGGCCGAGCCCCTAACGGGCCTTATGGTCGAGCCTGCTTACGCATCCTAATTTAAAACCCGACATATTATATATGATGCGGTGATTACCAACGCCAAGGACACGGGTTCCCTCAAGTGCTATAAGGTGGGCATGGCTTTTCTTTCTTGTTTGAGGGGAGGGTGGGCATGTTCCGACTGAGATTAAGCTATGGTGGAAAGACGAAGGCCTCCAATGAGCAACTGATACGTATAGCCTCAAGTGGTAATCTCAGTTCACTCCTTCCCTGATTACAGGCCCGTAGGGATTTATTGCTCACCTTCCCTAAAAAGGTGAGGCCCGGTAGGGTGAGGGTGAGCCTGCCGAACTCTCGACTAAAGGCCCAAAAGGGACTCGGCCAAGGTTACGAGGTCGAGGAGAGGTTACGAACCCACTCCCCCGACCAAAGAAGGGACGGAGTCACTCACTATTCATATGGTGAGGGGGAGGGGCCCTAAAAGCCGCCATCATGCGTAAGAATGACTCGACCACTGGGCCGCCATCAACTTGAAGAACTATAAGGACCGTAGGGTGCGTTAGCACACTTGACTAAAAATCCGCCATCGACTCGGCCGAGGTTACAAGGTCGAGGAGATGGCTTCGGGTTTGATCTTTCTGCTGTGAGGCCCTCTTCTCTTCTCACAATGCTTGGTTCTTTCTGCGAGTCCCTATTCCCAGCTCCAGGGCTTCAGGCTATGATTCCAATGCTCCTGGGCTTATGGCTATTCTAACAAGGCTCCTTCCTGGGCAGCATCTCTTCCGGGATTAACTGAATAGCGAGCCTAGGCGCCTGTACTATAGTTGTAGTCTTTCTGTATAATAAAGCTAATCGATTATAGAAACTCGAAATCCGGTCCTGTTCTTCTTCTATTTGATGTGCTTTTCCCAACCCTGTTGTGTTTGCTTGGATCAACTCAAATTAAAAGCTATTCTGGGGTGCGGTTTTTTTCGGGGTCAAAGCGGGTATAATGGGAGAAAACATTATGGGCGGGGGAGCGATGGCCACCTCTAGGCTGGAGAGAGAGCTCTATTTATTGCTACGGTGCGAAGCCCTTCACGAAGGTCAAGGAAAGAAGTATTTAAAATAGAACACCTTAGAAGGCCTCTAAAAAAGCTAGAAGGGTTACCACCATTATTAGCTAGATAGGCAGATACATAGCTCGCCAGTAGCAGTAGTTTCAATTTAATCATAAGTTTATGGAGCAGCCGTTGAAGCCGATGATCTAGTAGAGTCAGTCGATGGAGCGGTAGATCCGATCCATTAGTAGCAGAGAAAGAGTAAGCAGAGCTAGCACTAGCAGCAGTAGATTAAGACCCATCATACCCATAAGCACTAATCCAAATTATATACCTCGCGGCGAGTTTTGATGCTTCAATAGGAAACCTCTTGGCTCCGACTATCGGCATCCCCAAGCATGACCAAACAACATCATGATGGATTCTTCTTCAACTGGTTGTTTATAAAAGGACAATTTAGACGTATATATGCGGGTAGCTCTCTCCTCCTTCCTATCGCCAATAGTAGGTAAGCATGGCTTTAACAACTCTATGGAACTTAGTGCATGGGGACAAAGCTAGCGGCTATCGGAACGTAGCAACGGGGACCTCCTGGGAACTCACTTACTTACCTTACTTACTTAACGTACGATCGACAGACTTATTTATTGGCAATGATTTACTATTGTTGACCACTGGGAATGGAAGGACCTGCACTAACAAACCTTCCTGGGTGGGGGAACCTAAAGAGCTTTGGAATAGCTAATTAGAACTCTATATTATTCCCAATGAACGGAGTCTCCTCTATCAGATTATGACCTATCCTGGGGAATTCTGATGGGGTTTTGCTTTATCTACAACCTCACACTGTGGGGACTATACTTCTTGTCTTCTAGCCTATCTGATAATTAAATAATGGATGTGTAATTATGAAATAGCACACTAAGTGTAGCTCTACGTGTAACTCATCATAGTGTGACCTCTACGTGTCTTCAATTCTTCAATGTGTGATACTCTTCTCTAGTTCTACTTTGTAGCTAGTTCGGGGTTCACAAACTAACACTAGAAGCCATCCTGAGGAGAGGGAATGGTGCTAATAAGGTAAGGATCACCTAAACTTGCCTTAGCTCACCCCAACAAACAAACGCTGATGTCTGGTGGCTGTAGTTCGTGGTAACCTTATCATGTGGGCAGTAGTAATGAATTTACAACTATAGGCTAAAGCAAGTAGTAAAGCAAGTAGAATGGATAGAGACTACATACAGTCTTTTTTAGAGCTAGTACTCTTATTCTAAGACCTACCGGAAGGAGTCCACATAGTAAGAGTCTAGTATGGCTTAAGACCTTGAAGTCCATATGGCTAATACTTCTTGGAAATGATATGCAAGTATCAGCTGTATGGCAAGGACCCTATGGACAACAATGTAACTGGATTATAACCGGCTATGGGCAAATTGAACCCTCACCGTACCTATCAAGTTAAACGTCTCTATGCGATCTCGTATAGTAATAGGTTGTAAAGGTAGAGCCAGCGGGATTATAGCATCCATTGGGGGAATGAATTACCTTATGTTGTCGATGCTCAGCTCATCTATGCAAGTGGAAAAACAAGTGTATATTAAACTTCAACAAGGAGTGAGATACGAGCCGCTTGCCCGACGACCTAAGAAGGAGGGGAAGGAATTTCATTTTTGCTTATTTTGACCGGAGGGACTCGGCCGAGGTTATGAGGTCGAGGAAGTGATACCTAAACTAAAACTAGGTTTTCCTTTTTCCTTCGTCCTAGTCATATGCACTTGCAAGTCATTTTTTTATTTTTTTATACCACTTATTGGACATGAAGGAATCAAGCATGCTCTGTGAGATCGGGTCTCATACTATAACCAAGCTCATATCCTTTCTTATTACTAAGCATTCCACTCTACTTGATACATTATGCCAATACTTATCCCATATTGGTCGTTAAAGGGTCATACTTTACCTATGATATTGACCATAATGAAGCTGCTTATAGCACATAAGGAATAGCTAGAAGTGTAATCGAGCCTATATAACTCTATAGCATTACTTATACTACTGTATTCCATCATTTAGCTGTGTTTTTCATATTTCAACTGCTTGGTTAGTATAGCTCAATCATAACTAAAAAAAGAGAAATGTCTGCTGCTCTAGAGTATTACAAGATCAAAGAGAAGGGATCACAACTTCAAGATCGACTGACCATATAAATAGATATTCCAAAATATGGGAGGGGGCTTTCATTGTCTCTGTATCGGTATTGTCTGTCTGGTGGATGGGAGGGAGGAGTGATAAAGAGAGGTAGGGGGAGGGAGGATGGCTGGTAAGAGAGGATGGGTCATGTGGTTAGGTTAGATGGGGTGTATTACTAAGGAAGGCTAGCTAGGTGGTTGGTAAAGGAGGAGAATGGATCCTTTAAGAGGGGGTTAGTTGAATCAGTTCAGGTAGGCAAGGTAAGGTTCAAGGGAATGCCTAACCTTAGGTAGTGAGTTAGTCAGTTCATAAGGAAGGAAAGGAGAGGTAGTGAGGTAGTCAGTTCATAAGGAAGGAGAGGAGGGCTCACTCAGTCATATGGGTTAGGAATAACTCCTTTCCTTCATAAGGGAGGGGAGATCAGAAGGTTAGGACCAACCCAATAAGACTAAGAGCTCCTTTTCTTGGATCTGGCATGAAGAGGAAGCTTAGGTGGTATGACGTGAAGAGGAAGCTTAGGTGGTATGAAGAGGAAAGGTCTTATAAGGTAGTATCTGTCTCTTATCCTCTCCCGCTATTGAGTGACTAGTCCGAATAAGCTGCACACTATAGAGAGTGTCCGGTCCATCACCCCGTTGGTCGAGTGACTCCGTCCCTTCACTTAGCAGAGAGGAATTCAGCTGACCTAGATGCCTTTTTCAATGATTCTGAAGACCTAGAGAGTCACATGAGGGCCTTAGGAATACCTCTTATAACTAGGCATGACCCTCCCGAAAGGATAGAATACCTAGATAGGAGGAAATCGAAAGAGCCCGATATTTCATTAGCGGGCCAAGAACCTATGATCTTGGAAGAGGTAACCAAACAACTAATGACTATGGCTAATGATATGACCAAGGTGAAACAAGGGTAGGTTTCTCACTCCTTTGTAGGACCTACCCCCAGGGCCCAAAAGAAACCTATTAGGAACCAGCCTCAGTTAATAAGACCTCCTAATGTGTTGCAAAGGGAGAACAAACTATAAGAGCCTAACCTACCATAAGCTTATAGATCTAAAGCTAACATTATAGTGCCTTCCCCACCCTATTATGAAGGCTACTATGAGCAAGGAAGGGAGGAACCTGCGGACTAGCCCATTGACCTAAACATGTTGTTTCATCCTGATGATAATATAACGGTGGTAGATGACCGCCCCCATCCCGATTCTAAAGGTATCCTCATGATGGAAGAAGAAGACAAACCCTATGGAGAACATCCTCTTACAAGATGAACAACCCAATATTGTTTCAACACTTAGGCGACAAGAATAAAATATAAGAATCAATTGTTCGTCTCCCTTCCACTAGCTACTCACCCTCCCGTTCTTGGACACTTATCCACTATAAAGGAATTATTTCCCAGAAGAAAAGGTTTATTGATCAAGTAGGGATGTTTTCTTCCCAACTCCATCTCCTCATGGTTAATCCCAGTAATTCAATTCCACCACCCTCGTCAACTCGTCAATAGCCATCTCATGAATGAGCCGTGCCCCACTTGTTTCCGAGATGTGTATAATAGCGGGGCTGGACGTCGATCTGGGAACTATTAATAGTGAGAGAAGGTGTCAGGCAAAGGGGCTGTATCAATGCCCAACTTACTAAAATAATAGTACCAGTTTTATATACTTATTATTAACCACCCGATCAATCAATGTAGTTTAATTATAAGTACCGGAAGGCATTCCAATTCCCTTCCATTGTGTTGGGTAGGTTCGTCAAATGATTAGAGTGGACATGGGTGCATTACGTTGGTCCCATTAGTACCGGAAGGTGCATGACATGTAGTTGGGTTGAACAGCAGGGCAATGGAATTTCAAACGGTGCAAGTGCCGAAAGGATGGAGGGTTTAACCGGGAACAAAAAGAATAGTGTTAGGTATTATTATTTTTTTATCCTAAATAAAAAAGGAAGGAAGGACCATCTACTAAAAGCAAGCTCGACTGAAGGAGCGAATGAAGGGGCTAACCTTTTCATAAGCACTTTCACCCCAGAATTGATTGATCCATAGCCAACATGCTAACCAGTCGGTCGGTAAATAAAACATAAGTCTTTATAGTGCGTATATTAATAAGATGCAAGGCACGTCCGCTTATTTACCTATTATAGTCTTGTCCTTCACATAAGTATATCGCACCAATTCTATCGCTTTGCTCAGCTATCGCTTTAGGTCCGGTCCACTCCCGCTCCTCTACTTACTTACTTACGCTACTTACGCTACTTACTTATTAATGTTAAAGACTGCCCTGCCTGCCTGGAGGGTCCTTCCGGACATGCCGGGTCTGGCTTAGCTAGAGATGGGTGCGGGGGGGAATGTATATTATGGTTCCAAGGATGAGGTAAGAGTATGGAGAGTAGAGTAATCTAATTTATAGTTGAAGTTGTTACCGGTAATCTAAGCCGTGACCCTTTCATTGGTAACACATCATGCATGTATCGTTGATTCGGTTAATTGGCACCATTGAATTTTTTAAATTTATCAAAATTCAATGCAACGTAACAAACTTTGTAATACACTACATCTCTTCATTCCCTTGAGAATCAATATAGGCCCTCAATTAAAAAAATAAAAAATTGTCAACAAATTCTCATCCACCTTAAGTTGAAATAAAAAGTCTTAGAGAATTAAATAACAATAATAAGAATAATTTGATTTTAATATTACTGCAAAATCAAATATTAAATTGATATATGAGATATTTTCATTTTGACTTTATAAAATTAAATATATTTTAATCCTCTTTGAATTTGAGCCTATAACATTTTACGAAATAAACACATACTCTTAACAGTTATATATATATTAAATTTTTATCTTTTATATTTATACTTTGCTAATATGAAATTGAAAAATATATGTAAAATAAACAATTCAATAATTTAGAGCTCCATTAAAAGAGGGGAAAGAGGAGTGATGCTAGTTCTAGGGTTTACGAACACCGTACGGTGTTGTTGATCGAACTCCTCACAGCGCGACCTGTGTTTCTGCTACGGAGATCGTAGAAACCCCTAGCATTGCTTCTAACACTTTCTCAATGAGCCCCCCCTCAGGAGGGGCGGGAATCTCCCCTCCTCCTCTCAATACTTCCTCCATTGAAAATACGGCCGCTGTAGATAAAACGACTGGTTCAGGAAAAAATATTTTGGATGACTCTGACCAAGCTCCCACAAAAGACAATACTGGTGACGCAGTCACAGGTAATGAGGCCCCAAAGGTCATCAGCACAGACAAGGAAGCCTTTGCGACTCTGCCAAAATCTTCCTCAGCCACATGCATTTCGAAAGCAGCAGAGCGAGTTAAAATCGACCTCCCCAGTGATTGCATAAACGGCCACATTCAATACATGAAGGATCATGCTCTCATCGGCAAGTTTATTGGACTATGGCCAACAGAAAAAGCATTGCAAGGCTGGATAATCTCCAAATGGAAGCCCAAGGGACAAGTGACTTTGCAACTTGGTCCCAAAGGATTCTTTATAGCTATCTTCAACTTCCTAGAGGATAGAAATCGCATCTGCGAAGGAGGTCCATACTTCTTTAACTCTGCAGGGTTGTATCTACGAGATTGGATAGAAATATTCAATCCAAACAAGGAGGACTTCAACTGGGCACCAGTTTGGATCTGTATGTACTCATTACCACTAGAATACTGGGATGAAGAGACCCTAAGAGACATAGGCAATGGACTGGGAGACTTTATAAAGGTGACAGAGGAAACCAAACTCGGACTATACACATCCTATGCAAGGATATGCATTTACATGCACCTAGCCAAGGCTCTCACGGATTTGGTAAGTCTTTTTCATGACGATTTTGAATGGATTCAAACCATCGACTATGAGCATGTTCCTTTCCGTTGTAGAAAATGTCATGAGCACAGACATTTATACCGTGACTACCCTTTGAACCAACAGTCCAAATCCCCCTCCCCTGAGAATGGAAAATATGCAGAAGGCTTTACCAAAGTAACCAGCAGAAAGAAGCATTCCAAGAAAACCCTTGTCACCTCCACTGCTCCCAACAAACTAGAAACGAGCAACAACTTCGAAGTATTAGCCACTCACGACACCCAGGAAGGCCACCAAGCTCATCCCTCTATTTCAGATCCGCTCCCCAAAACTACCACCTCTAAGCTAAACCCCTTGACTTCTGATTCAGTCAAAACAGACTCTCTTGCCTCTTCCTTCAATGCCGACCTAGACAAAGCCATAGTCCTCAAGGATTCTCAAATGGAGATTGATGGTACCCTGGCTCTCATCTCTCATCAAGATACCGGTAAAGCAGAACAAAATCCGCCGACTCACATGGATGAAGAGCTAGAAAGTATAGATCTGGGGGATCTGGATATTCTGGCCCTGGAAATAGAATGTCATCAAAGAGAATACAGCAAAATACCCACACGACAAATTGATAGTCTGGAAGTTGTTCTTTTCAGAGCACGACAAAGAAACTCTCTAGGCATTCAGGCAGGAAGTCTATGGGATGGAAAGAAAATAATGAAAGAAACAAAGAAACGAGGGTGTAAGACAGACTTGCAGAGGACTATCATTGTTGGAGAAATGCTTGTGGAATCTGGTCGGTTTCCCAAGATGACCAAGTTCTACAAGGCGCTACCCCACTGTTCCTCATGAAGCTCATCTCTTGGAACGTGAGAGGGCTCAATAGCCCCTCAAAACACAGAATGCTCAAAAATATGGTTCAGCAAGTCAAACCATCCATAGTTTATCTGCAGGAAACTAAATGCAACATCAATGCTCTAGAAAACATTTTGGCCAAATCCTGGGCGGGCTGCCGCTCTGTATCGGTAGATGCCTCGGGAGCTTCCGGAGGACTCGCAATCATCTGGAATCCTCATGTTCTCTCAATTTATGACTTCCATGCCTCGCATCACTTCATTCAAACTACATTCCATTTAGTGGGCTCCAATACTCATGGTCACCTCATCAATGTCTATTTCCCACAAGAAATACAGAAAAAAATGGAACTGCTAGATACTCTAATAGAACTAAACTCCTCAAGGTGCTTTCCCCTTTGGATCTGTGGTGGCGACTTCAACATGATCACCGCCCTGGAGGAAAAAACTGGAGGCAGAACCCGGTTGGAGCTGGATAGTATTAGCTTCAAAGAATTCATACAAAGAAACTTGCTCATGGATCTTCCAACCTCTAATGGAATACACACTTGGACAAACAAGAGAAGTGGAACTCAGCAAATTACATCTCGTCTTGATCACTTCCTAATGTCGGAAAATTCCATTCATCTAGGCGGGGACTTTCATACCTCCATCATGCCTCTCGCAGGGTCATATCACCAGCCTATCCTAATGCAATGGTCTCGACCTGGCTCTCGATGAAACAAACCGTTCCGATTTGAATCTTTTTGGTTTAATCACCAGGATTTCAAAGAATTCGTCATCAATGCTTGGAACTCTTATACACCTCCAGTAGGCTCCAAGATGTATCAATTCCAACAAAATTTAAAGCATCTCAAGAATCCTCTTAAGACATGGAACCG
Organism: Pinus albicaulis; assembly: GCA_034641835.2. Lineage (NCBI taxonomy): Eukaryota > Viridiplantae > Streptophyta > Pinopsida > Pinales > Pinaceae > Pinus > Pinus albicaulis. Next base: position 806,079,973 of record CM076575.1, on the reverse strand, counting down.
CACTCAGTTTGGGAACATCTTCGCCCAACAGAAAGAGTTAGAGCAACAAATGAGTACATTCCAATAGCGCATCATCTCTGAATGCAGAACGGACGAGTATGACAGTCAGGAAAACATCCTCCTCTCCAAAATATAAGAGTGCAGGAAACAGGAGGAGACTCTTTGGCGTCAGAAATCCAAAGTCAGGTGGTTACAAGATGGGGAGAAAAATACAAAATTTTTCCACAGATCCACTATACAAAGACGAATGCACAACAACATAGCTTTCCTCAACAACAGTCAAGGAGATCGTTTAGAGGTTCATGAAGACATTGAAAACGAACTCAGAGAGTATTTTCAAAATATTCTTTGAGAACCTGAGGGCAACAGGCACCAAGCCATACAATCCATCATGCAGCACATTCCAAAAATTATAACTGATGACCACAATGTCATGCTTCTCGATCCCGTCACTCTCCATGAAGTAGAAAAGGCTATGGCCCAGCTCAAAGACGGCAAAGTGCCAGGTCCTGACGGTTTCACGACCAATTTATTTCACTCATTCTAGGAGCATATCAAACTAGAGGTCTGGGCTCTGGTGGAAGAATATCACACTATGCACTGGATTCCCCCATCTCTCAATATGACCTTCCTGGCCTTTATTCCTAAGGAGGATAATTCTAACACGCTGGACAAATACAGGCCCATCGCTCTCTGCAACGTCATCTACAAACTCATCTCCAAAGTCATTACGAACAGGCTCAAACCTCTTCTCCCTCTACTTATTTTGCCGGAACAAACAGGTTATGTGGAAGGGTGCCAAATCCTGGATGGAATTATCCTTTCGCATGAAGTGATCCACTCTCTAAAGCACCTCAAGAAAGCAAGTATGATCCTCAAGTTACATCTCTCTAAAGAATTTCATAAACTAAGTTGGAACTACATTAATCAAATGCTCTTAGCCTTTGGATTCAACGCCACTTGGACTAGATGGATTATGAACCTCATTTCTACCCCCAACTTTTCCATCCTTCTTAATGGCTCACTCTCTCTTCTGTTTCACTCCTCATGTTGTATCCGTCAGGGTGATCCCCTGTCCCCTTTATTATTTTTCCTCATGGCAGAAGGCCTCAGCTGCCTCATTCATCAAATTGTCTCCGCCAATCCCATCAAAGGCATCTCTCTGCACAATAGACCCCCCACCACTCACCAACAGTTTTTTGATGACAACATGTTATTTGGCCATCCTTCAGTCCAAGAAGCTCTTACCTTTAAAACCTTGCTTGACACCTTCTCAGAGGCCTCCGATACCACCTTCAATGCAAATAAATCCCTAATCTTCTTCTTGAACACTCCCATCATTACTCAACGCAATATCCCAAGGATCCTTGGTTTCTTGATAGTGGTGCTTCCCTCCAAGTATCTTGGGGCACCTCTCATCAATTCAACAATCAAACACACCTCTTGGATAACTCTCCTCGATAAGTTGGAAGCTAGACTCTCCTCGTGGACGTACAGATCGCTCAACATTGCAAGTAGACTCATCCTAATCAAATCTATTCTTCAAGAAATGCCATTGTACCTCTTTTCAATCTTGGCAGCACCTAAATGGGTCTTAAAACAAATCCATAATTTAAAAAGAAATTTTATTTGGGGATCTTCGGGCCTCAACAAAAAATGGGCGCTTGTTAAGTGGACCGATGTCTAGCTCCCCAAATCAGCAAGAGGGCTAGGATTGAGAGATCCACAGCATAGCAATATCACCATGGGTGCTCGCATTTGGTGGAATTGGATCTCTAAGCCACATACACCTTGGGTACATTTATGGAAAGCTAAATATGTACCAAGAAGACCTCAGGAATATCTTATTCGAATCAACACAGACACCCCAAGATCGCTAATATGGAATGCTGCTAAATAACACAGCGCTTTCATCCAAGCTCATAGTTTTTGGGAGATTCACTCGGGAGCCACAACTAGAATTTGGGAGGACTCCTGGAAACAATTACCTAAACGAGCCACATTGTTCCACAAGCAAAAATGGCAAACAACTCTTCAACATTCTGCCCACAATCAGGTCAATCAGTTGTGGCAACAGCAACCTATACATGGCTTCCAAAAATGGAGGCCAGCAGAAACTTGGCAAGAGAAATGGTAGGAGGAGACATACGAAGACATTGAACAGGAGCTCAGTCTCAGGAGAATCAAAGTATCTGATCAAGCGGATCAGTTAAGATGTGGATACACACCTAGAGGTAATTTCACCACAAAATAAGCATATCACCTGCTCTTTTGCCCTACGCAGATTCAGAAGGATCGCCTATGGGATCAAGTATGGAAACCCACAATAGGGCCAAATATTTCCACCTTCCTATGGCTTCTTAGTAAAAAGAGACTCCTCGCCTGGGACAATCTTCAGAATAGGGGCTTCATTGGCCCATCAGGATGCCCCAACTGTAATGATCAATCTGAGACCATCTCGCACCTCATGGATACCTGCCCTTTGGCAGATCAATTAAGGGAGCACTTGGCCATTTGCAACAGAATAATAGGAAGACACATTGGAGACACTATCAACACCATCAAGAGTTGGCCTTCAGAGCCTTTCCAAAGCCATATGCTCAACTCCATCTGGGTCTTGCTTCCAGGCTTCATCTATTGGACAGTATGGAAGGAATGCAACAAGAGGATCTTAAAAAATGAGTGCACTCCTATTGACATTCTGTGGTCCAATATTAAACGCAATTTGCAAGAAACCTTAGCTCTCCGTCACTGGCAGGACTCATACATGCCTTCCTCCCCTCTCGAACGACTAATTCTGGAAAGCTGGAACCTTAATCTAAAGCATACAGCTCTGCCTAAACCAAAATCCTCAATCCACCCTAATTCTCCTCTCTCATGGTCTCCCCCTATGGATCACACCTACAAAATGAATTTTGATGGAGCGGCCAAGGGTAACCCAGGTATCGCTGGATATGGAGATATTTTTAGAACTGTTGAAGGCACTACTCCTTACATCTAATTTGGCTCTCTGGGAAGAGATTCAAACAATGCTACAGAGCTAGAAAGCTTATGGCAGGGGCTTTGCATTGTAGAAAAAGAAAATTTCTTCCCACTGGAGGTCGAAGGGGATTCACAGATTCTTATAGAGGCTACAATTCGAATTCAATCAGGAACCACAGCAGCCAAAGTGGCTTTGAGTTGGAAACTTCTGAGTAGACTGGATCAAATTGAAAGCTGGCTTAAAGTTCCCAGAGCCATCACCTTCAAGCATATCAGGCGAACTACTAATAAGGTAGCAGACCGACTAGCTAACAAAGGAGCTAACCAGCATATTCCTTTCTTCGCGGGTCCTTTGAATAGTTTTGATGATGCTCAACTTATACAAGATTGCACTCTCATGGTGCACCAAGAACTCCATCCCCCGAATGCGGGTGATCAACCACAGGTGTAAGTTGATATGGTTTTGGGTTGGCGCGTGGATTCATAACACCGCCACCCAAACTCACGCAAGGTTGTATTTAAATCTGCCCACCATCCTTTGTTACACTGCATTAATGCAACACATTCACCAAGACCAGCCCGCTCCCATAACAACTATGGCGTTCTCTGGAAATTTCGTTCCCACTCTGCCTCCCTTGCGCTCACGTTGCTCCCCTGTTGTTGTAGATCCCAACTCTCGAACCAGTGTGGGGAGATGTTGTTCCATTGTCTGTTGTACTGAAATTGTGCCCGGTCTTCACATTTCGCGGAGCCCTCTCTACACTCTGAGGCTCAATTTTCTCATTGCGAATTCCCTTGCTCTGAGAGAATGCCCTCTGTACACCCTTCAGACTCCCCTGCTCTCTCACACTTCCATCGCTCTTTTCTAATCTGTCTCCAATCATTCTGCTATTCGAAAGCTCCACTCTGCTCAGAGGATAATGTCGCACCTTCGCAATCGTATGCGCTGCAAGAGAGGCAGAAGTTGTGGAAAATCCTCTCGCCAGCCCTCCACGTCCATTACTGACTCCTCCTCCCCCTCCTCTGATAATTTCATCGGTCGCTATCCTGAAACTAGAAGCAGTCATGGGCGTGGGTGCCATGGGCAATCTCAATTCGATATGGGCTCTCCCCACATCCCTGCCTCTCAGGCCATCTTTCCTGCGCATTCCCAAACTGCCCAACTTTGTTTCCCCTGCTCTTTGAACAAGCCTACATTCATTGCCACCATCACCATCGAGCTCAAGGAGGAACCACCCAATTCGGATGCTAAGCAAACTGGTGTCGGGAAGGATATGAGCATTGTCGACAAGCAAAGCACTCCTCCTAATGCAGGTTTGAAGAGGAAGGCTCCTAGCTGCAGTGAACACCAGGACTTAGGCGACTTCAAGTGAGGTTGCTCCAACGACCAAGACGACTTCAAGTAAGGTGGCTCCAACGACATTGAAGACAAGAAGGTTGAGGTAGATGATTTGTATGCTTATGGTTGTTGTATTGTTGAAGAACCCCCATCCACTTCTCATGATACATAATATGGTCAGAATTAGCAGTTTTTCTCTTCACGGTCTTTCAGCGGAGTCATGTTACTCAGTGCTCTTCATGCTATCTCATCTATGGTTTTAGTTTTTTGGTCATGATACTGTGATAGTGGTCCAAGGCTGGTTTCTGCTGCGTGGGCGGCATGTTCTAGTTTGTCTAGCATGAGTTAATGGTCTAGTTTGTCTGGGATGTCTGGTAAACAATCTTCCAACAGTTTTGCAGTGTAAGAATGCTGCTATTTTGGGCAAGTTCCGCTGAGGCCGGTGTCTCTAAGTAAATTTTTTGTTATATTAATAGATTAGTCAAATTCAAAAAAAAAACAAAAACAAAAAAAACAAACAATTCAATAATTTAAAATTTTTCCAAAAATAAATGTATATCATATACTTAGTAGGTACTATTTCAAATCAAATTTCTTAAGAAATATTTGACACTAATTTATTTTAAATAATTATGATAATGTCTCACTTTAAATCGTCTTCAACCTGAGACATTATTGGGCATTTTTTTGTTTAGGAATGTCCATCCTTGACATAAAGACTTATTAACTACAGTTGACTTACATGGTCACATGGATAGACTTTAACTTTTAAAAAAAAAAAAGTTACATATCTTATTGTAAAATAGACCATTTTTCTAAATAAAATTTGCTTATATATAAATGAATGTTATAAATAATAATGAGAAACTTATCATGGAGGAACTTATTAGAATTGGAATAATCTCAAATCCCTATGAAATTAGTGGGTAGGGAGCTACAAATATAATTTTTTAAATTTATTAAAAGTAATAGACTATTTTGCTAAATAAAATTTGTTTATATATAAATGAATGTTAGAACTCATAATATAGAATTAGTATTTTTTTTTTAATTTATTTTCATAATCTATTGGATTTATTGCAAATCCGATCAAATAATATCATTAAACTAAGAATATAGAATTAGTGTTTTATTTTATGTCTTTTTATAATCTCTTTGGATTTATTGCAAATCTGATCAGATTGACCACCTATTAATTTCATCAAACATGTTAAATAATTATCCGTATTTCCCTTTTGAAAAAGGTCATGCTAGGCATTGTCTACATTTTTCATTTTCATTTGACATTTGCTTGTTTTGACATGGGTCAACTTTAACTTAAGAAAGAAAAGGAATTACATATCTTATTTTAAAATAGACCATTTTTCTAAATAAAATTTTCTTATATATAAATGAATGTTATAAATAATAATGAGGAACTTAACATGGAGATACTTATTAGAACTGGGATAATCTCAAATCCCTAGGAAAAATTTGGTGGGTGAGAGCCACATGGCACAAATCTATTTTTTTAATTTATTAAAAGTAATGGACCATTTTGCTAAATAAAATTTGCTTATATATAAATGAATGTTATAAATAATAATAAGGAACTTATCATGGAGGAAATTATTAGAATTGGAATAATATTAAATCCCTAGGAAATTGGTGGGCGAGGAGATATGGCAAAATTAGATATTAAATTGATATATGAGATTTTTTTATTTTGAGCTTATAAAGTATACATATTTTAATCCTCTTTGAATTTGAGCCTATAACATTTTACCAAAGAAACCCATATACTCTTAACCATTGTTATATATATATTTCTCTCTTTTATATTTATACTTTGTTAATATGAAATTGAGATTTATAATTTCTCCATTCTAGATACAAAACAAATATATGTAAAAACAACAATTCAATAATGTGGAAATTTTCCAAATTGTAAATGCATATCGTATACTTAGAAGGTATTATTTCAAATCAAATTTCTTAAGATAACACCCACACGAACTTGCTTTAAATAATTATGATAAAGTCTCACTTTAAATGGTCTTCAACCTGAGACATTATTGTGCAATTTTTTGTTTAGGAATGACCATCCTTGATATAAAGACTTGTTTAGGAATGACCATCCTTGATATAAAGACTTTTTAACTACGATTGACTTACATGGTGACACGGGTAGATTTTAAAAAAAAAACTACATGTCTTATTGTAAAATAGACCATTTTTCTAAATAAAATTTGCTTATATATAAATGAATGTTGTAAATAATAATGAGGAACTTATCTTGGAGGAACTTATTAGAATTCTAATAATCTTAAATCCCTAGGAATTTAGTGGGTGGGGAGCCACGGGACACTAATATGATTTTTTAAATTTATTAAAAGTAATGGATCATTTTGCTAAATAAAATTTGTTTATATATAAATGAATATGAGATCTAAGAATATAGAATTAGTGTTTTTTTTAATGCATTTTCATAATCTCTTTGGATTTATTGCAAATTTGATCAAATAAAATCATTTTTACAAAGGTTACTATAAATATATTATCATTTTACATTTTTAACTATTAACAATAATATGGTCTTGTGAATATGATACTGTATTTATCTTATTATTATGTTTGCCATATTAATTTCATCAAACATGTTAAATAATTTTAGGTGTTTCCCTTTTGAAAATTTTCGGCTAGGCATTGTCTACCTTTTTCATCTCCGTTTGACATTTTTCCCTCTGTTGTTTTGACATGGGTCGACTTTAACTTAAGAAAAAAAGGAATTAAATATCTTATTGTAAAATAGACCATTTTTCTAAATAAAATTTGTTTATATATAAATGAATGTTATAAATAATAATGAAGAACTTATCATGGAGGAACTTATTAGAACTGGAATAATCTTAAATCCCTAGGAAATTGGTGGGTGGGGAGCCACCTGGCACAAATCTAAATTTTTAATTTATTAAAAGTAATGGACCATTTTGCTAAATAAAATTTGCTTATATATAATTAATGTTATAAATAATAATGAGGAACCTATCATGGAGGAACTTATTGTTAAACTCATCCATGGTGAACACATGAGACATGAGAAAGATTAATGTTGGATGCATTTATTTGTTCATAAATGATGCATTTGTATTACATTAGGTGACCCTTGGATTCCAAATTTCAAGGTCTCTTAGACTTGCTATGTTGATTCGCCTTCTACACCTACTCATAGATGATTAGGTGTCCAACATTCCCCCCCTTAATCCGAAGGGGTATGTGTGAGTTCAAGAAGAGAGTTGTAATACAAATCTGCAAAGTATGCATGGCACCACTAGGCTGAATGAGCTCTCTGAAATGTTGGCATAAAGAGATGGTTTAAGGATGACCACCAACACTAGAATTCTTAGTGCAATTCTTGGAACTCTTCCAAATCTGACAAGAAGCTGAGGTCTTCTGCTAGAGGAAGTGCTCCTCATATTTTGAAGAGAGAGACCTTCAACCTGGAAGAAGGGAGGTCTACAACTTGCAATGTTTTAAGGATGACCACCAACTTTGGAATGCTTGATGCATTTCCTGAAACTCTACCAAAACTGGCAAGAATATGAAGCCTTCTACTATAGGAAGTGTCCTAAATTTTTTGAAGAGGGAGAAGCTCAGCCTCACATAGGTGGTTTAAGGATAACCACCAACCAAAGGCATGCTCATGGGCATTTGTGTCTCTGGTTACAACTCTGAATCTGAAATGACAGGTTGTGGCTCAGGCTCGCTTGATGTGGCTTCAAAGCTTGTAGATGACCATCATTTCCCCCCTGTCAGATACAAGGTGAGATGATGGTGAAAACTCAACTACAAGACCTTTTAATATTCTAGAAGAAATTTTTGCATATGACTGAAACATCTTCTTAGTTGTTGATGCCCATTGCCAAGAAGCGATCCATTCAAGATGAATCTTTGTTCTTGCAGGAGGCTTATTTCTGAAGCATCTATGTGAAGAATGAGTGTGCTAACCATAGTGCTTGCATGGGTGAAGATCAAAAAAGGATCTTTCATATGGCCAACTCGATCACAGTGTTGGAATTTCACAATCTATTGTGGAAGAGGAGCAGAATCTAGAATAGTTGTAGGTGAGCTATCATGAAGAAATATGACACTCTGAAATTTGATGGGCTTGGAGTATTTCGGAATATGAAAGGACACCTCGTTTTCATATCCAAGACCTGTTCTATTCTTGTTATGGACAAGCTCTTCCCAAGTTCTAAATATGGGCTTGGGAGGTGCATGCTAGATGTTTTCTTTTGCATTCAAATATGCTCTTGAACTAGGCACCAAATCAGAATTAATATCAAATTGATATTCTTGTTGCTAATGGGAGATTGTCTCAATGTCCTGAACATAAACAAGTTCAGAATGATGTCTATTCTGTTGTAGCTCTTCTTGCTGGAATTGAGATTCGAGTTGCAAACACTCGATCTTTTCCTAATCATGATGCAAGCAATTTCAAATTTGAGAGAGAGAGGTTTTGTTGACATTCAATGTATTATCAATGGTGGAAAGTATCAGAGTGTTCAAAAACTCCAACACTTCATCAAGGTTGATCATTTTCGAATTAAGATTTCGATTTTTTTTTTTTTTTACGAGAATTAATATTTGTATTTATCGCACATCTATCCATAAAAATATACATAGCCCAAAAATGTATTTTACATATGTTAATATGCACAATATTAATGGGGTCATTTGTAATTCTTACCTTTGCAAGCAAAGTGATGAACTTTTATGTGCCTAACTGCCAACCTTATTACACAATAAAAGTAAAACTGGTCATCCCTCGAAAAAAATGTTGTTGCAAATCAACTATCTATCAAGAAAATGATAAAACAACCCCAACATTCATAACTTCAATTAAAACCTCAGTAAATTGAAAGGAAATTCATATGCGTTAGGTGGCGGTTTAAAAACATTAAATGGAATAATTGGAGAGATGTTCCACTTGAAAGTTTTTTGTTCATGCATGCAACATCTTAGGTGATGATGTTCAGAAGTCACCACATCGAATTATCATTGGTCATCAGGATCTTCATTAATAACAATTCTTTCTTCCTTCTCAATGGCATTCACCTCTGCATTCGATGCTGATATCTTTTCAGATCTCCATCAAATGCTTGATGATGTATTTGCAAGAACAACCATTGCAAAGCCACAAGAAAGAATCTACATGGGCCATGATTTCAGTTTCAGATCCCTCTCTCATGCGCGTCCCATTATATAATTTTTTTTTTCATTGAACTCTCACCCAATACAATGCATGCACTATTCAACGCAAAGAATGATGCTAGAGAAAATTTCTAACATACTTGAAACCAACGTACGCTCCCAACATTCAACATTGCATTCAAAACATAATTTCAAATGCATGTTCCAGCATCAATTCAATAAAACACCAACTATTTTCCCTTCGACGAATGTTCAAACCAATGTAGGAACCCAACACTCGAATCAATGTACCGTAATTAAAATTCAACATATTCAACTTATAGAGAAGAGAATCAACGCCAATGCATACAGGAGTTTCAACTCAAGACTTGAATGGAAACTGAAAATGAACCCTTTGTATTTCTTGACCAGCGTATGCATAGAGAGTAGAGAGAAAACACAACACATATAACTTACGGGGTACTTCTAGATATAAATTATTGCAAATATTAAACTATTCGACAAGGCACCGGTAATAAAATGGCGACTTGCTCAACGTTTTGTATTCACTGCTCGAACAAGGAGGGTCTACGCAATGGGTTCTGCATAATGACAGTGTCATAGACCACAACAACAGGAGCAAAACTCATAGATTGGGTTACTCTGGTAACGTACAACCTTTCTACAAGAGCGTAGCCTTGACTATATGAGGAGTCGGGTTATGAATGGAGGTCGACTGCAGGTGAGAGGAAAGTGCTCAGGGCAGCGTGTCAGAAACAACGCAGAGTGTCAAAATTAGGTCGAATAGAAGAGGCACCTGCAAGCTAACATAAAACACTTGAATTTGCAGACCTAGGTATGAATTTGTAGATTTTTTCTATTTTAGGACTATGGCATAGGTACAGGAATGACTATGCACAAAAATTCCAGATAGCACTAGTTTCTTGTTAAACTCAGTCATGGTGAACACATGAGACATGAGAAAGATAAATTTTGGATGCATTTATTATTCATAAATGATACATTTATAGTACATTAGGTGACCCTTGGATTCCACATTCCAAGGTCTCTTGACTTCCTATGTCGATTCACCTTTTAACATACCCATAGAGGATCAGGTGTCCAACACTTATTAGAAATAGGATAATCTTAAATGCTTAGGAAATTGGTGGGTGGGGAGCCACCTGAAAAAATAATATAATTTTTTAAATCTATTAAAAGTCAATGCAACCTAACAAACTTTGTAATACACTACAACCATTTATAAACATTAAGACTAAGCATATGTTGAGCATATTCCCATGAGAATCAATCTAGGCCCTCAATTAAAAAAATTAAAAAACGTCAACAGATTCTCATCCACCTTAAGTTGAAATAAAAAGGCTTAGACAATTAAATAATAATAATAATGATGATAATTTTCTTTTAATTTTATGGAAAAATTAGATATTAAATTGATATATGAGATTTTTTCATTTTGAGTTTATAAAGGTATATATATTTTAATCCTTTTTGAATTTGATCCTATAACATTTTACCAAAGAAACACATACTCTTAACGGTTGTTATATATATATATATATATATATATATATGATTTTTTCATTTTGATTTTATAAAGGTATATATATTTTAATCCTTTTTGAATTTTATCCTATAAAATTTTACCAACACATACTCTTAACGGTTGTTATATATATATATATATATATATATATTGCCTCATTCAAATCGCCTCACATGTTACTTGACTTACAGCCATGTATTCTGCTTCTGTCGAGTTGTGCACCACAGATATTTGCTTCCTATTGTACCATGAAAAAACTGCGGACCCAACACTGAAAATTCCACCTAATGTACTATTTTGGTTTGATGGTCTCCCTGCCCAATCTGCATCTATGGAGCCACACAGCTTCACTCCCTATGTCAGTATGTACCAAGGTCCAAATTGGATAGTGCCTCTGAGGTACCGTAAAACATGCTTAGATGTCTTCCAAAATAATTTGGTTGGCCTAACCATAACTTGGCTCATCTAGTTGACTACATAGCACATATATGGTCATGTGTTCACAAGATACGTCACTAAACTCACTAGTTGTCGATAAATGGTAGCATCCACTTCTTCTCCTGAATTGGCATTCTCCTTTCTCTAGTTGATCGCTAGATGTGTCTCCATGTGTTTACAACTATCCATGTGGAATCTATGTAGTATATCATTTACAAACTTGCCTTAAGAGACAAACATTTTCCCATTGCCTTGCCATACCTCTAACCCGAGGAAGTAGTGCATGATACCCATGTCCTTCATTTCAAATTCTCTTGCAAGGTCCTCCTTGCATGATCTGATCAGCTACTCATCATCAGTTAAAATCAAATCATCAACATAATATAAGACAATAATAAGTGATTTACCTTCTACCAAAATATTATAAGGTTTGCATCTGCTTCACTTTTGGTGAAGCCCAAACCAATGAGATAACTATTGATCCTGGTGTACCAAGCACAGGGTGCTTGTTTGAGACTGTACAATACTCGCTTGAGTCTACACACATGAGACTCCCGATAAAAAGTCTCAAAACATTCTGGTTGCTCAATGTACACCTCTTCCTCAATAACCCCATTAAGAAATGTTGTTTTTATATCCATCTGGTGGATCTTCCATGTAATATGCGTACCCAGAGCAAGAATTGATCTGATGGATGAGTACCTTACTACAGGAGCAAAGGTCTCCTCATAGTCAATTCCCTCAACTAAATAGTACCCCTTGGCCACATATCTAGACTCATACTTCTCTATGCTTCCATTTGTTTCCTTCTTTACTTGGAAGATCCATCTCAAACCCACAATTGATTTATCTACTGGTCTTGGGACCACTTCCCAAACATTGTTCTTTAAAATTGATTCGTATTCCTCCATCATTGCATCAACCCATACAGATTGCTCTACTGCTTCCTCAAAATAAGATGGATCGGTCTCTACAAGCTTAGTCATTAGAGCCATGTAGCCAGTGTACCAATCAGGTGACCTTCTCTTCCTACGCAAATTTGAAGGAGCTCCCACATTCTCCCTTGCATCATGCACAAGTCTATCAACTTCCCTGGTCCTTTCTACCTTCTCTGAATGGTTCTACTTGAGTGGGTGTCTCCACTCTATGCTCCTCAATTTTTGTTTACTCCACAACTTCTTGAGGTTCCTCCTTTGGAGCTAAAATCTCATCCTCTAGCAGCATTTGTAACTCCCTCTCAAGAGAGCACCACGTCGCTTTCTCCTCATCAAATTTTGCATCTCTTCGCACAATTTTCATTCTGAGGGATGGCAAGCACACGCGGTAGTTGTCAGGGGTTTCTTTGTAACCCACAAATACCCCCAATTTTATTGTCCTCTCAAGCTTCTTCCTTGATTCTTTGGAGGCATGGCAGTAAGAATAGGCCCCATAAATCCTAAAGTGTGACACATATGGCTTCCTCCCCGAGAAAGCCTCCTCCAATGTAATCATGCCAAGAATCCGATGAGGACTCATGTTCTGCAGATATACTATTGCGTTGCATGCCTCTACCCACAAATGTAGTAGTAGGCCTTGGTCATGCAACATAGCCCTCGCAACTCCCACAATGCTACAGTTCTTTCTCTCATCCACCCCATTCTGTTGTAGGTTTTGGGGTGTCATCAACTCTCGTCAAATGCCTTTTTTCGCACAACTTTTTTTGAATTCATTCGACACGTACTCACTTCCATTATCGCCCATGAGAGCCTTCACCTTATTGTCGGTTTCTTTCTCAACTGGTGCCTACAAACTTAGAGAATGTCTCATATTTCTTTCACATGAAGAAGATCAAGAACCTCCATGAGAAGTCATCAATAAAGATGACAAACTATTTGTGTATGATAGTGGAGGTCATCGAGAAAGTTCCACGGACATCAAAGTGGATCCTTTCCAAGATTTAATGTGATTTAATTTCCCGATCATGGAATGTGGATTTCGTGTACTTCCCCAAGGTAAATTTGTTGCATACATCCTACTACTAAAATTCTCCTTTAGGGAGGCTTGCGGTTATTTTTTGCAAAATATTCATGGCACCATGATGCAAATGACCAATTATTATGTGCCAAATTTCACCAACATCGCATATCTACACCTTCTTTGTCCTAGTGGTTAATGCATCAAAATCTTCCACATCTAGGTTATACAGTTTCTTCGCCCAAACCTCGATCTGCTTCACCTGTCCCATGGATATGTGTCTCGGGAATGCTTTTCCTTTGTTGAAGATCACATCATAACCACGGTCTTCCAAAATTGCAACAGAGATGATATTTTTCTTTAGGACTAGAACAAACACCCTTTCATGTGGAACGATGCACTTGAGTCCAAGTACCACATGCTCCCCATCACTCTGCATGTTGTGCATGCTATAAGGGTAAAGTCAAGCTCGAACTATGAAGCCAAAGCTTCACCTGCTACTCTTCCTGAGGTCTTCTTGCTCGCCTTTTTCTATGGACACTTAATGGCATAGTGCTTGAATTTATGACAATGGAAGCATTTAATTTTGGACAATTTTTTCTTCTTGCCCCCTTGGTTGGATTCTGGTTTGGATTGAGATTTTTTCCCTCTCCAACCAATGCAAAGTTTTCTTTATCCTCGCCCTTGGATGAAGCCCCATCTTTGGTATTCCGCCTTATTTCCCCCTGTACCAAATCATACCATTTAAGCATTCCCAATTCGGTAGTTTCTCCCTCTCGTTAATCGAATCTTGATAGATATGCTAGCTCTTGGGAAGGCCTAGGAGTGCTAGGCTTACCAAGTCATCTTCTGCAACATTAGCACCAACCCCACCAAGTTCATCATGAACTTATGTGAACCTGCTCAGATACTGTGAAATAGTGTCATTCCTTTGCATCTTGATATTTCAAAGTTTATCCTTGAGTGCCAGCTTCACGTGGTCACTACTATTCTCGGACAATTATGTCAGTGCTTTCCACATTGTGAACGAAGTTTATTTTCCATGGATATTTGAGACAATGTGATCCCATACTCTTTCCAAGATTATTATCCTCGCCTTGGCTACATATTTCTTCCACTGAGCAAGGTTATGGGCATCAAATGCTTGTGGTTTTGCAACATCTGTCTTGATGTATTCTAGAAATCCATTGTCATCCAATATTGTGTCCATGTGATCCTTCCATGCGATGAAATTAGAGTTGTCTTCCAAGGCATACTCTAGCTTCAGCCCATTGAAGGTCATCTTCCCAACTCTATAGAGATCCTGTTGCACTGAATTACAAATTTGATTCTCTAGAGAAACAACTGAGTCGAAATTCCTGCTCTAATGTGAATCCTACTCTGATACCATGTAGAAATTATGATGTGGATTTGCAACTCCTTATGAAATTTTAATCAAAATTGCAAGACACAAACCTACTCTAGTGCTTTGCAGAATTCAATTCACAATTTAGAACATCAATCACAAACATGAAATGAGAAATAACACATGCACACAATTTTTTTCTAGGGGAAAGCAATCTTCTAAAAAAACCTTTGCATGCTTGCACTAATAGGATGAATAGAGATGTATTGCAATTGATTTGCTCAATTGAGCACAACCTGCAAGTGAATAACATATCTCTCTATTCAATGAGAATCAGTGACCTAGACTTAGTCAAATTCTGTCTCTCTTGGATCCCCTATATCCTTGTGAAATTCCTCAAGAAATTAGGCTCCTCTTATTTAGGAAATTTGTGAAATTGATTGTGCAATCCCAAAGTTGATCATCTAACTACATGCAACACCTATACACCCAAGACTAGTCTACAATTGATGCTACACTTCCTTGGAATCTCCACCACAGTTGGGGAACTTGAATTCTCTCCATGCATTAGCTATTTTGGGTTGATTTATCAGTTAACTAGATGATCAATGAGTTTGACTGAAGTCCCACAACACAACTGGCCTTCCATTAGTTCCTCCAACAATTAGAACTCGTTTAACTGAAAACAACTTGAAATAACTGACCTTGATTGCTACAAATTAGCAATCACACATGCTTAACTGAACTCTAACTCCTCTAACTCAAATTTACTAAGCTCACTGAGTGACAAGAGCCATGTCACCTCAATTAACTGCATCCAAGTTGTCTGCTAATGTGGAAATTCGATGTTTCTCAATTTAATCAAGGAAAAAACAAATTGATAATTTCTTGCTGCATTTTTCAACAGGTCCTAATCTCAACCGACCATGAAGTGAATGGGATGAAGGAGATTTCATCATTGTTCAGAGTACAGTCGATATCCTTGGATGATGGGTTTAATTACCTCGACTTCTTTTTGAAACTGAATGGTTACGAAAACAAAGACCCAGTCTAGTTAACTGAAAAGTTAGAGAAGCGACTACACTTGTGGTCACATAAATGACTATCACTGAGAGGTAGGCTCATTTTGATCAAATATGTTTTACAAAGCATCTCCATATATTTGATGCACATGTAAAAATTACCAAAGGGTATTGTAAACATGATCATTTCCATCATTTCACATTTTTTTGGGTTGGTACTCATCCAGAAAGCAAAATCCACCTAGTTAGGTTGGAGATGTTGGCAAGACATGTTGATGAAGGCGAATGGGGCTTCAAAGAAATTGAAAATTTTAATTGCTCAAAAAAATTTGGAGGGTATTGTGTGGTGACGGCCTATGGCATCGGATAATCGAAGTTGATACCTTAAAATATGTGGTCTACTAGGATGGATTAGAGAGGGTGCGCTTGATCCTACGAAGATTTCACAATCATGGAAAATTCAGCTATAGACCAAACATTGGCTCCTTGGGAACCTAAAATGGGAAATTGGCTTAGGATCCCTTCCGGAAATCGGCCTAGATGCTTTATTTGGTGCGGGAGATAAACATACACTATATTTTCCCCTTATCACCTTCTTACATGATTTGGGTATTCACATTCTCAAGGATATAGCCATTTCTCCTTAATCCACTTCACATTCAACTCATTGGAAAGATGTAAGGGAACTCAGACTGCCAAATCATTTAGCGGAAGAATGGAAAGACTATATATTACAATCAAAGCTTGTAGCAAAATTATTGACTCCAAAGGAGGACATGCTAACATGGATTGGTGGATTTCATAAAGTACAAGTTAAAGTAACTTAGGCATATTCTATCATTAATCATGTTGATGCATCAAATCATTGTTTCAACTAATTCAACAGGTCTTGGTGATGGAACACGCCCTAGAAACTCAAATGTTTCATATGGTTGGTGGACTGGTACATAACATAATTTTAACTTGGGATATCTTAATTAAGAGGGGATTACAGGGCTCGAGAAGGTGCAGATTATGTGGGGCACATGGATAAGACATTAATCACCTTTTCCTACAGTGTCCTTTCTTGGTTTCGATATGGTTCGAGGTGCTTAACTTGTTGAATATCAGAGCAGATTGGGAAAGAACAAACATTGGGTCAAGTCTATGGCAGTGGTTTGTGGAGTACAAAAATCACAAGACTTTTCCCTTCTTTGTCCTTTGGGGCATATGGAGGGCAAGATACACCAACTTTTTCGAGCAGGTGTTGTCGGAGGTCAGGAGGACTAATACTACGATTTCAATGTACTATAAGGAATATGGAATCCATGTGAACAAGAAACCACAAAACATCTGGTGCCCAAGGGATTTGTTGGTTGTTTATCTAGTGGGATTTTTCGACGGGGCCACATCATTCGGGTCCTGTGGCAATGGGTTGGCTATTCATATGGGGTCTAAGATGTTTTCCCATTTCCATTGGCTCAGTGGAAAAGGAAAAAAAACAAGGGCAAAACTTCTCGCTTTATGGGGAGTCCTATTTTGCACGAAATGGATCGCTATAGAGGATATCGTAGTGCTTGGAGACTCCAAGGTTGGAATCGAATGGGAAAATGAAAGATATAATCTAGAGACTCCTCTGCTCTCCAACTAGAATAAAGGGATCTGGATGTTGACCAAAGACTTAAGAAGGATTTCCATAACACACATCTTCAGAGGCCAAAATAGTGATGCAGACAAATTGTCAAAGGAAGGATGCAGTGCAAAATCGGGGATGATCGGCTACCAAAAATTTGGAAAATACTGCTTACAGAGATCTGGCCACATCATGTTTTGATGGGACATGTTTTGTTACAGAACCAAACAACAAGATAAACACAGTTGTTTCTGGAATATATTTACATAGGAATACTTTGTATTTTGTTTTCTGGCACTATGAGTGAAGTACTAACATTTTGATGAAAAGGACAAGAAGAAGTCAATATAGAGAAACAAAAAATCTCCTTAAGTCATGGTAGTAGGTTTATATATCTGAAATTATTATAAAAGATCAAATAAATTGTATTATTATAAAAAAAATTACAGAGTATCTCAAGCTCTTCAAAGTGGTTTTCTACTTTACATTAGATTTTTACATTTGTAAATTCAAATTCAAGATGAAACATCTAGTACTTAAATTGGCTAAGACTTTTACAAGTAGAAGCTACATCTCAGCTTTGCGGTATCACAAATTACAGAAAGGCACTATTTTCCCTGAAACCTCTAATTGAGGATCATTTAAATTGAAAAACTACCTCCTTTTTTTTTTGGGTCACTTTCTTCTTTTCACTATAGACTATAAACAAAGTCATTTGCAATAGCACTGGTTGGAATGCTTTGTACCCTTCTTAGAATGTGCATTGGAAATTCATCATCAAATCTTTTCATTCATGGGATTGTTAAAACCTTTAACAGGAGATTTTTTATTTTATTTTTTAATATGTATTGTAAAGGTCCCGAGGGATTGAATTTTAGGATTGATTTTGATTGAAAAAAAACGATCTTAAGGTTCAGAAATAAAAGCCCACACCATAACTTGGAGAAACTGTGTCATTGCCCATAAGAATAACAAGTTAAGAATAACTTGGAGAAACAAGTTAAGAATAACAGTAATAAATTGTTTTTTCCCTCGGAGGGCAGGGTGTCATTTGCCCACCAGCCTCAACGTTTGAAACACCTGATATTTGGATAAGGTAGATACAATAAAACGTTGTGGATGGTTGAACCATTGAAAAATGAAATTGAAAGGGAATGGTCACCCACAGTAAGACATGAATACTGGATACTGGAAGAGCATGACAAGCTGCACTAGTCCAGTGCAAAAGAATGAATAAATGGTTTTGAAAATGAATAATGTTTATATTCTCATGGTTCCCTGATGCACAGGAATGCGAGAAAAAGGAATAGGATAGGCATCTCACAAGCACAATGTTACAAGCATATACTGGAGCAATGCTCATGGTATAATGAAATTCAGTTTTCTGTAAGCCAATATAGGAAGCACTTTTGGTATTATTGCCATGGCAGCAAGTGAGTAGTGAGATCTGTGAAGGTTTGGAGGGTGAAATTTCTGAGGCCTGTGTCTGAAACTTCACAGAATCTTTCAGACCAGTCCTCAGGCTCAACAGGTTCTGTTCCAAGTCCAGGAGCTCGGTCCCTGGAACTTTCGTTCTGATTCGTTCTGAAGAATTTGGCCTTGAATGTGTCCCAAACTTGGTATTTATAGTGATTGAACACGACAAATCCTCTAGGAAGGTTCATGTAATGATAGCCCTGTCCGAGATGAAAATGATGGACTATGCTTATCAGGCTTTGGTTCAATGCGGATAAGAGAACGATAGATTTATGCCTCTCTATTCCATTCAGCTTGCAGGTGTAACCTGCTATCACACCCTCATCTGGGTTATTCTTCAATCCAGATGGGCCAAAGCTATGACAATCAACTCTGATTTCTCCTATTTTGAATAAGCCTGAATATGCAGATATTGCATTATTGATTAGCCTTTCCATGACTGTAAGGCCTGTTTGAGTAGAATCTGTTGGCATGGTCTCATTCCGAATGTATTCTATAGGATTCAGAAATTCATCTACGCCCATGAATGCCACCCATTCACATTCCTGGCGAGCTCGCAGTGCGCAATGGTAAAATCCAGCCTCTTGGGTTTTAATCCATGGCCACATATGTCTACTGACATTGAAAGAACCCAAGGAGGCTAGCGCTTCTTCTATGTTGTCATCACTGTTGTTATCATAAAGAAACCACCTCTAGACACCTAGATAGCCATGGTACACGATCCATTCTCTGAGAAATGGAGCTTGATTCCAAAGCATTGTGCAAGCACAGACCTGATGGGGAGGCCTAAACATCTGCACAGCTTTCGAGCTCATCGTGGATTTCACTTCAATCCTAGGCTCTAGCTACAGATGGAAGTAAACCACCTCTGGATCTCGATACATAAGCCTTTATTCCTTGAATTTCTTGTATTTCTAAGCCATTAGGCTTCTCACATCTGATCACTTCTTGAGCAGCCATCAAAACCTTAGTCTTAAAAACCTTGCTGCCCAAATCCAGTGTCCTATTTCTTGAAATCCCTGTCATTATGCAAATTGGTGTCCGAATTGGAACCAAAAACACAGACAAGATTATCAGTCTCAGAAATCCTGCCTCTTCTCAGGTTCAATCCTTTGACGAACAGAATCACGCTGTCTGGTTATACTACTGCCTCATAAACAAGCATTCTCCATGCAAAATTCTGTTGGGTATACGACCAAAGTCCCACATTGACTAGAAGTGGGGAGGATCATGGGTATATAAGGATGGACAAATATCTCCATTGGTATGAGGCCTTTTGGGGTAAAGCCCATAAGCAAAGCCATGAGGGCTTAGGCCCAAAGTGGACAATATCATACAATTGTGGAGATATGTGGTGTCGAGAATCCTTACAAGTGGTATCAGAGCCATGCCCCGAAGTTAGCGAAGTGGATGAATCCTCGAATGCCGAACGAAGGTGGTGGGCCCCAGTAATATCACGATGGGATCCATGGATGAGCTCGGTTAGACAGGCGGTATGCTCCGGATTCTTCATGGACGTGTCCTAGTCCCAACACGGTGAAGAGGAGTTGACCTGGGATAGAGCAAGCTCTCGAGGCAGGTGGTGCTCCATGTAAGGTGTGTGCTTCCAACGCATTGGAGCGGAGAATCCTGGTTGGTAGAGAGTGGACGGATGGATAATCGTTTGAGGGGAGGCTCGATGGTCCTTTGTTCGAGGGGAGGATTGTTGGGTATACGACCAAAAGTCCCACATTGACTAGAAGTGGGGAGGATCATGGGTATATAAGGATGGACAAATATCTCCATTGGTATGAGGCCTTTTGGGGTAAAGCCCATAAGCAAAGCCATGAGGGCTTAGGCCCAAAGTGGACAATATCATACCATTGTGGAGATATGTGGTGTCCAGAATCCTTACACAGTCACCCAAGTAGCATCTTCATCCGGCTGGTCCTTCCACTTGATCAGGTACTGGAAATACTCTTTTCCTCTGGTCTTTTGAACACATTCTTGTCTAAGATCTTCTCTGGCTGTAATGGTTGTGCTGGAGGTAACTTTTTTACCCACTCAATCTGTTATTTGTCCATTGGTCCTTCATCTGTGCCACCATCTTCATACCTGTACAAATCTGCAACATTAAAAATGGGCGATATACCAACATTAGGAGGCAATTCAATCTCATAAGCATTAGTAGAAAATTTTCCCAGTATCTTGCATGGTCCAGTCTTCTTGAACTTCAATTTTTTATACTGCTTCTTTGGGAATCTTTCCTTTCTCAAGTGTGCCAAAACCAAATCTCCAACTTCAAAATTGACTTCTTTTCTACTCAAATATGCTCTACCCTTGTATTTGATGTTGTTGCCTTGTATCTTTTTTTTTACTTTTTCATGTATGGCATGGATCTCTGAAGCAAATTCTTCTCTATCAGCACTCATTAACTCTACCTTTCCCAAGTTTCTTAGTTCAGACACTCCTCTGGGGTGCATTCCATAAACAATATGGAATGGGATCTATCATGTACTTCTGTTTGGTGAATCATTGTATGCATATTCTGCCTGTGGAAAAATATGATCCCACTACTTGGCATGCTCTCTTGCAAGACTTCTCAAAAGATTTCCCAGACTTCTATTTACTACCTCAGTTTTTCCATCAGTCTGAGGATGATAAGCTGAGATGAAACTTAGTTTAGTACCAAGTTTCTTCCACAATTTCCTCCAAAAATGACCCACAAATCTAGTATCTCTATCAGAAACAATACTCTTGGAAAACCCATGCAATCTAACAACTTCTTTGAAAAATAAATTAGCAACATGTGTAGCATCATTGGTTTTATAACATCGAATAAAAAGTGCCATCTTGAAAAATTTGTCAACTACAACAAAGATTGCATCATTCCCTCTCTATGTCTTGGGAAATCTTAGAACAAAATCCATACTTACCATATCCCAAGGCCTGTTTGGAATAGGCAATGGAATGTACAATCTTGCATTCTGGCTTCTCCCTTTGACATATTAACAAACTTTATAATTCTTCACAAACTTTTCCAATTATGTTCTCATCCTTGGCCAATAATAAAAATGACTCAGCTTTTCATAGGTCTTATCAGTACCAAAGTGCCCAGCAAGTCCACCACTATGCTTTTTTTGATTAAATTTTCCCTCATGGAACAATTTGGTACACACAATTGGTTTCTTCTGAACAATAAGTCCTCCTGCAAGAAATAATCCAACCACTGGCTTCTATCTATCAAAACAGGGTTACAGGATGCTTCAAATGCTTCTTCAAAATCTAAATATGTCTTATAAAGTTCCTTAAGAAAATCAAATCCTACAACTTCAAATTGGTTTTCTTGAACAAGCATGTTTCTCCTACTCAAGGCATCAGCTACCTTATTTGCTTGGCCACTTATGTGCTTCAAAACAGAATTAAAACTCTGGAGATATTCAATCCATTTGGCATGCTTATGATTCAATTTAGGCTACTGCATAATATAATGTAAAGCATGATTATCTGAATAAAGCACAAACTCTTTAGACATTAAATAATGCCTCCACTTCTTCAATGCCTGTACAATTGCATAAAATTATTTTTCATAAGAGGAATACTTTCTTCTTGTTTCATTCAGCTTCTCACTGAAGTATGCTATAGGCCTATCCTCTTGACTTAGCACAGCTCCAATAGCTTCTCCACTGGCATCACACTTCACTTGAAATGGTTTGTTAAAATCAGGAAAAACTAGAACAGGCTTTTCAGTTATCTTCTGTTTTAAAATATTAAAATTCCTTTCTGCTTCAGCAGTCCATTTAAATGGTTGTTTGTTATTCTTTATTGTTTCAATGATGGGTGCATTAATCTTGCTGAAATTCCTTATTAATTTTTTGTATGATGGGTGCATTAATCTTGCTGAAATTCCTTATTAATTTTTTGTAAAAACTGGCAAGTCCATGGAAACTTCTTACCTCAAAAACACTTATTGGTGAAGGCCACTCCAAAATTTCCTTGACCTTTTCTGGATCCATCTTCAGTCCTTCAACAGAAACAACAAAACCCAAATACACCAACTCTTCCTTCATGAATGAACACTTCTTTAAATTTATCAACAACTTCTCTTGATGTAACTTCTTCAAGACATAATTAAGATGCCTTAAATGTTCTTCCTTTGTTTTGCTGAAAACTAATATGTCATCCAGATATACTATTACAAATTTACCAATAAATTCTCTTAACACTTCATTCATGAGCCTCATAAAAGTACTAGGTGCATTTGATAACCAAAAAGGCATTACCAACCATTCATACAATCCTTCATTTGTTTTAAAGGTTGTTTTCCACTAATCACCCTCCTTTATTCTAATATGATGGTATCCACTTTTCAAATATAATTTTGAAAAATATTTTGCTCCACTCAAACAGTCCATTAAATCTTCAATCCTAGGTAAAGGAAATCTATACCTGATTGTAATCTTGTTGATGGCTCTTGAATCAGTGCACATTCTCCAACCTCCATATTTCTTTGGGATCAACACTGCAGAAACTACACATGGGCTCAAGCTTTCTATGATCAGACCTTTGTCAGCTAATTCCTGCACTTGTTTTCTGATTTCTTCATTCTCTGTGGGAGTCATTCTATAGGCTGCTTTGTTTGGCAGATTCGATCCTGGAATAAAATCTATCTGATGGCTGATTTTTCTTACAAGTGGAAATAAATCAGGCAAATCATCCACAACCATATCACAATAATTTTCCAGCATTTCTTGAATTTCTATTGGCAAATCAGAAATTTTGGTGGAAGTAAGTACTACCTTATGTTTTCAAACTAAAGCAAAATTTACCTCTTCATCTTCAATCTGTTGCAAGTACTCCTTCCCACTCAGCAGCAAAGTCTTTGGATCAAAATTTCTTCTTGATGGTTCTCCTTCCTCCATGGATATCAATGTGTGTTGTGCTCCATCCTTGAAGAACTTGTAAGTGTTCTTCTTACCATCATGTGCTACTGTTCTGTCATACTGCCACGGTCTGTCCAGCAGTATGTGACACACATCCATAGGCATCACATCACACATGAGCTTGTCTTTGTAGTTGCCCATCTGCAACTCTATCTCACATTTCTCTTTCACAATCAGCGGGTGCCCTTTATGGAGCCATGACACCTTGTAGGGAGTTGGGTGCTCCCTTGTCTTCAACTTTAATTTCTCTATCACCTCTATAGAGACCAATTTGTCTGTGTTGCCACTATCAATGACCAACTGACAGCATTTCCCTTGGACTTTGTACACACTCTTGAACAAAGTCTTTCTCTATACCGGTTCAACAACTTCCTTTGTTTGCTTCAGCAAAACTTTATTGACCACCAAAGACTCTCCCTTTACTAGCAGAACTGCTTCTTATGCTTCAGGCAGCCTTACTGCCTCTTCTCCAACCTGAGCAACAATTGCATTCCTCTGACCAGTACCCATATTCTTTGGGCACTCATAGTGTTTATGTCCCACTTGGTGACATCTGTAACACCTCACTTCTCTTCCTCTGTTTCTGCCTCCTCTTCCTCTGTAGGAACTCCTTCTGCCCCTTGCATCCCCCTCTTTGGATGCATTCTGAGGTGAGCTGCTGCTAGCTCCATCCTTTGGTGCTGTAGACCTTCCTCTACCACCCTAACTTCCCTTTCCTTTGGTAGTCTGCTTTCTTAGGAGTTTCTCTTTAGCTTTCAAGGCCATTTGATAAGCCTCTTCAACTGTCTTAGGAGACAGAATACCGATCTCATCTTGGATCTACAACTTGAGACCATTCACATACCCAGAAACCTTCTCTGATGTCTCCTAGAATTTTCCAGCTCTTATACTCACTTTATAAAACTCTTTTGTGTATTCTTTCACTGTCAACAATCTTAGTCTAAGATTTTGCATTTGTCTAAACAAAATAAGCTGATAATCACTAGGCAAGAACTTACCTCTTAGTTTTGCCACCATTCTGGTCCAACTTTTGATTGGTTGTTTACCAGCTCTCCTTCTTTCTGCTTGCACCCCATCCCACCAAAGTGCTGCATGTACCTTCAACTTTGTCACTGCAAACTTGACTTTTTTGTCTTCATTCATCTCTTCATAATCAAAACATTTTTTCATCTCATTAATCTAGTGTATCAATTCTTTTGGATTCAACCCTCCTGCAAAACTTGACAGTTCAAGTCTAGGCTTGAATGTAGACCCCAGAATAGACTTAAAGAGTCTGGGCTCAGGAGGAATCTCAACGTTCTCTCTTGCTTCTTCTTCAGTTTCAGGTTCACTGACATCCTCAGGGTCTCTTGGGTGTCCCAATTCCATTGCATCCAATCTAGCTTGGACCCTCTACAAGGTCTCCAATACTTCTGCATTGGTGTTGAGGAGGTAAATCCCCTCTGCGGACAGAGGCGATCCCTACTAGCCCAGTAGGGGTCTAGCAACAATCATCAAATGTTACAGCGCAAATTCCTAGTTATGAATAAAAGACCAAAGATGGAGGCCTACCTGGAGTCTAATGCTATGATCCGTAGAAGAGAGCGTTCCCGTTCCTCAGCCTCGGCAGATCACGATCCCCCACGATATCCGCAGATGGACACCTGCACATGTAAGAAATGACACAAATACAAGCATAAAATCCAGCATACGCAACTAAATATCAGTCAGAAAGGATATAACTCATATTAACATAAGTGAAAACAGAGTGGAACCATAACCGTAATCATTCATTAAATAACAATCGAAAGAGAGTACAACCAATGTTCTGACGTCGCGGTCTCCTTCGGATGGGTCTCCAGTCGTTCACGTCTCGCAAAGCTCGCCAGGGAAAGGGCAAACCTCTCCAGAGTCTCTCGATGATAGTCTCCTTACTTGAGTCGGCCTTAAGGGAAAAAAGAGGGCTCTTACAGCACAAAGGCTCTTGGGAATTTGGAGATTCAAAGCTTAGGCACTTCAAGACTAGCTTGCAATGGCAATAGGCAAGCTTTTATAGATGGGGAAGGAGGGAGTTGGGATCCCTATTATTGTGGGATTGGCCCTATCATCAAGGAAGGTTCCATGAAAGGTGGCAAACCACTTCCCTTCCATGGAACTCCTATAGCCAAACCTCCCAACTCAAGATAGGCAATGGTTTCTCGAGTTTGTTGAAACACACCCCCCCCCGCCATCTTTATTTAAAAAACACTTCAAATTGGGTCGTGCGCGATCGCGACTTCCGGGGACAGAGTACCGCTGGTACTACTTTAGAGATTTTCCCCATTGGTGCGAGTGATGAACTGTCTGCCCGCACCAATGCAAAAGGAGATGTTTTCATGATTTTTTGCAAGGAGATGTCTTTAGGGAAATTGAAGCTCATGCTTAGAGGAATGCATTGATGATGATTTCAAGGCATGAAAATGTTCACAGGTCACAAAATGGGTCCTCCATTGTGCGGGACGGGGAATGGTAAAGACAGTGACAAATTACTGTGTAACAGATGCCCCCTAAAGTATGAGGCCCGAGAGAGAGAGGGGTGAAATGCTTTATGAGAACATGTTAAACTGAAGCTCCACCGTCGTAAAACCTGCGTAGAAAGATACAACTGATATCTCAAGTACATGATGTATATGCGGTATGGGCGCAGCCATCCAAAACATAGTACACTATGATCCGGATCCAGGGTATGGGCGCATCCATCCAGCAAGGATCAAATAAATAGACTCAGGTATGGTCGCAGCCATCCAATCAGTGAGTCATGTATATAATGATAATAATCCAAAATCCCAGCCTGGATTACAACAGACACAATCCAGGGTCTTGCGCTCCATCTCGACCCAAACAAAGTACAAGTTCAAGCATGCGAATATGTGAGCTGAAGTCGAACATGCAAGAACATTGTCTGATTACTAGCCAATGATGAAAGCTGTTAATAGACGTGAGAGGAACCACCAATAATGACAATGGCCCTCAAGGTACTACAGGTACAATCTACGGCGTGTGAATTAATGAGTTGGCGTCGAACACCCGCAGAATCACTCGATCGGAGGCCAATGATGAAAACCCCACGTCGAATGCGACGAACCTGCCATTGAGGCATGCAAGCTCCAAGGTACCATAAAGGAGTCTCTAGATCAACTTCCTGGATAATGAGCTGAAGTCGACAGGAAGTGACCTTGATCGAAGGTGGGCCATAATGTTTCCCACATCATCGACACGAGACAGAGGAACATGATGTTTTTGTTGTGAATCAGGATCGTATGAGAAACAAAGGAAGGTTGATATTCGTAGAGGCCAACTTCTATTGAACATATAACGGCACAAAAAGTGGTTTTGGCATCATATTTGACATCAACGGATCAGAGGCCATGGTGACAAGGCAATGAGCAGAGGAGAGGTCAAAAAGGATTACCCAAACCCACGGAGGCAAGTGGAAAGAACGAGATGAGATGTCCCCAACCCGACACGAATGTAGACAAGTACCATGTTCAAGAGCGACATACTGTCGATGACAACGATGACGGTTCCATTTTTCCCCACCATTTCTAGCGAGTACCCCAATTATTTTTGGTAACAAGCTTGAAGGGGATAGCATATGCTTGTAATATAAGTCTGCCCTTCAGGCGAATCCATCCTAGTGCATTTAACGAGTCCTAGGAAGGAGAAACTCGGAGAATGTCATTTCGACTAGATCCGATGTCATCAGGGTTTAACGAGTCTAAAAAAGGGAGAAATCGGCGTCTTTTCATGTTTAGAGAGTTTGAAAAGACAGCAGAAAAGTAAACTCCAAAGGTCCCTTTTCGTAAATAGTTCCTCAGATCCGAAAAGGTAGAAAACAATATCCGAGAAAACCTCCTAGTCGCGATAGGCTAGGGTATTCCTTTTTCGTAATCAATCTATCGCAGCCCGAAAAAGCGGTAAACGTATACTGGGTAGATGTCGATTCGTGTCCATTTTAACGAGATCGAAACGACAAGGGCCTCGGCAGTATTTTCATGTTTAGAGAGTCAGAAAAGAGCTGAAAGATGACTCCAAAGTGCCTTTTTCGTTTATTTACTGAGTCCGAAAAAGTATAAAATACAACTCATTACCACCGTTAAAGTCGCAAAAACCTGCTGTTGCACATACCAAGCAAGCGTAAAACCCATTTTCGACATAACATATTAAAATATTTGATAAAAATAACTCTTAAAACCTATTTTATGTTGAAAAAGTTATAAATATGCCAAAATGGTAAAAAAAAAAATTACATTTACTATTTACCTTGGTAAAAAGCAGCAGTGGTCCATTTTGGAGGGCAAACTTCTGACGGTGATTGTGACAGATCCGGTTGACCATTCAGATTCTCGTCTGCTACAGGTAAGAGGTGCTTCCATGTGCTTCATTTCAATCCATTTTTTAATTGTTTTCCCCTCATGTGTCAGGCTCTGTGGCCATTTTTTGAATTTTAGGGCCGCGCTCATTGGCGCTGGTATCGGGAATGGACCCGTGCCAATGGGCTCTTTTATACAAAGGGCTCGCGACATGTGGCGCGACTATTCACAAAACAGCCGTGCCAGTGACCGAACCTAAAATTCCACCTAAAAATCCGAAATATTAATCATTTAAAATGAAATTTGAAGCCTAGCAGAGATCTAATCAAGGATTTATGACCATGTGAATGCAGGAAATCGAGCAAAATGGTGATTGAATGGAAAGAACGAGAGCATGGAGAAGAGGATGAATAGGCCATAGAAAGCGAGGCTTGTATGAATGCCCTTAGAAATTGTGGGCTAAAGAAGTTCTTCCTTACACCCTGTCTACGAGCTCAGCCCGAGCTCCTCCAGTATCTGATCAGTATTTGGGATGAAAATGAACAGGTGTTCAGGTTGCGAGACCAGGTATTGGAACTGGAGGTCTCCGATGTATATTTCATAACTGGTCTGTCTCGCAGAGGTCCGGTACCCATCCTGACTGGGAGCAGACCATCTGGAGAGAAGATGGAAGAAGTGATGGCACGAGTGTGCCAAGGAGCACAAATGGGATCAGGGAGAAAAATGGTGGATATCCACACTATCCCTGATCTGGCATTGAGAGTTGTCCTACATACCATCACGCGGGCTGTAGGGTCACAGGCACCGCACGAGGCCACAAAGGCCCAACTCCTACTGGCCTTAGAATGCATGAGTCCTGTACTGTTTGACTGGGCCACAACAGTAACAATGAACATGAAAAGACAGCTCACTAAATGCAAGCAAGCCAAACTGAAACAGTTCGGCTATGGTTCCATCCTGGTATCGTTCATTCTAGAATGGTTACCAATATTCCAAGGCCAAGGGGCCATAGTGGCAGAGCTGATTCCACGAGAGCCAAGAATGGCTCACTGAGCAGCACTAATGCCCAGATCTGGAGGCGGCCAACAGATGTCCTGGAGGCCGGAGTTCTTTAGGCGGTTACGGTGCCAGCTGATAGTAGTGGAGGACTGGCCCTATGCAGGAACTGACTTTACCGGAGACCCAGATCTCCCACTGCCAGAAGGAGATGACTGGGACGAGGAGTTGGGTAAGACCTCTTGTTTTTTTATTTTATGTTTTATGTTTTTTTTTTGTTAATACACATTCGTCCTAACACATTTTATATATGTATGCAGATGTGGGCCCTGAGAGACCAGCCGAAATGTCTCCAATCTCGTGGAGGACTCAACTCACCCCTGATCCTCAGGGAGAGGGCACAAGAGGAGAGGAGTTGGTCCAGAATCTTGAGGGCATTTCTTGAGGGATCCCGGACTATGCACGGCTGGCGGACGTACCAATGGCGTACCAGCATCATACGGTGGGAGTTCCAAGTCGGATCCACCGAATCCTTAGACGCTTAGTGCATGTAGTCACGTGCTATCATGAGCACCATGCATATTAGCTCTTAGGGCTTTGACTACATATATTTTTTAAGAGACATATCGTCTCCGGATGTACTTAAGACGATTATGTATATTTTGATTTTATGTGACACACTCTATGTAAACATTTCGATATCTATATATATATATATATATATATATGCATATCTATTTATGGATGGATCTTCCTTTACATATGATGATGATTTACAAATTCCGCAAATGTCTGTCTAATACCAAATTTGAGACTGCATCTGTTAATGTATTCAAATGCCTGGGTATATGATGATATGTAATGTAATCAAAATTCATTTCCAGTAATCGAATACGCAGATACAGACGTAAGATGGACGGATTTCTTACCAAATAGTTTCTATTCAACTGTAACACTACAAGTTGCGAATCTAGATACACGAGCAATTCACGGATACCAAGGTTTACTGCCTCGGTTAATAATTCTAACAGAGCACTATACTCCGCGATGTTGTTCGTAGTACGTCCTAGACACACACCTAGCAGGTTGATCAACTCACCAGCAGGATCATAGATTACCCAGGTTGCTGAAGATAGATTCCTGGTACCGCGGGAGCCACCATCTGCGAAACCAACAAATGGATGAAAAGACATCTGCACAACCAGGAAGACCCGATCAGCAGAAAGATGTTTACAAAGCACACCACACCAAACATGCACACAAATGAAAAACACACCTATGTACACACACCACACCAAGAAATCACTTGAGGCATAGTATTTTTTGAGGTACAACCCATTTCTGGGCTGTGCCAGCGAAACTCCTTCATAATCTATAAGCTCATAGGCCCCATTTTTCAAAACGCATTTTACTATATAGGGCCCGTGCCACATAGGCTGGAACTTACCGGCTCCAAGCTTGTCATGTGCTTGATCATACAGGAGGACGATGTCTCGTTCAATAAAGGAACGGGGGGAAATAGATTGATCAAAATGAGTTTTGACCCTCTTCTTTTGTGCTTCGATGACCAAAGCAGCCAGACGACGGGTTTCATCTAACCGTTCCAAATACAGAAGACGTTCCTCTTCAGCAGAAGTATTAGGTAGAAGTTCCACAGCTAGTTTCAACGAAGGAATCTCGCATTCAACTGGAAGAGTTGCTTCCAGGCCATACACCAATTGAAATGGTGTGAACCCAGTTGCACTCCTAGCAGATGTTCGGTATGCCCAGAGAGTTGAGAACAGTTGGAGATGCGAATTGGATTTGTGAATACCAACTGTTCGCTGAAGCATAGTGACCAAAACCTTGTTCACTGCTTCAACCTAAACATTCGCCTGTGGGTAGTATGGTGTTGAGCTATCGTGACGCAAGCCCAACTTTGAAGTTAGCTCCGCCATCATGTAATCTCGGAAATGAGTACCGTGATTAGTGACGATGGCTTGAGGAACCCTGAACCGTGCGATAACGTGGTTGAATATAAATTGAGCAGTTGTTTTCCCGTCAGCAGCTAGTGTAGGCATCGCCTCGGCCCACTTGGTGAAGTAGTCGACAGCGACAATTATATACGCATGCCCCCCGGCCGAGTGAGGGTTACATGTCATAAAATCCACGCCCCATTTCGCAAAAGGGCCGACGGTAATAACAGGATGCAAGGGTAGAGGCAGTGCGTGCATCTTGCGCTGAAATATCTGGCACGCATGACATTTATGGACTGCCATGATACAGTCTTTGAATATAGAAGGCCAGAAATAACCTGCTCGCAGAAACTTCTAGGCAGTAGCATACCCAGACATATGTCCACCACAGGTGCCACTGTGGCAGTCATTTAGGACCTTTTCAGCCTCCTCCAAGGTTAGGCATCGTCAGAGCACCGAATCTACTCCAATGCGATATAAGGTATCTCCTACTATACGGTAGGGTTGGGACTAGTGCCGAATCCGACGGCGTGCAGCTTTATCCAACTCAAACCGAAATTTCGAGGTCTGAAGATACACAATTATGTTACCATACCAAGGGTCACGAGTACTGATGAGGAAAATCGATTCGTCCGATATATGATCTTCAGAGTATGAAGGAGTAGAGTCTGTAGGGAGAGAGCATATAAGATCCGCGAAAATGAGTGATTTAGTTGACTTAGCGGTAGTGAACTCTAAGTCAAACTCCTGCAGGATAATAATCCATTTGGAGTACTTTCCCCCTAGTAATTGTCGGGAGAGAATATACGTCATAGGGTTGCAGTCTGAAACCACTGTTATCGTACGCAAAAGGATGTAATGGCGAAAGCGTTGTATAGCGTGTACTGCTGCTAATGCCAGCTTCTCGACATAGGCATAACGCGTTTTTGGATCGAGAAGGTTCCGTGACAAGTAATAAACAACATGCTCGTTACCGTCATCGTCATCCTGCACCAAGACCATGGCTATGGTGCTAAATGCGGCGGTGACATATAAAGTGAAGTCGCGGTGATAGTCCGGAGGATGAAGCAACGGAGCATTAACAAGCAACGTCTTCAGCTTCTCAAAGGATTGCTGAGCGATTTCGTCCCAATGGAAGGGAACGTTCTGCTTTAATAAACGAGTGAATCCTTTGGCCACCTCAGCATAATTCGGGATAAAACGCCGAAGAAAGTTCGCTTTCCCTTGCAGACTCTGTAACTGATATAGGGAGGAGGGTGACGGGAGATTTACGATGGCCTTGACCTTTAAGGGGTCAAGGCGAATTCCGTCTTTCGAGACTATGAATCCTAAAAGACGGCCAGAATCAACGCAGAAGACGCATTTATGAGGATTGAGCCTAATGTTGTAGCGTCTGCAACGAAGAAAGATCTAGAAGAGATGCTCAGGATGGTCCTCTCGCTTAGCCGAATGAGCAGGAAAATTGTCCAGATAGGGCTGAACGATATGGCGAATGTCATGAAAAGCGTAGGACATCGCACGCTGAAAAGTGGCTCCAGCGTTCTTCAAGCCCAACGTGAGCTTTTTGTAAGCGAATGTACCCCACGGACAAATGAATGTCGTCTTGTGCTGATCCTCAGGTGCAATATTGATCTAATTATAACCCGAGAAACCATCCATCAAGGAGTAAATCTCACTTCCGGCACATTCGTCAATGATCTGGTCTATGAACGAAGTGGGATAATTATCCTTGGGACAGGCACGATTGATGTCACGATAATCAACACAGACTCTAATCGTACCCTGCTTTTTATCGACAGGGACAATGTTAGAAACCCATTCTGTGAGGGGGATGGGATAAATAAAGCCTGCGTTCAGAAGTTTCTCAACTTCTGCCTTGATGGCGGCGGCTTTCCGAGGATGCATGGGGTGTAAGCGTTGGTGCACGGGCTTCGCTCCTAGATAGGTTGGAATCTCATGCACTACGATACTGGGATCAATCCCCGGCATTTCCTCGTAGGACCACGCGAAGACATCTCTGAATTCTTTGAAAAGTTCAGTATAGACTTGAATCTTATCGGGAGAACAAGTCACACCCACATGAATATTCTCAACGATCCCCGGTTTAATGGAGATGTTGATTGGGATGGTTTGGGTGATGTTACTCAGGTTTCCCTCCGAAAAAACCTCGTGCGTCAAAATGGGCGTTTCAAGAGGAGGAGTAGGAACCTGAGAAGCATAACGCTCCAGACAGTCAGTCATTGCCCCCAAGCTAGGCATAAAAGAGGAACGATGATGTCCATCATCCCAAGGCAGCTCCTCAAGAGACATAGTTTCAATGATGGCCTCATCGGAAGGAAAAGTCTCTTTGAGAGGATCAGGTGAATCGGCCTGACCGAGCCAGGGGGATTGAGAGTAGACGTCAAGAACCATGCTCAACGGAGCATGCTGAGGAGGCGGAGGATAAAATGCAGCAACAATTTCACAGTAGCTGATCTCTACTGGAGTCAAGGGCATTGATTCTCCAAACTCAAACACCTGATCAGGCGTAGGAATAATCCAAGGATCATCGAACCTGGACATCATGTTGACTTGAGCGGTGTGCGGTGGCGGTGCGGGAAAAATACCCATGAGGACCGGGTCCTTGAAGAGACCAGGTCCCACACTGTCCGGGGGATTCAGAATCTGATCCACGTATGGCACGTTGTTCTCAGAGGTAGAGGTGAAAAATGACAACTGATCCACCATGACAATTTTGCCCTCGTGAGGGAACTTAAGGAGTTGAAAGACGGTGGACGGCATGTAGAGCATGGCATGGGTCTAGCTGCGGCTAAGAAGTATATTGTAGTTGAGTTTAGCATCAACCACTTCCACTTCCACGTTGACATTTTTCCCCTGTAAAGTGATCGCTAGACTCTCGAGAACACCCAGGGGTTTAGATTCCCGACCATCAAATGCCTCAAGGGCATTGGGAGACGACGCGAGGGTTGGAGAGCCAATGGCCTTCCAGCAAGCAGATGACATAACGCAGGTAGAAGCACCTTCATCCACCACGGCCCTATGAACGTTCATACCGTTAATCCCGACTTGAATAATAAGAGCTATTTGATGCGGAAGTCGGGGAGTGAAATTCTCAAAATCGAAGGTGAGAAGACTCGAGTCGGCGGGATCAATGCCACCGATGGCAGATAGTAAAGCCTTCCATTGCGAAGGAAAAGTCTGAAGAACTTCTAGCGCAGACATTGCGGAGGGTGCCTGTGCCAAATCTTCCACAATGCTGTAGTGTTGAGCGGCACGAGCATTGGGATTATAAGAAGATCTCCGTAAGACACCTTTAGAAGGTGGCTTCACAACGGGTTCAGCAGTAGGCTTCTCGATCTCCAACGGACCAGAGATAGGTGGGGGAGGCGGTCCATCCAAGACTGCCTTCCCGAATACCTGCCACGGTTCGTTGTAATCCTTCGAACGCGTAGCGACAGAGATAGGTGGAGCTACCTTCATCATGAAAACCTGAGACCCAGATGGCGATGGCTGTTCGAACATCTGGGTCTGCTGAGATGGAAATGGCTCTTTTAAAACTGCCAGAGTCCCTTTAGAGCCCTTGAGAAGTTGACTAACCTCGGATCGTCATGGACAATCCTTAGTATAATGGTCCCCTTCACAAATGAGGCCAGGGTACTTCGGTTTACGCTGAGAGCCATCCTCAGTACGAGATTTAGATTCTGGTTTCGGGGCATCAGATTTAGATTTTCTTTTGCCCTTCTTTTTCCCTTTGGAAGTTTTCTCCATAGGATTGGCCTGGACAGCATTCACTTCCGCGGTTTTACCAGAATCGGACGAGGCAGGATTAGCAGGAGTATTGTTGGAAGTATTAGACTTCTGCTTCCCATTCGAATATTTCTTCAAATTCTGAGAGACAGAACCAATGACTCCATCCACCGCGGGGGTAGGCGGAGCCTTAGAGGTTCCAGATCGCGGGGCATCAGGAAAGATATCATAAAGCGTGGCGGACTGAGAATATATAAGATCTAGATATTGGGCACGCGCAATGGCTTGTTCCTCTGTCACAAACGCTCCCATCGCAATATCCTGAGCGATTTTATTCACAAAGGAGGTGGTAAACCAGTGAGTTAGTATCTACTCAGGTATGTGAAACTTGATCAGTCTATGATGGCGCCGCCACTCATGAATGTGATCAGAGATGTGAGTGGCTTTATCCTGCTTCAGAGAAGTCAGGAGGTGCGTCCCAACTTCATAACGAACCGGTAACTGAAAATGTGTGAGGAAAGCCATGGCCAAAGAATTGAAATCTTGGAAAATGCCGCGGGATAACTCTATGTACCACTTTGCAGTAGCTCCAGTTAAAGTATGCTGGAAGAGGCGCAGGCGAATCGAATCGTCAACCCAAGAATTAGACGAACACCAAAGGTGATACGTCATCACATGCGCCTGAGGATCCTCTCCAGATTTTCCCTCAAGCTTGGGGCAATCACCTAGTATCTTGGTGGGAACCAAAGGCCAATATGGATTATGTAAAATCGAATCATTGGTCAACTTTGAAACATCCGGCAGCTCCAAAGTGCCCAGGAACGGCAACGGCGGATTGACTGGCATGCCAGACCCAGGATGAGGACTGTTACCTGTACTCCACAATGGTTGTGAATATCCCTACCCCCATGGGTTCTGTCCCGTAGGATTCTGACTATAGGGGGTGTAGGTCATATAACCAGACTGATTTGGATGCTGGTAACCAGAGTGTGGGGCCTGATAACCGGGGTATGGACCCTGATTATATGTCGGCCTGGTGTAAGCAGCATTTGGATTTGGCTGCTGAGTATAGGTAAAACTGGGTGGAGGAGGATAATACTGAGAGCCTCTGGCGTGATTATAATTTGGTTGAGATTGACCATGAGGATAATAACCACCCTGAGGGTGAGTAGGCTGCTAAAAAGTGGAGCCCTGCGGAGCCTGGTAAGTAGGGCGCAGCTGTTGATTTGGTTGCGGCATTGAATGAGTCAGCTGCTGAGCAGGGTTAATAGAATGAGCGGGCTGCCCTGAGTGAACAGGTTGACCCGACTGAGAGGGCTGGCCTGAATGAACAGGTTGACCCGAATAAACAGGTGGCGCTGGTTGAGCAGGCTGGCCTGGTTGTGAATTAGCCCCAGGTTGTACCGGATGAGCCGGTTGGCCTGGAGGCGGAACACCAGGTTGTA
Organism: Pinus albicaulis; assembly: GCA_034641835.2. Lineage (NCBI taxonomy): Eukaryota > Viridiplantae > Streptophyta > Pinopsida > Pinales > Pinaceae > Pinus > Pinus albicaulis. The sequence goes on along the minus strand of CM076575.1, from coordinate 806,043,671 downwards.
TCGGATGGGCCGGTTGCCCTGGTGGTGGAACATGGCCAGGAGCTTGCTGAAAACCGGTTTGACCCGAAGCAGAACCATAGGATGGTCCTTGCTGATATGCAACGTTAGAGACAACAGGATACTGCAGTTGCATCGGTAAAGAAGGCTGGATTTTCCCCCCAGGACCATAGACTGGTCCCGGTTGATACCCCGGCTGAGGATGAACAGGTTGACCCGAAGGGCTATAATATTGTCCTTGCGGACCGTACGGTGGCCCTTGTTGGCCGACAGGATAGCCTTGTATGGGTTATCCCTGTGGATCATAAAGATAGCCAGGTTGGCCCGAAGGTTGGCCTTGAAAAGGCTGTCCTTGCGGGTTATAAGCCTGGTTATAAGGTAAACCTTGAGAGTGAAGATAAGCCTCAGGAGCGGGTAGATGTAAAATCTCCCCGTGCTCATCATACTGGCCTGAAAAAGCATACACGGGAGTACCATCCTGTGCATAGTGCGAAAAGTAAGAGCGGTTGAGATCTTGGGAGGATGGTCCAACCTCGGGGTTCGGCTGTAGCAGTGACAACCGATACTCCTCCGGAGAGAGGTTCTCCGGTATAGCAGTTGCTAAATAAACATCTTCAAGAGTTGGCCCAGCCCTAGTAGCAGATGTTGAGACAACAGGAGAAGAGGCGGCCACATAGACAGTGGGCCGGACGGGAACAGAAGTAACGGGCGTCTGAGGAGACACCCCGGGTGTAGTAGCAGCTGGCCTCGAAGCAGGAGATGACACTCCCATAGAGGCTGTGGCGGAAATGATCTGACCCAAAGATCTGTATCCCTGCGGTAAAGGATTGGCTGTTGACATGTCAGCCAGTTCAGAGTTGTCTTCCTGAAACAATCTTCGTGGGAAGAGCTGATAGTCTTCACCAGACGTCGGAATTTCCTCACTAGAATCACTCATGGTTGATCCGGCCGTTAAATCTCGCAAGAGACGGCAAGGTCTAGGAGGAAAAACAGCAGCAACAAAAGGTGAGCCCGATGTAAGAGAAAGGAAATCAGCTTCTAATCTCAATTCAGACACAGGGTCCGAAAAGGGCCAATTGAACTCAACTGGTCCCCCAAAGGGTTGCTCGTCAAGAACCAGTCCTCCGTCAGGAAACTCAGAGACACTGGGCTATAGTGGTTTAGCAGAGGATTGGGAAGCCTCTGATGAATCGTCCGTGTAAGGACTACCAGTAGACGAAACCGAAGGTTCTGCCACTGTGGCAAAAACAACAAGAGAAAAGAGAAAACACACACACGGGCTGAAAAAGAGTCAAGGCACACGATCAAACGGTCAACAAACAATATCTAACATGGCGTTTTAATCGTGGGTGATTAATTTTTACCACATTGGAAAATAAGAAACTTCACTGTTTCATGTTTTAAGAGTCGAGAAACAATAAAAGATGACTCTATCTCTTTCAGATTTGACACAAGAGTGAAAGGACAAGCGCTTGACGGTCTTTTCAAGTTTAGGGAGTCAGAAAAGACCAAATGACTGCTCAGGAATACTAGGCACAAAGGGTGTACCAAATAATCATAAACTCCAATATACACCTTGGTTTTAATAATGAAGAAGAAATCAACCAAGGACTTTCCGTACGTGCAGGCAATCTTCCCGAATGCTGTGTTCGGTGTATCACGGGTATAGGGCAGCAAAATCAGCTTCCTATGGATAAAGGATTGAAACCTATAGGGGTCTCCCTTTATATACTCGACGGTACGGGGAGCACAAGTCTGTACTAGCGCTGTCTAAAGCCAATACGCGAACGACAGCTACTAGGTTTAAAGACGCCGGAACACATCTCTAGCCTAGACCTCTAAATATGTTTCATTAGATTCCAATGCTGCCTTAGTGTAAATTGATAGATTTTAAAGTTGATCTTCAATTATGTTTCAGTTTTCAGGCCCTAACGAATGTGTTGTTTCAAAACTCCTAAATGCAAAGCTACATGCCACAGTACATCATTTTGTTCGATGAAAAACTAGTTACAGAAGAGTTGAGAGTTCTTTACACAAACAAAACGATCGGAAGACAAGAATGATATCTCTAATGCAACTAATGAAATCGAAAATTTTTCATCCAAATCACTAATTACTAGTAAAATCGAAAAATTTCAATTTGCACTAATCAACCAAAAGCAAAAGAGATTTTTTTTTTTAGTTTTCAATGTTTGATAGCTAGATGCACTAAACACACTGAAAACAGGAAAAGCAACTTGAGAAACGATATTGTAAGAGAAAAACGAAAAAATTTCACTCAATAACACAAACAATCAGATCTCAAATCGACCAAAGTCTCTCAAAACCAAGAAAATACTCAAAGGCTCCAATGGACCGTGTGATCTAGGCCCAAAGCGAGACCAAACGAAATTTTGAATGAAGGAAAGAGCAATCACTCAAAAAACCGCAACAAAACAGTGAACAACTACTAAGAGAATGCAGAGGAACAATCAGAGAGTCGACTGGACAAACAAAACACCAAAACTCCCGAGGAGGGCTCGATACACAAAGCCACTAGATGCCCTAGGGCTCAAAACGTGAAATCGATGGATAAAAGCAAACAACCAAAGGACTAAGGCAAATTCCCAGTCAAACAGGACTCCAACACACTCAGGTAGTCGAAAAATCAAGAAGAAAAACACTGACCAGGCCTAGAGAGCTCAAAACTGAGCAAACTCAAATACCTTACAGGAGTGGCGCGACTGTAAGGCTGCAACCTGCGCCAGCAGGCAATTGGCGTGGGTACTACAAAAGCAACATGCGCCAATTGGTGCGACTGTCGGGCTAAAAAGCGCGCCAGTCAAGTTTCTCAGCCAAAAATAAAAAAAAACTACTCCAGAAGCAGGTCAATGCAAACTAAGCAAACCAAGAAGCAAAAAACAGCAAAGAACCTAGCCCAGAAGGCTAACTAAGCAAGGAAAATCATAAATCAATCAAAAAGAGACAATCCAAACGAGGTAGTGAAAACTAGACGATTCCCCAGCGGAGTCACCAAATTGTTGAGGAGGTAAATCCCCTCTGCGGACAGAGGCAATCCCTACTAGCCCAGCAGGGGTCTAGCAACAATCATCAAATGTTACAGCGCAAGTTCCTAGTTACGAATAAAAGACCAAAGATGGAGGCCTACCTGGAGTCCAATGCTATGATCTGTAGAAGAGAGCGTTCCCGTTCCTCAGCCTCGGCAGATCATGATCCCCCACAATCTCTGCAGATGGACACCTGCACATGTAAGAAACGACACGAATACAAGCATAAAATCTAGCTTACGCAACTAAATATCAGTCAGAAAGGATATAACTCATATTAACATAAGTGAAAACAGAGTGGAACCATAACCGTAATCATTCATTAAATAACAATCGAAAGAGAGTACAACCAATGTTCTGACGTCGCGGTCTCCTTCGGATGGGTCCCCAGTCATTCACGTCTCGCAAAGCTTACCAGGGAAAGGGCAAACCTCTCCAGAGTCTCTCGACGATAGTCTCCTTACTTGATTCGGCCTTAAGGGAAGAAAGAGGGCTCTTACAACATAAAGGCTCTTGAGAATATGGGAGATTCAAAGCTTAGGCACTTCAAGACTAGCTTGCAATGGAATTGAGCAAGCTTTTATAGATGGGGAAGGAGGGAGTTGGGATCCCTATTATGGTGGGATTGGCCCTATCATGAAGGAAGGTTCCATGAGAGGTGGCAAACCACTTCCCTTCCATGGAACTCCCGTAGCCAAACCTCCCAACTCAAGATAGGAAATGGTTTCTGAGTTTGTTGAAACACAACTTCCGCCATCTTTATTTAAAAAACACTCCCTAAATTGGCTGGCGTGACTGCGACTCTGGGACAGAGCGCCAGTTGGCGCGGCCTCTTTGTAGGATTTTCCCCATTGGCGCGAGTGATGAACTGTCTGCCCGCGCCAATGCAAAAGGAGTTGTTTTTATGATTTTTTGCAAGGAGATGTCTTTAGGGCAATTGAAGCTCATGCTTGGAGGAATGCATTGATGATGATTTCAAGGCATGACGATGTTCATAGATCACAAAATGGGTCCTCCATTGTGTGGGACGGGGAATGGTAAGGACGGTGACAAATTACTGTGTAACAATTGGCAACTGGTCTACCTCTTCTTCTACCAACACCTATGGCAACTCAGATAGCCATGTTGGAATTCTTCTTCTGATTCTTGGAAGTCAGTCCAGTCTCTGCAAATGTCTTGAAATATGCTCTGATACAACAATTGATAGCAAAAATGGAGTACAGGCGCTAAGGAGAGCTAGTATGTCTCTGTGTTAGTCTATTCATTCACTAAGGGGGCTTCACCATTTTCTTGGTTCCTTTCCATTCATCAAATTTTCAAAATTTGATTAATGAAGTATCATAGCCTATTATTATATTGCTCCTCAATTAAAATAGTCCTTGGCCTTTTAATAACGTGCCCCGACTATTATATTTCAACGCTAAACATGCTTTAGGCTATTATTTGAAACTTCTTCGAAATATTGCATCTGAGGTTGATAAGAGGTTGATAAGCCGACGTTCAAACCTTTGACAAACACAAATCTTCGAACTTATAACATTAACCCAGTTAACTTTATCAATGTGAAATTTTTATATATGTTGTGTTCCACAGGCCCCACACATCTTACCTCAGGTTAATGACCGTACATCTTATAGTTGTGATCGCCCTTGGATCTTCCTCCCTCGCGATCGGATGATAATCGCAAAACTTTTCAGAAAGAACGTTAAAGCCCGAAACAAATGCGAAATGGGCAGTATTGGCCCTGTGATGTGGCAGGATCTAATATGATCGGGTTTCTATTTCAAAAAACCACCCGGGGCCCAAAAGCGGTGCGAAAAGGGCAGTGTTGTTTCGTAAAACCACCTCTTGCCAAGTATGGTATTTGAACAGTGTTCTCTGTGGATTTTCATCGTGAATTTAACTTAATTCTCTAGCTTGCTTTCTCCGTTCGATATTATGAACAACTGCACTCATATTTCCAACCGATTAAAAAAACAACACCATCACTCAACCAGATAGAGTATAATACTCCTGGTATACACAAAGCGTTCAACAAATCCTCGCAAAGGTTTGCGCCAATATTAGAGTGGACTCGTAGTACGATTAGAGACTCTTCACACAAGATTATAATACACTCAAATCATACACAGAAGACGTATATCCAAATGTATTCAGGAACATAAGCATTTATGCAGAGGACAGTACTTTAACTACTATCAATCAATACAAAGGGTTCACAAATCGAAGGAATGAGTCCTTTAGGAGAATTATCAATAACATACACAGATAGCCAATAATCCCACAAGTTTATTGAAACAGAGAGGAAAAGATTCTCAACTCAGTCTTCTACTGCAAATTCCCCCCCCCCCTTCCTCTGTATCCGGGGTTACATTTTATAGATCATTACATGACTCTTCGGTTCCTCCCTGAGGACCATTTTATTCTTAACAAAAAGCCTAATTACATCATATTCTATCAACAAAACCCAATTAGACTAACATGAATGAACCTATTAGACTTCTACAGTTATTGAACTAACCCTAACTGCGCTATGTGCAACAGACAGCTAAGGTATTGGCACCTTGCTGTTACATTTCTGAATAATTTCGAACCCCTCTAGCCACAGGATGTGGACAATCCTCTCACATTGCTGGCTAGTGTCCAATGCTCCTGCATCACTCTACCTACAACAAAGCTATTGTGCCCATAATTGAGCAAGTATTCTATTGGTGAGCCTTTCCTGCTTTCCATGGAACTTATGACATACATCTTTTCCTTACTGTTGTACCAATTTCACACCTGAACCTAGAATTACCCAGTCATCAAGAGAGCAGGTAACTCATATAGAGCAGTCGACTGGCTAATGGTAGGTCTTGAGTTTGTTTTTTGGATTTTCTAAAGTTTCACATGGTATCATATATATGGTCGTGGCTAAGAATTTCATATCCCTAGGCCTAAATGAATATGTGGATTCAAATGGGATTTGGTAGTGGCTATCCACACATGAATGTGGCATTGTGACCTTGTTCATCATCAATATTTAATTCATCTCAGTGGCCATGAAACTTTTAGACCTATCGAAGAATTATAACATAGTTCAATGATGACCACAATTTATGCAATTCTTTTTTGTTTTGAGGCACTAAAACACAACAATCCAAATTTATTCCACATATATTTCTCAAGATAATATGTTCAGTTTTTCCTGCACGATCTTGACAGGGTCTGCCTCTTACGAGACAGTACGGTATTTTGCCTTATCATTTGCCTCAAGTTTTACTATCTTCCACTTTACCTTGTTTACTTTGTACTCAATAGAATTTGGAATGTTACATTTTCCATCTACTTGTAGGAGTATAGTTCATTCATCAAATGGAAACATGGTTGATATATTAAAGTGCCAGTTTCAACATTTTATGTGTTCTAATTTTGAACTATGAGTCTTTTGAATGTCTTAAAACCTTGGGGATGGCTTCATATTTTGTCTACCCCATTAAGGGTTGACTGGTAAAGAAGAGTTTTTTATTTTTTGACTTGGCGGAATTGTTTTATTTTTTTTATGTTGGTTCTTGTTGTAGTGGCTTAGATTCATTTGAAATGTTGTTTTTTTGCATTTGTTAATAGCCTTACTATGGTTTGGGGGTTTTGATACATAGCTAAAACACAGAAAAATTAATCTTTTCACAATTATTGATCCTTTTAGTCTACTTTTCCCTCTAGCCAAGTTAATTTTATTTTGGAAAATAGAACCAACAACCTACAATAATTAGTCTTTCTATTTGCTAATGGTAGACCATGGATATAGACTAATCCCCTGATTATTGAGTGTAGGTGTTGCAGAACTAATTCTTGTTATTCTCTTAATGAAATAGAAACAAATGGGAAAATTGTGCTATGTCTTCATGGTGAAGTTGATGAAAGCAGAAATAACAAGAGCTCCTTTATTAAAAGTGCAGGATTTTCAATCTTAGGTTCTTCTTTGGAGGCATAGGACACATTCCCATCTTTGTCAATGTTTTTCATTATTCAAACAATGATTGTACTCACTCGTGTTTTCAACAAAAAAGTTCCTCATACATTTGTGGAAGCTATTTTTGTGAATATTGAACTTAGCATGGGATTTGAATGCTAGGTGACTTGAATTTGCATCCACAAACATAATTTCCCTTCTTTGTCAATGTGTTTTTGTTCCTTCAACCAATGAATGAACTCGTTCATGTCTTCAACAAAAATGTTCCTCATACATTTGAGGAAGCTCTTTTTGTGAGTATTGAACTTAGCATGGTCTTTGAATTCTATATGACTTGAATTTTCATCCACGAACTCAATTAATAGATTCAATCTTAGGTTCTTCTTTGGATGCAAAGGATTTGTTCCATTCTTTCTCAATGTTTTTTCATTCCTTAAACCAAGGATTGAACTCGCTTGCATCTTCAATAAAAAAAAGTTCCTCATATATTTGTGGAAGCTCTTTTTGTGAAGATTGAAATTAGCATGGACTTTGAATGATAAGTAACTTGAATTTTCATCCACATTGAGATTTACCTCTTTTTTTGTTTTCCGTTTCCATGAAAAAATCTGACATGTTTGTGATTTAACCCTAGACAATGTGCTTTCCATCCTAAGTGTGGAACTTCCTAAGAGGATTTATTGATATTTTTATGTTTCTTTCTATCTCAACATTTGAAGAGCTTGAGATTCCAATTTTTGGAGGTGGTACTAATTGTCAGTCTCTAATTTTATGTTCTAAGATATTTTGAGGTGTTCTCTTTTAGGTTATATATTCTTATAAAAGTATAGCTTCTGAGTGATTCCAATATTATATTATATTTGCAAAGCTAGTTTACATACTATGAAGTTTGGTTTAGAGGCCAAACTATAACAGCTGACTCATTGTGTTCCATTTTTGGAAATGTTTTTGCATAACTACCCCCTGACTATTGTTCATATATTTTAATCAATTTACTATGGTTTGGGGGTTTTGATACACAGCTAAAACATAGAACAATTGATCTGCTCACAATTATTGATCCTTTAGTCTACCTTTCCCTCTAGCCAACTTAAATTTGTTTTTGAAAATAGAGCCAATGACCTATAATAATTAGTATTTCTATTTTCTAATGGAAGACAATGGATAGAGCATAATCCCCTCATAATTGAGTGTAGGCGTTGTAGAATTAATTCTTGTCATTCTCTTAATGAAACAAAAACAAATGGGAAAATTGTGTTATGTCTTCAGGGCGAAGTTGATGAAAGCGGAAATAACAAGAGCTCCTTTATTCAAAGTGCAGGATTTTCAATCTTAGGTTCTTCTTTGGAGGCATAGGACGTGTTCCCTTCATTTTCAATGTTTTTCATTCATTCAAACAAGGATTGAACTCGCTCGTGTTTTCAACAAAAAAGTTCCTCATACATTTGTGAAATATCTTTTTGTAAATATTGAACTTAGCATGGGCTTTGAATGCTAAGTGACTTGAATTTGCATCCACGAATGTAATTTCCCTTCTTTGTCAATGTTTTTTCGTTCCTTCAACCAATGATTGAACTCGCTCATGTCTTGAAAAAAAATCTTCCTCAAACATTTGAGGAAGATATTTTTGTGAATATTGAACTTAGCATGGTCTTTGAATTCTAAGTGACTTGAATTTTCATCCACGAATTCAATTGCTAGATTCAATCTCAGGTTCGTCTTTAGAGGCAAAGGATGTGTTCCCTTCTTTGTCAATTTTTTTTCATTCCTTCAACCAAGGATTGAACTCACTTGCATCTTCAATAAAAAAACTTCCTCATACATTTCTGGAAGCTCTTTTTGTGAATATTCAACATACCATTGGCTTTGAATGATAAGTAAATTGAATTTTCATCCACATTGTGATTTGCCTCTTTTTTTATTTCCCATTTCTGTGAAAAATTCTGAAATGTTTGTGATTTTTCCCCAGAAAATGTGCTTTCCCTCCTAAGTGTGGAGCTTCCTCAGAGGTTTTCTTGATATTTTATGTTTCTTTCTATATCAACATTTTAAGAGCTTGAGATTCCCATTTCTGAAGGTGTTACTAATTGTCAGTCTCTAATTTTATATTAGATCTTCTGAGGTGTTCTCTTTTATGTTCTAAATTTTAATAAAAGTATTCCTTTTGAGTGATGCCAATATTATATTATATTTCTAATGCTAGTTTACATACTGTGAACTCTGGTTTAGAGGCCAAACTATAATAGTTGATTCACTGTGTTCCATTTGTGGAAATTTTTATCCATAACTTCCCCCTGATTATGGTGCGTATATTTTCTCAAAACAATAGTACATTGCATGTCGGACCTCAACATAATTAGAAATTTTTTAGATTCATGCTTAAACCGACGCGTTAGATACATAGAAAAATACATTTTAATTGACTCATTCATCAAGTCATATATATTTTCAAGACTTAAAACCATCCATCACTTGTTAATATGTCGAAAAAATTCCTGTTCTATCGATCTACCTCTTGTACAGGAACGCCCAACAGGGTACCCTACAAAGGAGTGTCCTTTGGAGTAGTTTCTAAAGTGTTTGAAGAAAACAATTCACCCCCTATAATGGGAGGTACTTCCTTGAAAGCTAAACGTAGACTCCAGCATGTTGGAATAAGAAAGCACAATTTATTATTTGGAACTTATCTGTTGCCTAAGCTCTGTACATAGGGCTCTTGAAGCTTGGATTTTGTCTGTCAAGGTTGGTCGTTGGGATTTCGTCTCATGAAGTTGCTTTGTAGTCTACAATTGTTGGTTCAATTGTAAGGTTTCACATCCCATAACCCTTCTTTGGTCCGTGTGCCAATCATTGGCACAATTCTATTTCAATCACCAAAGCTTGTATATACTACCCACTAAAACTCTCTAACAGAGAGGCAAGATATTTTAGAGGATTTTTAGAGTAGAGCCATATATCTTGCCTCTCTATACATGGAATCTAGAGGATTTTAGAAACTGTGATTTGATACCATGTTAGATTTTCTTAAACCATGGTAAGCATACTTTGCACTCAAAGAATTCCTAAATTACTAGTCATTTGAACCTTAAAAATCATTCATAATTGTTGTTCTAATAATATGTTAGAATATCCCAACACAACACTATATCCCAAGTGACTAGTCAATTGAACCTTAAAAACCATTCATACCCACTGCTATAGTAATATGTTATAATTTGAAAACACAACACAATAGAAATTGTAAAACCAAAACTCTCACATATATCTTAAATCACATCAATGTTATTATGGACAATGTGTAAGTCATGTGTCTAAAATAGAACTCTCTACCTGCAACAAAGATATTGTGCCTAGAATTAAGAAAGTATTCTATTGGTGAGTCGTTTGTACTTTATTGGTGAGCCTTTCCTACTTTCCATGGCACTTATGATGTACATCTTAGCCTATATGCATATTCTCATATCTATGATCTTGCTGCTAAGCCCGTTGCCTTACTTTTGTACCAATTAAACACTGAACCTGGAACGGCCCAGTCATTAAGAGAGTAGGTAACCCATGTAGAGCATTCCACTGGCGAATGGAAGGTCCTGAGTTTGTTTCATGGATTTTCTAAAGTTTCACATGGTATCGTTGATCTGGGTAAATTTAGCTACCCTTTTAAACTACGACCTTTTACTTCAGCTAATGTGTAAGAATTGCATCAAAGCATTAATGAACATAAAGGAACATATCTGCATGATGTAAAGAAGAGGAATATAACAAGCATTAGCAACATAAGACATTGATAACAAAGTTCCTCCAAGAGGGACTACATCTCTGGGCTTCCGTGCCAAGATGGTGTAGGCTGCTGCATTAAGTGTTGTAAGGAGAGAATATGTACATGGATAGTGTTTTCTCTCTCGTACAAGGAAAATTCCCTCATGCAGGAGTGGCTAGACCTCTCTATGAGATGTTCCACTACCAAAACTCTCATACAAAAAAATGACTCCCATCAGTATGACAATAACTCACACATAATGACTACGAGTATCCCACCAACATGGAAAACAAAGGGATCTCAAACAACATACATGTCACAATGAGTATCCCGCCAACATGGCATCAAAGGGATCTCAAACATAATACAAATCCATGATATAAAGTACATATCACATCAAGAACAAAACAAGGTTCCGCATCAAACATCAACAGGGATTTGTACAACACAATGCATCTCATAGACAAAGAGACAAAGAAGTACATGAAATCAACTCATCATAAATCTCACGCTAAACATTACTAAAGAATGAGTTGGTCTGCTGCGGGATCTAGAATCACCATCAATCTTGTGGCGTTGAAAGGTGTGAAAACGATTGCTGACTTATTGAATGCTGACACCTGTAACTCTACTTTGAATAGTGGCCAAAAAATATAATGCTCAGATGGAAAATCTGATTGTGCCATCAGATTCGTGCCATCGAATAGTGCAAAAATTACATAAATTTTGTCCCACTTGGACACTGTCGAAATTTTTCCCTCCTAAAAGTTGGGCTCAATCAAGGTTTTGCCTGCCTCTTTTCCGAGCTCATGGTTCTGCATCACTTGCAATAAAAAATATTAAAACCTTAATCTACACTCCCCATCTTCCCCTAGCCTCAACACACTAGTGAAAATACGGGTTTATATGACTGTGAGTAGGTAGATTAACCAACACGGTGGTTGGTAGAATTAGTTAAGATCCAAAATTTGCGGGGAGGGGGTCGGGCGGTCAAACCCCTCTCCCTCAAAAATGGTGACAAAATCATTTGAAAACTGCACGTATATTTTTATAACCATGAAATTTTACATTTAAATAATAGGTTGGGGGGAGGTCAGGCCCACATTAGGTGGCCCACCCAACAAACCTTGCAGCTTTAATTAGCATGTGGGTTTTATCACATATGGTGAACATTTGGGTTGGCGGGGTTGACCACCGACCACCCCACCATGGTTACGGTGGTTTAATTTCCCGCGAGCTCTGGCGGGGGTCATGGCCCGCCCACCCATACAACATATTTTTTAATATATGTGTCATGCAGTGGGTGGGGTGGTAGGGGTGGTGTCCCACCACCCCATTTTTTTAAATATTTTTTAACTTAATTTAAAACAAATTGTTCAATTTTAAACTTCTTGATTTTGACCATAGGAGTCAAATTAATGACCCAAAATTTCTCTTGGAATCTAGCTTGAGTTTGCTGGGATCCGGTGGTCAGGAAAGGTCAAATTTGCACCTTCCTTATGGTTTCCCAATCACCAAGTCAACCAAAAAATTTGACTGCTCCTAAATTCTCCATATGAACTCAGAATTGAGTGTCGTCTACATCGTTGGAATAAAAAAGATGAGATATTCAACTTGAAATTGGTTCAAGAGCAAGCCAAACACTTTTATTTTTTATCTTCCCTTAGCTCTCTTTCATTAGGGGAATTTTGAGGTCTAAAATGGTCCACCTAAGAATAATGTACAATAAAATTAAACTTTATGATAACCAATATTATTGAATATGATGATGTCAACCATGGGGGATGATTCACCATTTTTGGAGTTAAAAAGTAAAAATATTAAAAAATAATAAAATAATAAAATAATAAAACTACTTTTTCAACTAGTATTTTCAACTTATCTCCCTGAGGTTTTACTAATATTTCTATAGAGTAATTGTTGGATGAAAAATTTAATTCCTCATCCAAGGAGTGCCCATGTTGCATACTTTTGATGGACCCTGCTACAATAAAAATGATAAATACATGAAAAAATGCGATTGGAATCACGTTTTTCATGTATGTCTCATTTTTCATGTAGTAGGGTCCATCAAAAGTATGGAACATGGGTAATCCTTTGATGACAAATCAAATTATGCATCTAATGAGTGTTGTCGCTCGAAATTTGAGTAAACCCGTAGGGAGATAAGTTGAAAATACGAGTTGAAAAAATAGTTTTTTATTTTTTCCCTCTAAAATTTGATGATGTAATCTAATATTATTTTATTGTTTCCACTATTATTTTATAATTTCCTTATGAGGCCCATTTTAGACCTCAAAATTCCCATAATGGTCCAGTGTGTGTCTCTAGAGCCACCTGGACCAATCCTCCCGACTGAGGAGCTTTTGGTCCTCCAAAAGCATCAATAAGAATAAGCAATTGATGTGTATTATGTCTGCACCGTCAGTGTCCTGAAAAGTCACCCTTCCTTCTCCTTCAGCTACGTCCTTCAAAGCCATAAGTGATGAACTGACACCTGCACCTTCTATAAACCTATAGTACAATCCTCTGCAAATGGCATGCTCAAATTACGATCAACTATAACCCAAAACATTTCCCATACTTGCCACGAGTTTATAACATGTAATCGGTGGTCAATTTACATCAAGTGGAAATCACACCCTAGCTATCATTACGAGACAAGACATCATTGTTGCAATTTAAAGTGATGGAAAACACCTCATCACTTTTACATGAAATAAATGCATCACATGACTCATAAAACAAGGAAAACATATCATTGTTGCTTAAACAAGTTATGGAAAACACATCATCACTTTTACAGTGTAGCATGCAACATACGATTTACAAACACAACCATGACAAGTTAACATATTTAGAAAAACAATATATAAAAAACCCTCTTTAGCAAATTGAATGGGGCATTCCCCTATGGGGAATTTGCTTGTCGATTAGCTCTCTTGATTGGTTGATGCAAGGGTGCTTTGTCTTTAAGGCACTGCTATGGATGGAGTCTCCAACACATGGCTCTTTGATGGCCACTTCGGTCGTAATGGGTGCAAAAGGTCTTTTTCTTCCAAACCTTCTTAACTGATTTATTTTCCTACTGGGGAGAAGGCTTTCCATGCCTCATCCTCCTTTGTGACCATTGTTATCATGCCATGATTTATGACCATTGTTATCAAAATTCTTATAATCAAAATGCACTCTGGAATAATGAGACTTCTTATACCTTCGCTTTTGATCTCTGGTGCGATCATGGTGATGGGAGCTAACCTCAGCTCTTTCAGTGAAACATGCATTACCATGGAATGATGGTGAAGTGTCCCCATCATTCCTCTTCATTGGAGAGTTCATAAATGCCTATTTCCCTCTGATTTCCTTTGAATATCCTCCTTCAGTGTACCCCAAATCTGCATAGAGAGGTCTCTGCACAACCTCCAATGGTTGGGTTATGCATTGGCCATGAATTTCAAGTCGTCCTCCTTTGTACCCCATATTGGTGAGGAGTCTCATGTTGGTTCCTGAAATGGGTATCTCCACACTTCCAAATGAAATGATATCATGTGAAGAAACTAAAGAGAAATCAACAATTTTTACCTTAGCTTTCGATTGCGAAACAAGTGAAGAAGGCTTCTCTAAGCTTTCATTGCACTTCGCTTCCTCCAAGGCCTCTGTCGCGGCTTGTAGCTAAAGCTGCAACCGCTACTTATCCTTCTTCTCTTCTTGTAGGAGTGCCTTCAATGCATCATGATATGCTTGAAGACGTTCGTTGTTTCTCTTCAGTTCTTTCCATGCCTCTGTTGTGGCTTGCAACTGAAGCTACAATTGATGTTTGTCCTCTTTCCCTTCCTATAGGAGTGTCTTCAATTCGATGTTCTCTGCTGCTTGTTTTTCATAATACTCATATAACATGTCGGCTTTCTTGGATACCCTGAGCATGCTCTCGTACATGTCCTTGACATTCTCCATGGCTCACTCAACGAACATTCAATAGTTCACGCATGCAATCCAATCAGTAAGAAGACCTCCTCTGATACCACTTGATCTGGGTAAATTTCGCTACCGTTTTAAACCAAGACCTTTTACATCGGTTGATGTGTTAGAATTGTTTCAAATCATTAATGAACATAAAGGAACATATTTGCATGCTATAAATAAGAGGAACATAACAAGCATTAGAAACATAAGACATTGATAACGGAGTTCGTCCAGGAGGGACTACATCTCCGGGCCTCAGTGTCAAGATGGTGCAGGCCACTGCATTAAGTGTTGTAAGGAGTGAATATGTACATGGATAGTGTTTTCTCTGTCATACAAGAAAAATTCTCTCATGCAGGAGTGGTTGGACCTCTCTACGATATTTTCCATTACTGAAACTCTCAAACAAAAAAAGGACTCCTATTAGTATGACAATAACTCACACATAATGACTATGAGTATCCTGCCAGAATTGCAAACAAAGGTATCTCAAACAACACATGTGACAATGAGTATCCTGCAAACATTGCATCAAAGGTATCTCAAACATAATACAAATCCATGATATAAAGTACATCTCATATCAAGAATAAGACAAGATCTCGCAGCAAACATCAACAGGGATCTATACAACAAAATTCATCTCAGAGATAAAGAGACAAAGAAGTACATAAAATCAACTCATCATATACCTCATGTTGAAGATGACTAAAGAATGAGTTGCTCTGTTGTTGAATCTAAAATCACCATCAATCTCGTGGCATCGAAAGGTGTGAAAACGACTGCTCACTTGCTGAATGCGGACACCTGCAACTCTACTTTGAAAAGTGGCTGAAAAATACAAAGCTCAGATGGAAAATCTGAATGCGACATATTTGTGGCATCGAATAGTGAAAAAATGACAAATTTTGTCCCATTTGGACACTGTCAAAATTTCATCCTCCTAAAAGTTGGGCTCAATCAAGGTTCCGCCTATCTATTTTCTGGGCTCATGGTTCTACATCACCTGCAATAAAAATTATTAAAACCTCGATCTGTGCACTCCATCTTCTGTTGGCCTTGGTGTGCTGGTGAAAAGACTGGTTTATATGACTTTGAGTGGGCAGATTAACCAACATGGTGGTTGGTAGAATTAGTTAAGATCCAACATTTTTGGGGAGGGAGTCGGGTGGTCAAACCCTGCACCCTTCAAAATGGTGACAAAATCATTTGAAAACTGCACGTATCTTTTTATAACCACAACATTTTATTTTTAAATAGCAGGTTGGGGGGAGGTGGGAGGTCGGGCCCGCATTAGGCGACCCGCCCAACAAACCCTGCGGCTTTAATTAGCAAGTGGGTTGTATCACATATGGTGAACAGTTGAGGTGGCGGGGTTGACCGCCAACCACCCCACCATGGTTACGATGGTTGTAGTTCCCACAGGGTCTGGCAAGGGTCGTGGCCCGCCGACCCATACAATATATTTTTTAATATATGTGTCATGCGGTGGGTGGGGTGGCAGGGTGGTGGCTTGCCACCGCCTTAAATATTTTTGGACTTAATTTAAAACAAATTGTTCAATTTTAAAATTCACTATTTTGACCATAGGATTCAAATTAACGACCCCACAATTTCGCCCAGAATCTGGCCCGAGCTTGTTGGAATCCGATGGCCGGGAAGGTCAAATTTGCATCTTCCTTAAGGCTACCCAGTCACCAAGTCAACCCAAAACTTTGACCGCTCCTAAATTCTCCATCCAAACTCAAAATTGAGTGCCCTTTGTGTCGTTGGAATCAGAAAGACGAGATCTTAAACCTTAACCTAGTTCAAGAGTCATCCAACACTTTGATTTTTGAGCTTTCCTCAGCCCTCTTTGTCCTGTGTGTGTCTCTGGAGCCACCTAGATCAATCCTATATATGGTCATGGATAATAATTTCCTATCCTTGGGCCTAAATGAATATGTAGTTTCAAATGGGATTTTGTAGTGGCTATCCACACATGAGTGTGGCATTGTGACCTTGTTCATCATCAATATTTAATGCATCTCAGTGGCCATGAAACTTTTAGACCTGTTGAATACTTCTAACATAGTTCAATGATGACAACAATTTATGAAATGCTTTTTAGTTTTGAGGCACTAAACCACAACAATCCAAATTTATTCAACATCTATTTCTCAAGATAATATGTTCATTTTTTCCTGCACGATCTTGACAATGTTTTCCTCTTACGAGAAAATATCTCATTTTTCCTTATCAGTTTCCTCAAGTTTTACTATCTTGCACTTGACCTTGTTGACTTTGTACTCAATGCAATTTGGAATGTTACATTTTCCATCTACTTGGAGGATTATAGTTCATTCATCGAATGGAAACATGGTTGATATCTTAAAATTCCCCTTTCTATGTTTTATTTGATCTACGTTTGAACTATTAGTTCTATGAATCGCTTGAAACCATGGGGATGGCTTCATACTTTGTCTACCCCATTAAGGGTTCATTGGTAAAGAAGAGTTTTGTATTTTTTAATTTGGCAGAATTATTTTATGGTTTTGTTGTTTGTTCTTGCTGTAGTGGCCTAGATTCATTTGAAATGTTTTTTTTTGCATTTGTTAATAGCCTTACTATGGTTTGGGGGTTTTGATGCATAGCTAAAACATAGAACAACTAATCTTCTCCCAATTATTGAACCTTTTAATCTACCTTTCCTTCTAGCAAACTTAAATTTGTTTTGGAAAATAGAATCAATGACCTACAATAATTAGTCTTTCTATTTTCTAATGGAAGGCCATGGCTATAGAATAATCCCTTGATAATTGAGTGCATGTGTTGTAGACGTTATTCTCGTCATTCTCTCAATGAAATGGAAACAAATGGGAAAATTGTGCTATGTCTTTTGGGTGAAGTTGATGAAAGAAGAAATAACAAGAGCTCCTTTATGGAAGCTCTTTTTGTGAAGATTGAACTGAGCATGGCCTTTGAATGCTAAGTGACTTGAATTTTCTTCCATGAACTCAATTGCCCTTGCTCTTTTTGTGAAGATTGAACTTAACATCCGATTTGAATGCTAAGTGGCTTGAATTTGCATTCACAAACCCAATTGATGGATTCAATGTTAGGTTCTTCTTTGGAGGCAAAGGATGTGTTCCCCTCTTTGTTGATGTTTTTTCATTCCATCAATGAAGGATTGAACTTGCTCACATCTTCCATAAAAATTTCCTCATACATTTGTGGAAGTTACTTTTGTGAAGATTGAACTTAGCATGGGCTTTGAATAGTAACTTCAAATTTCATCTACATTGAGATCTACCTCTTTTTTTTCCATTCCCATGAAAAATCCTGACATGCTTGTGATTTTTCCCGAGACAATGTGCATTCCCTCCTAAGTGTGGAACTTGATGAGAGGCTTTCTTGATCTTTTTATGTTTCTTTATATCTTGACATTCATAGAGCTTGAGGTTCCCATTTCTGGAAGTGGTACTAGCTATAAGTCTCTAATTTTACGTTCGATCTTCTGTAATGTTCTCTTTTATTTTTTTAATTCTAATAGAAGTATCCCTTTCGAGTGATGCCAGTGTTACATTATATTTACAAAGCTATTTTACATACTATGAAGTCTGGTTTGGAGGTAAAACTGTAATAGCTAACTCACTGTGTTCCATTTGTGGAAAATTTTATGCATAACTACCCCTTGACTATGGTGCATATATTTTCTCAAAACAAAAATATGTTTCATGCTAGACCTGAACATAACTAGAAAACTGTTAGATTCATTCTTAGACCGATGCTTTAGCTACACAAATAGATACATTGAAATTGAATTATTATTACAATCATATATATGGTTTGCAATTCCTCAATACTTCTTTGCCATGATTGTCTAGACTCAAAACCATTCATCACTTGTTAATATGTCGAATAATTTCTTGGCCTACCGAGCTACCTCTTGTATAGGAACCCCCAACAAGGTATCCTCCAGAGAGTGTCCTTTGGACTAGTGTCTGAAGTGCTTGAAGCAAATCCTTCACTCCCCTATGATGGCAGGTGCTTACTTGAAAGCTAAATGTAGACTCCAAATTGTTGGAATGATAAAACATAGTTTATTCTTTGGAACTTATCTATTGCCTAAGCTCTATATAGAGGGCTATTGAAGCTGGAATTTGGTCTCTCGAGGTTACGAGTCGGCCTTTGGTCTTGTGAAGTTGCTTTGTAGGGAGTGATAATAACAATAATGGTTGGTCTCACTTGCAAGGATGAATGTTGGAAATCAACCCTTCAATGAAACTTGGGAATAGAGGAATTATCGAGAGAAGGAAAGTAGTCCAAATATAGCCTCCTAGTTGAGTCATAAAGGTATATGCTGAAGCTAAGATACTACAAGTTCTCTTTTCAAGTGTGAGTCTTGGATCTTCATTAACATTGAGATTTCGCTCATTTTTTGTTTTTCCATTCCCATGAAAAATTTTGAATGTTTGGGGAAGTGTGAATCTTGAATCTTCACAAAATTAAGGTTTCCCTCATTTTTTTTTTCCATTCCCATGAAAATTTCTTACATATTTGTGATTTTTCCCGAGACAATGTTCTTTCCCTCATTTCTCATTGTTATATATATTTTTAAAGTTACCTATATTATTACAAAGTATATTCTATTATTTATTCATTAAACATTACAAGTAAGAATTATTCTTTCATACTAGTATTTAGTAAATATTTATGAATTTAATTTGCTATCATCATTTGTGATTTTCTCTAGTCTTACTATTCCTTACCAAGGTAGAACTCTAGCCATCAATATTCTTATTGATCACTATTTTTCGTGACCCTATGGTGTGGCTACTTCATCCACCATGGGTGCTGTGCGGCACCAACGTAATTTCAATTTTAGAATTACTGTCACTGGGACTACGCCTATTCCAACACAACCAATTTTCTAGTCAAGTGTTCCTTCAATTATTCAATGTGCAATTAAAATTAAATTACTTCTTGTATCAATCAACACTTATATAAACATGTGATAGCAATGTGTGATAACCAAACAACAATAAACTTGTAAAATAATGTGATATCGTACATAACACATATTAGTAATGGGAGAGGGAAACTCCCAAAAGTAATAATACTGTTATAATA
Organism: Pinus albicaulis; assembly: GCA_034641835.2. Taxonomy (NCBI): domain Eukaryota; kingdom Viridiplantae; phylum Streptophyta; class Pinopsida; order Pinales; family Pinaceae; genus Pinus; species Pinus albicaulis. The sequence continues at coordinate 806,023,843 of CM076575.1, read as the reverse complement.
CGTCAACAAATATAATAAAAGTATATTTTACTAGTAACAAATGCGTGGAAATTTCCTGGTTTCATGAAAAGCTCCTCCACCTAATTCTGCCCAAGTCGTGCAACTCGTCGTACAGCTTCTTATTGAGTTGTGCAAACTTGCCCATATTCTCGCCCACACAATGCAACTTATCCAACAAACCCCGAACTTCCTTCCCAGCAGAACCAATACTCATTCAGCTCGGTCACCTAGGCTCGTTAGGTGAGGCTTACTCTTCCCATTGCCCTATTACTGCGCCCCTTTCTGTCTTATGAGAATTTCAGATTTCCTGCGATATTGCAGACTTGCCCAAGTGTTGCCGTTGTAATTTTCTTCTTTTTGTTCGACTTAAGTTATGTCCTTGATCACTTTTAACTTTAATCTTACCCGGACTATACCAATTCCAACACTTAGTCAACTTTCAGTCTAAGTGTTGCTTCTTCAATTATTCAATGTGCATCGAAAATTCAATTAATTCTTTTAACCATCAATGCTTATATAAACGTGTGATAACCAAACAACAATACAAATGTAGAAAAATGTGATATCTTACATAACACAAATTTATGACGGGAGGGCGAAACTCCCCAAACAAGTTCGCTCAAACCATTATAATACTTCAAAAAGTACATTACAAGCATATTTTACAAGTTACAAAGGCTTGGAAGTTGCTCGATTTCCCCACCAACTCGTCCACCCAATACTTCCCCAAGTCGTGCAACTCACCCTGCACATTCTTCCTGAGTCGTGTAGTTCTGCCCGTACTTTTCCCTGAAACTTACAGCCTCGCCCACACAGTGTAACTTGTCCAAGAAACATTGGATTCCTACCAAGGAGCAAGCAAGACTCATTTAGCTCTGTTGTGTAGACTCACTTGGCGATCGCCACTCTGCATGCCACCCTATTACCGCGTCCCTTTCATTTTTTCAGAGTAAGATTACAGCATTAGGTATTTCAAACTTCTGAATTGTACAAGAGCTCTATAGAGTAAACAATGTTTTTCCTTATATTCGCAGAACATTAGGAATTTTAAAAACCCGAACGATATTAAACCAAAACAGCTATGAAAAACTAAAAAAAAAAAAAACAAGTGTAGACCATCTAATCACACATTACTGATAATATATCATTTGTTGCCGCATAGCAGCAGCCGCTGCTGCTGCTGCTGGGAGTCCAGCGCCGGCCTGAAAATTATCATATACATTTTGATTGCCTGCAGGACCAACCACTCCCATGGGACCATGTCCAAGACCCAGCCCCAATCCTTGCTGAGCTGATAATAGAAATAGAGGCTGGCCTCCTCCTGCCTGGCTCATGTTCAACTGCCGATATGTGAGAATATCAGCAGCTGAGTAACCTTGGTTCAACCCTTGAGCGGGAACAAGGGCCCCAGGAAAATGTGCTGATGGTGGAGGGAGAGCATTAGAGCTAGCTCCTCGAGGAGTGGGTTTGCTACCCCAAGAACATTTGATAGACTTTCCACCAATAACTCTGCCATTAGCCAGTTGAATGGCTAGAGCAGCTTCTTCATGGCTACGATAACGGACAAATCCAAAGCCCTTGTCCCTTTGAACACGGACATTCTCAATAACACCGACATTCAAAGAAAGAAACTGCCTATTTAATTCAGTCTGGGTAACCTCATGCGGCAAGTTTCCAATATAAACAGTTGTGTACGAAGGATTGTTTTCTGGTCCTGAGGTTTGGGCACCACCTTTTGGCTGGCCTCCTGTTCCCCCAGGTATAGTTCCAGCTGAAATGTTGTGATCTGCACTACCATTGGCAGAAGTATTATTTGATGCATTTGAAGCAAATTGCATTTCTGAGTTCTGTTTGTCACCATTCAGATTTCCAGAGCTTGATTTGGTTGCCCAATTACACCGAATTGTTCTACTCCCAAGAGTTTTTCCTGTCATCTGGTTTATAGCATTATCAGCATCCTGCTGATTCCTGAAGGAAACAAAACCAAACCCCCTTGATCTGCCAGACTTTTGATCCCACATAACCCTTGCATCTGAACAACTTGGATATATAGAAAAAGCAGCAAAGAGAGCTGCATCTGTAACCTCTGGGCTGAGATCGCCAACAAAAATGCTGTAGTGACCTGTTGTGTCTTCCCTTTGCCCGCTTTCATAAGCCCAGTTGACTTTAATGGGCTGACCAAATATTTGTATTCCATTAAGACTTAAAATGGAATTTGCTGCTGATCTATGGTCATGGTAGTCCACAAACCCATAGGATGACTTTTCTTTCTTGATAAGCTTGCATCCCTCCAGTGGGCCAACACCAGCAAACACCTCTGCAAGAAGGCTTTCTGAAACATGTACACTTATGTTACCCACATATACACTGCGGCATGCACTTGAATCAAACCCGGGTGGCAGATTTCCACTTGGAATTAGCTCAATCTGGGACAACATCGCCAACGGGCCGGCATGATAGAGAGACTGTTGTTGTTGAAGCATGGCCTGCTGCATAAGGTGCTGCTGCTGCTTCAACCTCTGCTGCAATTGTTGGTCCGACTGAACAGCGCCGGCTTGCTGTTGTGCAATCTGCTGCAACTGCTGTTGCGATACTGCGTACATTTTGATGGCCTTGCAATCGCTATATTTAAAAGCCCTACCGAGCTATAATGACACTCCGATATAAGCCAAAATCCCGCGCGGTGCAAAACTATACAGTATAAAGCAACGCTTATCGGAGCGAATGCACTCCCACCGAAAAAAAAATGGAAAGAAAGCAACAAATTTCACCGCGTCCCTTTCTGCCTTATGTAGATTTCATATTTGTTGCAATATCACATTCCTTCCCAGGTGCTGCCTCTACGATGTGAATCTTCTTGGTCGACTTTCCTTCTGTCGTTCGTCGAACTCGTTTCCTTCTAGTTATATGCTCGGAAAAATTATTAAAGTGGTTCGACGCCCCTCTAAGTTCTTGAGTTGACCCACATGTTTAACAAATGCCCCTGGCCGACCTGCCACTTGCGTAGGTGGGCACCCCGCAGGAGGATACCCCGATGGGCCGACCTGCCAATGGGTAGGCGGGCGGGCCTATGCTTGGGAACTTCGTCGTCGCTCTCTTAAACCACACATCATGTCCATCATTGCCCCATTCCCCACTCGCTTTGCCTTCGGCCGTCGCATACCTTAGTTGCTATTTCATTGCAACGCCCAGGTACCCCAGGGGCAGGCGCGCCCGTGGGAACAGGGTCCTATGCCTTGCACATTCCCACACGCCTCTTCACTATGACGAGTGCTCTCCACCAAGTAGTCCTTCACTATACTCTGTCTGGCACAACGCCCGATGCCCTGCCGAGCATGCTCTTGGCACACGCTTCAGCAGCTTGCCCATGCTGCCCACCGTGTCAACCTGGGCGCCTCCCCTCTACGTAGGCGTGCCCATTGCACTTGGGTGCTTGTCGCACTACAAGTCGATTTTTCACCTCTCTTAGTATTCGTGGGCGGTCATGGGCCTCCATTGGATGTATTGCAAACGGACCGTATTAGTTTAATATTGGCCAATACCAGCTATAATTTTTAAATTTGAAGAATAAATATTTTTTTTTCAATATTATTGAAAAACTTATTTTTTAATTTTTTAATTGGACCATAATTTTGAAAAGTTTATAGTAATATTCTTTTGTCATAATTTTTGGATGTATTTATAATATTTATGTCATGATTTTTAAAAATTTATTTAATAATTTTTCATTTTTAAACTTTTTAGAAAAACCACCTAAAACTAAAAATTTTGACAATAAATAACATATTTACTATTAGTTATTGTCCACCATAATTTAAACAAATATTTACATAAAAAATAAATAGAAACATGATGGAAATAAATAAGAGTTACTATCTACCATTATTTATGTATATTTCAACTTTTTAACATGTAAGAAGAAAAGTGTAAACTTACAAACTTAATAGTGATTACTACTCACTAAAAAAATATGTAAATCCTTATCCCTCAATAAACAATAAACTTTCCAACTTCATAAATCAATTTACAAATTTTCTAAAAATATATCATTCTCATTCCTTTTCATTTTGTAATTGCAAAACATAACCATTATTAAAATACTTATAAAAATAAAAACCAACCACCTAAATACATAAATTACTACCCACTATATGAAACTATTTCTTTTTCTTACTCGTCAACCATTCATCACTAATTTTCTTAAATATACCTTATGCTTCCAATACATCATCATACTCAACGCAAATTTTTGACGAAGGGATCACCCTACTTTCCATCGCCATACATCAATATTCAAACAAAATCATTTAAATAATTAAAAAATCAACAGTCGTAATTTTAATTCCAATGTTATAATTTAACTTACACTTAGCAAGGCCAAGTCCGCCTGCGTGTGCGGTGCTAAGCAAGCTTGTTGAAGCCCCTGCTATAAATTGGTATCAGAGCTAGTAGTCAAGGTTGACTGTTGAATCTGGTTCGAGAAAAGGTCAGTACTTAATCCTTTTCCTCTCTTTATAAGTTGATATGGACTCAATGAGGAAATCTGTTTCTTTCCGAGAACTTGAAGAACAAGATAGGGTCACCCAAAACCCTCTCAGAGACATGTTTGCATCTTCTTCAAGTAGAGTATTAAATCAATCAGAGTTGTTGTATGAAGAGGTTGAGGCTCAAGCCAAATGGGTTCCACCAAAGATATATGCATTTGAGGTTTATGCAGATCTGAGTGTGTGGCATCTCAAGGCTGCCACGAGAATCACAATAAAAGAATCCATATGTTCTATAGAGGAAAACTCTGATTGTGTCCAGACCATTCCGCTGTTAAATCCCAAATAGCTCCAAGCAGAATCCAAGAAATTGGGAACGAATTTCCTGCATCTAGGATGTATACGGGTGGGAATCAATGCCCTAGTCCATCCGGGGCTAAATAATTATGTGTTAGCCACTGTCCGTGACCTAACCCATAACAAATATACAGATTCCCTAATAGGAGGAATAGTTGCGCCATTGTCCAATGGTCCAGTCTGGTTTGACTGTTACCCAAATTTCTCTGTATATGTCTACGATGAGACATTAAGCGATATATTACAATTGCAAATCCAAACATCTTTATTTGACATGAGAAGAAAAAGAAACAATATCGCTATACAGACCAGAGGATGTTTTCGTCATACCAGTACTATGTTTCCCGCAGTCCTTCATGCCCCTAGTAGAGATTCAAAAACCAGTGTCATAGTCATGACAGATCCCAAGAACCAAAAGGTTGAGCACCAAGCTATTAAGTGGGAGGATCTGACTTTTCCAGAACACTGGGTCGTGCCAAATCCAAAACCCATCTCTGCTCAGAAAATAACTTCTGAAAATATAACAGAAGACCAATCCACTGCCACTTTGTCTTTTCCAAGAAGATCTACAATAGACAGGCGTAGGATTGAATCTGAATGTAAAAAGTCTTCACTGTACATTCCACCCAGTTTGTCAGATACTGCGTGTTCCAGTCTTGTAAATTCTTGTCAGCATCTTTCTCTTTTTTAATTTTCTCAGTTAGTTAATTTCCAGCCGATTTCAGCTGCATGTCCTCAATGTCAACAGCAAGTAAACCTTAGTCAGCTTGCATATCTGGTTATTCATAAGAACCACAATGTTAGGACTGGTGAAGCTCCTTCGTCTACCTCTTTCACCCCTGTCCTAATCCCAAATGTACAGACATCCCGTTTCCACATGAGGATGAGCATGTTCTTATGATGCATCTAGTGCCAACACTAGAAAATGAAGACCCCAGGTTAACTGCCATCTTTACAAACATGAGGCCTGCAAATTATCCTAATTATGGACTTGGATACTTAGAAGAAAAAGATAGATTGATCCCTGAATGCAGATTTAAAGATCTTCCAAAAGACTGCAAAAGATCATCAGTCCCTGAAATCCATAAGTTTTACACTTTGATGGATGGATGTTCTAAACATCAAATCCCTGCTTCATGGATAAAACAGATGTTGAACTGGGATATTTATACACATCCACAGGCTACTGAATTTGGTCTTTCACACACTCCTGAAGAGAAGATAGCATTAGCAAATGAATGGAAAGCTTTCATGGAAAAATAAAATGTTTGGATTTCTTTTTATTCATGGAAGAAAGCTAAAGAATCAGATAATGTTTTGATGAATGATTCTACATCATCTTCTTCAAATTCTTGGAAAGCCACAGATGGTAGCAAAATTGAGACTTCTACTTCATATCCTCCTTTCAAAAGCATTATGTTAGGAGAAGGTCATAATTCAGCCAATGCTTATCCTTTAGTTCAGAAGGATACTGCTGCAGTAGGTGCTGAAGGTAGACTTCAGTAAGTGAGTGAACAATTCAATTGGACTAATACTGATCTCACTGGCCTGGAGAAAAATGTAGCAAAAGCTGCCACAGTCAAAGATCAAATTGATAGAGTCCAAGTCTCTATCAATGATGTGAATAATGTTTTAAATTTTGTACAGTATAATTCCTCTGTTGCTAAAGATTATTCTTTAGAATCTTTTAAAAAGATTGATGAAGTAGAGAATTGTGTCATAGAAAATTATATCTCTACTCGGCATTTAATTTCAAATCTGTCTGACAAAGTAGACAAAATGAGTTTGAAGAAAGTAGATAAGCCTATACCAACTTCATTTTTGCATAAGGGAAAATCCATTCATACTCATGAACTTAGTGAAAGCCCTGTCTCTAAGTTTGCTTTTCTTCTCCCTAAAGAAGTTGATGCATTTGAAAATAAACAGCAGTCTGAAAAGATATCTGCCAAAACCCTCATCTCTGAGTCTGATACAGAACATCAAGTTCTTCCTATTTATGAGCCACTTGAGCCTCAGTTCACCAGACATCTTGCCCCTGATCTATATGGAGTTGGAAATATTCACCCAAGGGAAATATTTCATGCCGATAGTCATAAAGAATGGAATTTAGATAATCTGACTACTGCACAGATCAGGAAAATGCTTGATTAAATGATTACAGAATATAGGCTCATGTGTGTTGCAGGCAAGACTAAAGTTGAATCCTGCAAAACTTTAATGCAGTGTTTTACAGGAAGACTTGCCAGTTGGTGGGAACTTGAATCCTCTCCTACGATGATTGAGAAAATGGAGAAGGAAATTTTAAAAGATGAGAATGGGGATATTATGTTTCATCCCAATGGCACCCCTCAAAATAATATGATTGGTGCACTGACTGCTATGATCCAAGAAATTTTTTTTGGTGCTGATATTACACTGTCAGATAAACATGAAATGATTTTAATGAATCTGAAGTGTAGGAATATCAACCAGTTTGAAGACTTCCACAGAGACTGGATACAACGGATATATCTGGTCAAAGAACCAAAGAATATTCTGTGGAAACAAGTATACCTTACAACACTTCCATCCAAATTAGTTGATATATTAAAGCTGCAAGAAGTCTTCCCCTTGCCTCTTGAAGTTTATCTATAGGGAGAAATCTATTCTATCATCACTAAGGTGTTGATAACTCTTTGTACCAGCTCTAAGATGACAAAATCTATTGATAAATTGAACAGATTTCCTGGTACCAAATATTTCTGCAGTAAGTATGGTATAACCATTGATGATCCTTTGGTTACTCGTAGGAAGACAAAAAGAAAAGCAAAGAAGGCTCAACGCAGAACCAGAGCCTCCACTTACAGACTGAGCTCTGAAAAGAGACGCGAGCTTAGACCCCAGAAAAGAAAAACAGCCAAAGGAAGAAAAGGTTATTACAGAGATAACCGCAAGACTCATTACTACACTCCCATGGACATCAAGCCCAAAGATCATAAGCTTGAGAGAATGAAGAGTGTTATTTGTTGGCTCTGTGGTGAACATGGCCATACTTCCAATGTGTGTCCCACAGCTCTTGAGTCTAAAAGAGGCCGTGGTAAGAAATCATAGCCCAAAAATCAGGCTAACACAAGCACCACCATTAAAATTGAAGATAGGTGTCGTGTGTGCCAATCTGCTTTTCACAAGACAGAAGACTGTAACCGTATTGCTATTCAGCAAGCAGCCGAAGATTCACATTCAGAATCTTCCTCTGACTCTTCTGTTTCTTATTCTTCTAAAGAAGAGGTTCATGCTTATTATCAATGTTTTGACTCACAGAATTGTCATTGTGCTTGTTCTGATGATGATTCAGATTTCTCTTTTGATGGCTCTCTCCCAGAAGAATTCTCAGGAAAGTTAAAAGTCCTCATGGCACAAAATGATGAAGATGATCTCAAAGTGTTTGCACAGATCCACGCCATGGAGGAAGGAGACTTGAAAGCTACATTATCGAAAGCTTTTATGCAGCATGGTACTGGTTCCTCCAGTACATCATCTGGTAAGAAGCCAAATTTTTTTGATGCTTCTTACGAACGAAATACCAAAACGTATCTCCAGCATAATTCAAGCAAAGTTCATACACTCACTTTGGGGGAGGTGAGTAAGGAGATACATTCAATGAAGTCAGAAATTTCTGCCTTGAAATCACAAGTTGCACAGCTAGAAATGGAAAAAAGAGGCTCTCAGCTTTCTAGCTCTCTCTTAGGCAGAAACACAAATTACACTCTGCATACTGCTCCAGGACAATCTTCAAATACACAAGTGGAGATTGCTGAAGGAATGCCAGATCCAGAAATTGGATTCAGAGAAATGCAAGTCCTTGCAGTTCAATACCAACAACACCATGTCAAGGTAAATATTTGTGTTGAAGGTAAAATATATAAAGTGACTACATTAATAGATTCAGGAGCAGATGTAAATATCCTTTCCAAGAAAATTGTTCCCTCTAGATTCTGGGTATCTGCTACCAGAAAAATCACAGGACTTGGAAAGAAAGAGTTAAAATTTGAAGTTCCAAAAGCTGTTGTTTGCTTTGATTCCCATTGTATCAAACTTAAGTTTGCAATTGTTGAAATTCTAGTTGAGTGCATTTTGGGAAATGTATTTTTAGCAGCAATAGAGCCCCATGGTTCTTTCAGGTTCCCAGATAAATCTCCTGGCTATTTTATTACAGTGCCTACATCTGATAATCAGGGTAAGAGGATAGAACTTCCATATATATCTAATCCTCGAATTTATATAATGGTGTTGGCTATGCAGGAACTTCACAAAGCAGAAAACAGTCTAAAAGAACTCAAAGATCATAAGAGTATGATCAGAATCGAAGATCAGTTGACTTCTCCAGAGATTCAGAGATAGATCTCTGAATTAAAGAAACAGTTTGAAAACAATTGCTGCTCAGAAGAACCCAATGCATTCTGGCATCGCAAGCAGCATTGTGTAGAATTTCCCTACAAGGACGGATATGCGGGCAAAGCATGCAATGCAATTTATAGCAGGGGCTTCAACAAGATTGTTTAGCACTGCACATGCAGGCGGACTTGGCCTTGCTAAGTGTCTGCTTTGTCAATTTCTCAAAACTTCTTTATGTGAACCCAGTGATGAACCCATACACGAACCTACTCCCACGTTCTTGCATCTAACGGCCTTTTTCGCGGCTTTCCTCGCCTTTTAAGGGAATAAAAACTTATCACTATGACATGTTGTACTTCATAAGAGACTACTATGAATATTAAATCCACCTTCACCTGTATTTTGAACATAGAGCATGAAGTTATCTTAACTGTCAATTTTATGGATAGGAGACATTTGGGCCCTTTTTAATCATTGGGGATGATTAATTAATCTCAGTTCAGATAATTTATATCAATAAATTATCTACAATCATATTTCCATCATTCTCTTTGAATGACCAATATTCCACTTCTTTGGAACTTTTCACCTTAGTCAGAATAACAAGCATCATGAAGACCCCAAAGTAAGAAGAGAAAATCAGCTCATAATCAAGGAATAATTCAAGACTTTTGTGCCTTTTAAAGATCATTTATTTTCCCATCAAATAAAAAGCAACAATAAAATTTTATAGTGATAAGAATGGGAGCAAATTTTAAATGTAATAACTCCCTTCCCTAGTGATAATACATTTTTGTTTTGAAATGGAATTATTTTCCCGATATTTTAAATAATACATTCCTCCCCAAGTGACCCTTTAGAGATACATTTTTCAGAACAAATTTTAAATGTGATAACTCCCTTCCCTAGTGATAGTACATTTTTTTCGAAATGAAATTATTTCCCGATCTTTTAAATAATAGATTCCTCTCCAAGTGCCCCTTTAGAGATACATTTTTTTTCAACTGATTGCAATAGGTAAGTGTCTATTGTCTAGTGTTTTCTGAGTCCTCCTTACAATTGGAATGTTTCTCTTCCCATAACTCTATCTCGGGTTATAATTCTAGCTTTCTCTTGTTTATGAATAAATTGTCTCTATAACACTATTGTATGTCTCTTTTTGTGTCTCTTTTTGAGCACTTGCTTGAATTAGTGAGATAATGTAGCTCATCTGGATTCCAAAATACTTGAGTAACCTATTTTCTAAAGAGTCATCTTCTGCTTTTAATTATGCTCATAGCAATGCTCTCAATGGAGGGAAATATTTCTTGTATAAGGAGGAAAAGAGAAAGTGCATTTCCTTTAGTTTTAAAAGTATAGATAATTAGTTTTTTTTATCCATTTTATCTTTTGGATTGTGTAACTCCCAGTTGTCTTATGTTTGTGACCATATTTAATTGTTGATATAATTGGTCATAATTGAGTAGAGTACGTTCTCTATATAGAAAAAGCGTTTCTATCATTTAGGATGTTGTTGAGACCTAGTTGGTTTGAGATATTATCTCCATTAATTTAGCTTGTTAGTTTGGTGCTCCATAGCCTTATCAAGTTCATTTCATTGTAAAGAATCATACATTCTTGATAAGTAACCATTGTCCTGCTTTTCTTCTTCCATAGAGTTAATATTGATTTAGGCCATCTTAGTTCCCCCTATAAAGAAACTAAATTCCACATGAATACCATGGTTCAATACCATGGGATGTATTTATAGTTTATCATTATTTTATTTTATTATTTTTATCTTTTATTGTATTTTGACCTAGTTAAAATGTTCATTACATTATGTCAATATTTTTATTTAATTTACTTTTATTTTTAATTTTGTGTAATTTGACATAGTCAAAATGTTAAACATGACATTACAACCTTTCTATTGTATTTTGTTGGAGATCATAATAGCACGAAAATGTAATATTTAAATATATTAATAGTTATTTTCCTTTTTTTTATTGTTTTTTAATCCATGTAATATAAATTAATTGGTTTCTATGGAGTTTAATTTTATGACATAAATTTTAATATAAATAAAAATTTTATGCTTATGTATCCAAAAATTTAATGTTTATGTATTTTACAATTTTTTTTATTCATTAAACTAATTTATGTTAAATTTAGTTTTACTAAGTTAATAATTCAAAATTTTATTTAAAAAATTAAAGTTAAAATTTAATTTGGAAATTTAAAAAAGATCACATATTTAAAAAAATTTCATTATTAATTAAATTTTTGACATATTAAGAAATAATACTCATGAATTATTAAACAAGTTGTAACATAAATAATATATAACAAAAATACCAGGTATTTTTTGAATAATAAAATAGTTGTAAAAAAAATAATACAAAACAAGAAAGACTATGTATATTTGGATGTATGAAAATCTAGATACATTTTATTAAGTAAATTTTTAAACGAATAATGGTTATGAACATTTAAAAATAATTAAGTGTTCTTATTTGAAAACAACTTCTCTAGCTGCTATTACATAATTAGTTTAGATCAAAAGTTAAGATTGATTTAGGCCATCTTAGTTCTCCCTATAAAGAAACTACATTCCACATGAATACCATGGGTCAATACCATAGTTTATCATTATTTTATTTAATTATATTTTTTTTTTGTATTTTGACCTAGTTAAAATGTTCATTTCATTATGCCAATATTTTTATTTGATTTATTTTTATTTTTAATTTTGTGTAATTTGACATAGTCAAAATGTTAAACATGACATTACAACCTTTCTATCATCACCAAAACCTAAATTCAATCTAACTTATTAAAAGGAAAAAAACTAACATTATAAAAAACATATATAAAAATATTTACTTGATCCAATGGCCTAAAACATTTCGATAGTCTAACATTTGATCCAATGGCTCAAACATGGGCACAGTTACGATTTTTTTTTCTTGTGGCTAAAACCTATTTTTGGTTGTCACCTAGTTATCATGATTCAAAACATTGTTATCATCTCAGATCCTTATAGAATTAGATATATTTTGTGAGCTAATGTGATGTAATATTTTTTTAGCTACAATTAAGTAATTAAAGATATGTATATAGTTTTTTTTAATAGAAGAAATTTGATATTCATTAACAAAAAAAAATCGGAAAGAGTATGTATGTAGTTACAAACTAGTACTTGGTAGATCCAGATTCAAGATTGATGTAGGCCATCTTAATAGCCCTTTAAATAAAATATATTCCACATGAATACCATGGGTCAATACCATGGGTTTTTTTTATAGCTTATTATTATTTTATTTTATTATTTTTATTTTTTATTGTATTTTGACCTAGTTAAAATGTTCATTACATTATGTCAATATTTTTATTTAATTTACTTTTATTTTTATTTTTGTGTAATTTGACATAGTCAAAATGTTAAACAAGACATTACAACATTTCTATTATACACCTAAAATCAATCTAACTTATTAAAAAGAAAAAAAACTAACATTATAAAAATATATTTATAAAACTATTTACTTGTGGATCTAATGGCCTAAAAAATTTCAATCGTCTAACATTTGATCCAATGGCTCAGACATGAACACATTAGCAGCTAGAGAAGTTGTTTTCAAATAAGAACACTTAATGAGTTACAAAGATATGATTGGTTCATTCTTAGGATTATTGAACTATAGTTCGATTAATATGAGTGCAACATTTTGGTCAATATTATTTAATTAAATGACTTACAAAAGTATGATCTAATTCATTTGCATTAAATACATGATTTATATCTAAGTCCATAAAATTTATAAAAATACAAAATTCAATTTCATTTCATTAAATTACTACAATCTTTTCTCATAACAGTCTAAAAATATAATTTTATTCAAAATCATATTCATAGCTTTCAATAAAAGTCTACCAACATTAAAAATAAAAAATAAAAATACTAATAACATAACTAACTATAATGTGAATTTCCACATATCATCAGTTTTTCTCCACAAACCTATATTCAAAAAAAAAAAAAAAAACATCCAAATTATTTCCATGTTTTTTATATAAAATATCAGTATTGGTTTATTAGATGGACATAATTCAAAGATATTTAATTTATATTTAAAAAAATAATTGCCAGAGTCAATGCTGAGCAGGCCTATCCACTTATTTATCATATTATACATCGATTGGTTCTCTAAATATATAAGTTACCACCAGTAAACTCTTGCAATTTAGAGAATTACAACAATCTCCATATGTGATTGTTGAACTTATTTATTTAGTTTCTTTTTTCAGAAAGAAAAAAAAACTGATTTATATTATGAATATAAACAATACATAAACATATAATCTCAGCTGTGAGAGATCCCCAACGAGAAATCCTGCATATAAGGCCAGTAGAAAATTCTCTTTTAGAAAGATGAGCAAAGAGAATTAATATGGCTTCCTCATTGCCGGGACAGATTCTTCCCATTCATATAAAACATAAAAATTAACAAAAAAGGATGTAGAGATGAAAGAATTCATCCAATAACATTCCTAGATCTGAGAAAAAGATTAGAACATCTCAAGAGCCGAGAGAAATGATTGAAACGTTGATCATAAGCTAGCTCGCTTGTTAATCTGAAAAGTATTGTAAAAAATATAGCATGTTACTGAGAGCAAGCATGATTGAATATAATTGATCAGCAACCCAAAAGCATTTAAGCCTTGGAAGGTGCTAGATAATTAGATGGGAAGCAGGCTCACTTGAAATTGTATTCCGGCTGATATGATAATGTTAACCCGCTCGCTTGTTATAGAGATCACGCTCGCTTGATGTTATTGTTCAGGCTCGCTTGCAATCTGGGATCCCGCTCGCTTGTAATAGAGAACACCCTCGCTTGTTATATTAGGACAGGCTCACATGTAGCGTGTAAACCAGACTCCCCAGAATTGGAGAAAGTAAAAGAAATAGAGGCAGCCAAATCCATGTAAGCATTATCAAATGGTACCAACATTGTCGAGAGGATGATTAGATAATAAGGATTCCAAGTGCTGTTGACGAGATATATGTCCGGCTCGCTTGTTGAATTGATACAAGCCCACATGTAGATATATAAACCCACACCAACACGTATGATTGATAGATTGAGAGTCACTTCTAATATTATCACCGGCTCGCTTGTATATGGAGAGATTGATTTTTCCTGCAAATAATACCCCATGTACACAAAAATCCAGAACAAAAACCAATACAAAAACCTTATAAGTCAGCTCTATGGAATGGAAATGTCAGTGTGCCAGAAAGGAAGACCATCTCTAAACAATTGAACCTGCATAATTCCAAAATCCGAGTCTAAGCTTTTTTTGGAAAGACCATCTGCCCTAGTATTGTTTTCCCGATATATGTGACAGAAGGAAGGCCTATTGAGGATCGACCATAAATGCCTTGTTCTATGTACCCAGCCTTGTAGTTCTGTAGGAATCAAAGCCTTCGGATTTGTGATCCACCCAACGACAATATTTGAATCCCCATATACATGAATGTCTTGTAGTTGTAAATAGGTTGCAAAATGTAGACCTCCCCAAAGGGCAATAACCTCCGCTTTATTGTTGGTTCCTTGTCCTCCATTCCAATGGATATGGATCCTTTCCCTCTGTGATAACTTGATCCAAGACCCACACCCCATATCACCTTCCCTGCAAGCACCATCAAAGTAAACAGCCGGGATTTCCACCTCATGTGGTCTGATGCGAATAAAGCAATCCGTAATAGGCTTTATCGTCATGGGTCGATCCTCTATCCACTTTAAGATTGCTGAAAATATTCGAGGAATCTGAAAGGGAACGTTTTCAAAAATCAATTTCTTTCTTCCCAACCATACCTCCCACATGAGGAAAAATGGTAGTGATCTATATTTTCCTTTTAGATTGTCCCATTCCGTAGCAGTTGAAATGAAATCAATAGGAGACCAAGTTGGACCCATGAAATGTACAGAGAAAAGCCGCCACATTTTGATTATAATTGGGCACCTGAAAAAAAAGTGAATGATAGATTCATAATCCGCGCAACATATTTGACATCTGAATGGACCTGAATAGCCCCTCTTAATAAAATTATTGCCAGTGAGGACCTTATCCTTCCATACCGGCCATCCAAATAACACTATCTTATTGGGGATTTTGCGTCGCCAGAACCCAGAAAAGGACCTTGTAATCTGTCCCTGATAAGATTCCACATTTATTACTCTATATATATCTTTAACAACAGGGACACCATCAGTGGTAGGTCTGTCCCAGACTAATGAGTCTCCCCCGGATTCCCAACAGAAACCCGCAGCCCGAAAATTATCTCTGAGGACCCCCCATTCATCATCCTCGGGCGCCCTCAACTCCATCTGTGTAGCAGATTTAAATATAGGAGCCCCATAGGACCACACTCAGATTGAATGTGAAAGATATATAATACCCTTGTGAGCTAGCCTGTGAATGAGCTGCGGAGAAGGGCCGACGTTTAGAGGGAAACCAATTAAGTTGTTGAAAGACATTGGAATACGGTTCCCGTCCCGAAAAAGCCAAGCCAACCTTTCCTCCATATGATTCAACACCATACTGAAGCTGCGCCAAATAACGGAGATGTAATGAGGTTGTGAGAGTTGCAGATTATGGATTTGTTGTAAAATGTCACCCTCAATATATTTACAACTGATGACTTCGTTCCAGATGTCGTTTCCTCGAATAGCCCTCCAAAATGACTTTATGAGAAGTGCCTTATTGAAGTTCCTCGTGTCAATAATACCCCATCAGTCATGTTCCTTTGGCCTGCAAAGACTCTGAAGTTTGCATAGATGTATTTTGTGAGATGGCTGTGTATCTCCCCATAGAAACTTAGCAATATTGCAATTTATCATTTTAATTATACCACTAGGAAAATAGTATAGATGTCCCCAATATACCATCATCTGAAAGTGTACTACCTAGATCATGATAAGCCTGCCCCCCATTGACAACCATTTGTGTGTCCATCTAAAAATCCTCCTTCTAAATTTATCGATCAACCACATCCAATCCTGAATCTTATAACCACATGGTTTGATTTTAAAACCCAGATATGTAAAACCAACAGAAGCTTCTCTTAATTCAACGCCCATAAAATCAGCTATGAAAGTGATTTCCCTAAGGTCTCCATATTCATATATAATGAACGATTTGCTCTTGTTGATGGCCAGCCCAGTAGCCGATTCGAAGCGTATGAATATTAGATGAATATAGAACCAATGGTTGCATTGTAGATAACCAAATACTAGCAGATCATCAACAAATAAAAAGTGTGTGCATGAGACTGCATTAGAGAAAGAGAAACCCCTTATATAACCCCATTGCTCCGCCTTGTGTAGAAGACTACTAAATCCATCCATAATTAAAATAAAGATTAGTGGAGACAGCGCACAGCCTTGTCTAAGACCACGACCAACAGTGAAGAAAGTTGTAGGAACACCATTGATAATGACCGCATATTTGACATAATCCATCTTATAATTCTGATTGGGAGCCCAATCTTCATGAGCACCATCCTAATGTAAGCCCAATCAATAGAGTCATAGGCTTTATGGATATCCACCTTCATCATGATGGCCTCCCTTCTTTCCGTGTGCATGGAATGTAAGAATTCTTGTGCAATTGTCATGGCATCATGAGTAGAACGGCCTTTTAGGAAACCATATTGCTCTCTTGAGATAAAGGTTGACAATGTACATTTTAACCGCTGTTCGTATTGGAACTATTTTCATTTCAATCAGTGCATCGCAAGAACTATCCCAACCTGGCAGACTTTATAAATGGCTTTGAAGTATGGGCTCACCTACTCTCCGTCGTATCCCGACTCTGTTAGAGAAAGGACGGAGTTTCTAATAGCCCGCAATACCTCTAATTGAGCTTCTGATCCTTTTGGCCAACTCAGCGATGATCGCGCCTTTCTCTCATTAAAGAAATTGGGGCTGCATTGCCCAAATTACTTATGACGGTATTTTTTATCATCGGCTTCCTGTAAATGGTGTGTTTCTGTCCGTCCGAAATCAACAAAATGTATTTTTTTTATTTAGTACGTTAATTAAATTCATTAAAAATTATATGTATATATATAATAAAATATTTAATAATTATATATGTTAAGTAATATTTATATAAATGGACAAGTAAAAAAAATAACACCATAAATAGTTGGTGAAGATAACTGTTTTTAATTATATATCACAATTTCATATTTATTCTTTTAACTAAAAAAAACATAATAACCCACGCTATCAAATAAACCACTCTCCCTATAAACAGGACGAGCAAGCAGCTGCACTGCTGGATCTGAAATCATTTATTACATCAGTTGCTCCTTCTATTACAGGCTAAAATATTATAAAAAGAAATTAAAGCAAAATTATACTCTCAAATGGGCCAATATGAAAACCACCATATTACAATCATAAAAGCAAACGGAACCCACCTGCATGTATGGATTACACTTTTCATTTCCACGAAACCAAGGAAATATGTTATTGGATGCCAAATACGTCCTTGGATATTTTGTCGACAAACTCAAACAGTGTAATCCACTGCGATTGAACTTGCGTTGAGGAAAAACGATAATTATACAATTTCGTGCTGTCAGTTTTAGTAGGTAGGTGGGCTCTTGGGTTCCATTTCTTCATACAATAACTCAGATGAATTCAAGATTCTAGTGGAAGCAGTAGCAAACATATCCCAAAGGGGATCTTTTTCTTCTCTTTCTTCTCATCTAATTCTCTGAAAGAAATTGATTTTATGAAAGAGTCCATTATATCTTCAAAATAAAGAGAGATAATTTTGAGTACTCACCTTTTTTTGAACCAGACATTTTTTCTGACTCTGATACCAATTTTACGCAGGGCCTTCACTGATCGAAGCTTGCAATAACAACAACAGGTTGACTGGCCTTGTTGAGTCTTTTCTCTCTCTTTGATCTCTTCAAGAACCTTTACATGAACCCATACACGAACTTACTCCCACTGTCTCGCACTAACGGCTTAAACACGACCTCATGCCTTCAATAGTAAGCCTCTGGTGAACCTCAAGCGAACAAAGAGAGATAGATACTACCTCATTAGACAATATAAAGCTCAAAGTTTCAAGTACTCAAAGATGCAGAAAACTTCTTCTCTTTATTGATATCAAAATTTATTACATGAATCTTCTGGACTCGGAGATTTTCTTTCCAGAGATCGATTGTGTTAGAGTTTTCCAGTGATAGCTTCTCAATAGATTAGATAGCATTTTGGAGGCTTCCTGGCTAAATACAGACTCTGTCTAAGAAATATAACACACAAAACTGATCACACAGACTCGATCTAATGATCTGGCCACTTTAGGTTCTTACCAGTGCCGAGCACACTGATGCGCAGGCTTCTCAGATTATACTTCTAGACTTGGAAGTTGATCTTCGCGATGCAAGCAGATCGAGATTAACACTCGCAGATGTAGAGCAGGAAGAACTCAGACTTTGACTCTAAACAAACACACAAAGACTCAAACAACCAATGCCGAAAGAGTGAGCCTTACTCTCATTATATAGGATGAGAGGGGGGACAAGCAATCAATTCTGATATGTCAAGGACTGACACGTGGAGGAGGAATCATTGCTTTCGGGTAACGCTGAGGCGACATCCGCATAAAGATTCCTTCATCGAGACATAAACATGTGGGTGCCAGTGTAAGGTACACAATGGATGTCCTTTTGGTACAGAAGGCCCACAAGAAAACTATTACAAATATTTACACAGAGGATATTTTTTTACCAAAAAAGTCCTCGGGAAATCTAGTCACTTTAGTCCAGTGACTGGGAGACAGTACAAGGTGGATACTTTTTTAGTGGAGTCCACAAGAACCCCTTTCTGCCGGATCATCTAAGATTTTTATTTCGGGGAACCTATATCTTTGGTATGTAGTGTTATTCCAGGCTTTAGTGTAGATTCTTCTGACAATCATAGGCCTATTTAAGATGATTTGGTGTTTAATTTTTGTCATTATCAGCCATTGGTTATGTTGTCTCATATGCTGCATTAGAGTTTGTGACTCTGCTATTTGATGGAGATCACTAACTCTTTGACAAGGGGTGTGAAAGCATTCACCAATGTCATTGTCTATACACCAATCACATTGACTTTGAAAGAAGGACTCATAAGATACAGGATCCATAGAAGTTATGTTGAGTCCGTAATCCTTCCACTAGTATTTCAACCAATCAGGTTGTTGGTTGCCCTGCATGATCCACGTGGCACAAAAATTTACTTTGGTATAGTGCGTCTCATTTTTGCCGTCTTTGTTCAAAAGATCCCACCATAACTTTTTATACCCTGAAAAATTATAGATATTATATGGAAATAAAAAATTAGGATTATTTCCTGGCCATTGATTAAAATGAGTCCAGGTCTATTCAGAGTTTCCTCTCCTATTTATGACCAAGTATTTATGATAGATTCTTTGTCTATCACTTCCTCCTGTGCACATGACAGAAATATCAACAAAGTCATTGGCTAATGACTCTTCAGCTTAAAAAGATGTCGTCATACTCCTAGAGTATCCCATGTCATGTATCCATCTGCTACCTTTTGGGTACACTCTTTTTTTTGGTACAAGATGCTGAGGAAAGGTATGATTCTGTAAATTGGCATCTAGTACTTTGGTATTTCGGAGCTGCCAAGTAGGCCTCCATTCTTTTGTGTATGTAGCCCAGCTTTTATCTTCTGGGATAGTTCTTAAAATTTCTCTTTGATGTACTTGATCCCATTCTGTCACGATCACCATGACTTGGTATTCTTCTTGTTCTTGTTGCTGGATATACTCCCGGCTTAGGAAATCTGGCAAGTGATTATTCACTCCTTTGATATGTTCAACTTTGAAATCAAAATTAGCAAAGAGTGCTTGCCATCTGGAAAATTTGGCTTCTCCGGGTTTTTTGATGTCCTTCGTAAGGACTTTTCATAGTGCTGAGGCATCAGTTCTCAGCAAAAATGGTTTATTGACAAGATGTAAAGAGAATTTGTTAATAAAATTCCAGGCAGCTTTTACCTCTCTTTCAATAATAGAGTAATTCTTCTCTATTTTTCTCCAGGTTCCAGAGGAAAACTGTACTACCTATTCATATTTGTCCTTTTCATCCTTCTTCTGCTTTAGCACACCTCCCCATCCTATGTCAGTGACATCTGTTTCAACAATTTTGAAAAAAATTTCACCAGCAACATATAAAATAGATAGGCTTTTTACCTTGGCTTTGATTTGTCTGATAGCTTCTGTATGCTCTTCAGTCCAAGGTGAAGGGTTTTTATTCAATCTCTGATTCAACAAAGACCTGTCTGCTGCATAATCCTTATAAAAATTCCCAACATAATTTAAACATCCTAAAAATATTTGAAGCTGAGTTTTGTCAAGGATGATGTCAGGAAATTTGTCTACAAATTCCATAGCATGACTATGCAGAGCAATTTGTCCATTTTGGATTGTGTGCCCCAAGAATTTGATGGAGGTCTGGAAGATTTCAATCTTCTTTTTACTTAGCACCAGACCATTCTGTTTGACCAACTTTATGAAGATCTTGATATGTTTAAAGTGGTCCTGGATATTCTTTGGAAATATGAGAATGCCATTAATATAAACAAGCAACCAATCAGAATAAGGCTTGAATATAGAATCCATAACCTTTTGAAACTTGGAAGGAGTGTGCTTGAGGCCGAATGGCATGACATTCCATTCATAATGTCCAGCTAGGATACTAAAGGTAGTTTTGAATTTATCTTTCTTAGCAATTGCAACCTGCCAAAAGCCAGACTTTAGATCAAACTTTGAGAATATTTTGGCGCTGGAGATCCTTCCCAACAGATCACCTTTATGAGGAATCAGATAGGTATCATTGGCGAGGACAGAATTCAGAGGCTTATAATTTATAACCAGCCTTGGAATGCCTCTAATCTGTTCCGATCTTTTGTTGACATAAAATCCATAGAAGTTCCATGGACTGCTAGATTCTCGGATCAGCCGCAAAGATTCCTTCATCCGCACACAAACATGTGGGTGCCAGTGTAAGGTACACAGTGGATGCATTTTTGGTACAGAAGGCCCACGAGAAAAATATTACAAATATTTACACAGAGGATACTTTTTTACCGGAAAATTCTTCGGGAAAAACTGGTCACTTTAATCCCATGACTGGGAGACAGTACAAGGTGGATACTTTTTTAGTGGATTCCATGAGAACCACTTTCTGCCGGATCATCTAAGATTTTTATTCCGGGGAACCTATATCTTTGGTATGTACTGTCATTCCAGGCTTTAGTGTAGATTCTTCTGACAATCATAGGCCTATTTAAGATGATTTGGTGTTTAATTTTTGTCCTTATTAGCCATTGGTTATGTTGTCTCATATGCTACATTAGAGTTTGTGACTCTGCTATTTGATGGAGATCACTAACTCTTTGACAAGGGGTGTGAAATAATTCACCAATGTCATTGTCTATACACCAATCACATTGACTTTGAAAGAAGGACTCATAAGATACAAGATCCATAACAGTTGTGTTGAGTCCATAATCCTTCCACTAGTCTTTCAACCAATCAGGTTGTTGGTTTCCCTGCATGATCCATGTGGCACCAAACTTTACTTTAGTATAGTGCGTCTCATTTTTGCCATCTTTATTCAAAATATCCCACCATAACTTTTTATACCTTGAAAAATTATAAATGGTATCTGGAAATAAAAAATCAGGATTATTTCCTAGCCATTGATTAAAATGAGTCGAGGTCCATTCAGGGTTTCTTGTCCTATTTATCACCAAGTATTTATGATAGATTCTTTGTCTATCACTTCCTCCTATGCACATGAAAAAAATATCAACAAAGTCATTGGATGATGACTCTTCAGCTTCAAAAGATGCCATCATACTCCTAGATTATACCATGTCCTGTATCCATCTGCTGCCTTTTGGGTACACTCTTCTTTCTGGTACAAGATGTTGGAGATCTGTATGATTCTGTAAATTGGCGTCTAGTACTTTGGTATTTCGGAGCTGTCAAGTAGGCCTCCATTCCTCTCTATATACAGCCCAGCTTTTATCTTCTAGGATAGTTCTTAAAATTTCTTTTTGATGTCCTTGATCCCATTCTGTCACGATCACCATGACTTGGTCTTCTTCTTTTTCTTGTTGCTGGATATACTCCCGGCTTGGGAAATCTGCCAAGTGATTATTCACTCCTTTGATATGTTCAACTTTGAAATCAAAATTAGCAAAGAGTGCTTTCCATCTGGCAATTTTGGCTTCTTCGGGTTTTTTGATGTCCTTCGTAAGGAATTTTCCTAGTGTTGAGGCATCAGTTCTCAGCAAAAATCGTTTATTGACAAGATGTAAAGAGAATTTGTCAATACAATTCCAGGCAGATTTTACCTCTCTTTCAATAACAGAGTAATTCTTCTCTGTTTTGCTCCAGGTTCCAGCGGCAAACTGTACTACCTGTTCATCTTTGTCCTTTTCATCATTCTTCTGCTTTAGCACACCTCCCCATCCTATGTCAGTGACATCTGTTTGAACAATTTTGAAAAAAATTTCATCACAACATATAAAATAGATAGGCTTTTTACCTTGGCTTTGATTTTTCTGACAGCTTCTGTATGCTCTTCAGTCCAAGGTGAAGGGTTTCTCTTAAATCTCCGATTCAACAGAGACCTGTCTGCTGCATAATCCTTATAAAAATTCCCAACATAATTTAAACATCCTAAAAATATTCGAATCTAATTTTTGTCAAGGATGATGTCAGGAAATTTATCTGCAAATTTCATAGCATGACTCTGCAGAGCAATTTTTCCATTTTGGATTATGTGCCCCAAGAATTTGATGGAGGTCTGGAAGATTTCAATCTTCTTTTTACTTAGCACCAGACCATTCTGTTTGACCAACTTTATGAAGATCTTGATATGTTTAAAGTGGTCTGGATATTCTTTGGAAATATGAGAATGTCATTAATATAAACAAGAAACCAATCAAAATAAGGCTTGAATATAGAATCCATAACCTTTTAAAAATTTGAAGGAGTGTGCTTGAGGCCGAATGGCATGACATTCCATTCATAATGTCCAGCTAGGATACTAAAGGTAGTTTTGAATTTATCTTTCTTAGCAATTGCAACCTGCCAAAAGCCAGAATATAGATCAAACTTTGAGAATATTTTGGCGCCGGAGATCCTTCCCAACAAATTACCTTTATGAGGAATCGGATAGGTATCATTGGCGAGGACAGAATTCGAAGGCTTATAATTTATAACCAGCCTTGGAATGCCTCTGATCTGTTTCGATCTTTTGTTGACATAAAATCCATAGAAGTTCCATGGACTGCTATATTCTCGGATCAACCGTAGAGATTCCTTCATCCGGACACAAACATGTGGGTGCCAGTGTAAGGTACACAGTGGATGCCTTTTTGGTACAGAAGGCCCACGAGAAAAATATTACAAATATTTACACAGAGGATAATTTTTTACCGGAAAATTCCTCGGGAAAAACTGGTCACTTTAATCCCATGACTGGGAGACAGTACAAGGTGGATACTTTTTTAGTGGAGTCCACGAGAACCACTTTCTGCCGGCTCATCTAAGATTTTTATTCCGGGGAACCTATATCTTTGGTATGTACTGTCATTCCAGGCTTTAGTGTAGATTATTCTGACAATCATAGGCCTATTTAAGATGATTTGGTGTTTAATTTTTGTCATTATTAGCCATTGGTTATGCTATCTCATATGCTGCATTAGAGTTTGTGACTCTGCTATTTGATGGAGATCACTAACTCATTGACAAGGGGTGTGAAAGCATTCACCAATGTCATTTTCTATACACCAATCACATTGACTTTGAAAGAAGGACTCATAAGATACAAGATCCATATTAGTTGTGTTGAGTCCATAATCGTTCCACTAGTCTTTCAACCAATCATGTTGTTGGTTGCCCTGCATGATCCATGTGGCACCAAACTTTACTTTAGTATAATGGGTCTCATTTTTGCCATCTTTATTCAAAAGATCTCACCATAACTTTTTATACCTTGAAAAATTATAAATGGTATCTGGAAATAAAAATCAGGATTATTTCCTGGCCATTGATTAAAATGAGTCAAAGTCCATTCACGGTTTCTTGTCCTATTTATGACCAAGTATTTATGATAGATTCTTTGTCTATCACTTCCTCCTATGCACATGACAAAAATATCAACAAAGTCATTGGCTAATGACTCTTCAGCTTCAAAAGATGCCATCATACTCCTAGAGTATACCATGTCATGTATCCATCTGCTACCTTTTGAGTACACTCTTCTTTCTGGTACAAGATGTTGGAGATTTGTATGATTCTGTAAATTGGCATCTAGTACTTTGGTATTTCGGAGCTGCCAAGTAGGCCTCGATTCTTCTCTGTATACAACCCATCTTTTATCTTCTAGGATAGTTCTTAAAATTTCTCTTTGATGTCCTTGATCCCATTCTATCACGATCACCATGACTTGGTCTTCTTCTTGTTCTTGTTGCTGGATATACTCCTGGCTTGGGAAATATTCCAAGTGATTATTCACTCCTTTGATATGTTCAACTTTGAAATCAAAATTAGCAAAGAGTGCTTTTCATCTGGCAAATTTGGCTTCTCCGGGTTTTTTGATGTCCTTCGTAAGGAATTTTCCTAGTGCTGAGGCATCAGTTCTCAACAAAAATGGTTTATTGACAAGATGCAAAGAGAATTTGTCAATACAATTCCAGGCAGCTTTTAGCTCTCTTTCAATAACAGAGTAATTCTTCTCTGTTTTGCTCCAGGTTCCAGAGGCAAACTGTACTACCTGTTCATCTTTGTCCTTTTCATCCTTCTTCTGCTTTAGCACACCTCCCCATCCTATGTCAGTGACATCTGTTTCAACAATTTTGAAAAAACTTTCATCAGCAACATATAAAATAGATAGGCTTTTTACCTTGGCTTTGATTTGTCTGACAACTTCTGTATGCTCTTCAGTCCAAGGTGAAGGGTTTTTCTTCAATCTCTGATTCAAAAGAGACCTGTCTGCCACATAATCCTTATAAAAATTCCCAACATAATTTAAACATCCTAACAATATTTGAAGCTGAGTTTTGTCAAGGATGATGTTAGGAAAATTTTCTGCAAATTCCATAGCATGACTCTGTAGAGCAATTTGTCCATTTTGGACTGTGTGCCCCAAGAATTTGATGGAGGTCTGGAAGATTTCAATCTTCCTTTTACTTAGCACTAGACCATTTTTTTTGACCAACTTTATGAAGATGTTGATATGTTTAAAGTGGTCTTGGATATTATTTGGAAATATGAGAATGTCATTAATATAAACATGCAACCAATCAGAATAAGGCTTGAATATAGAATCCATAACCTTTTGAAACTTGGAAGGAGTGTGCTTGAGGCCGAATGGCATGACATTCCATTCATAATGTCCAGCTAGGATACTAAAGGCAGTTTTGAATTTATCTTTCTCAGCAATTGCAACCTGCCAAAAGCCAGACTTTAGATCAAACTTTGAGAATATTTTGGCGCCGGAGATCCTTCCCAACAGATCACCTTTATGAGGAATCGGATCGGTATCATTGGCGAGGACATAATTCAGAGGCTTATAATTTATAACCAGCCTTGGAATGCCTCTGATCTGTTCTGATCTTTTGTTGACATAAAATCCATATAAGTTCCATCGACTGTTAGATTCTCGGATCAGCCACAGAGATTCCTTCATCCAGACACAAACATGTGGGTGCCAGTGTAAGGTACACAGTGGATGCCTTTTTGGTACAAAAGGCCCACAAGAAAAATATTACAAATATTTACACAGAGGATACTTTTTTACTGGAAAATTCCTCGGGAAAAACTGGTCACTTTAATCCCATGACTGGGAGATAGTACGAGGTGTATACTTTTTTAGTGGAGTCCACGAGAACCACTTTCTGCTGGATCATCTAAGATTTTTATTCTGGGGAACCTATATCTTTGGTATGTACTGTCATTCCAGGCTTTAGTGTAGATTCTTCTGACAATCATAGGCCTATTTAAGATGATTTGGTGTTTAATTTTTGTCATTATTAGCCATTGGTTATGCTGTCTCATATGCTGCATTAGAGTTTGTGACTCTGCTATTTCATGGAGATCACTAACTCTTTGACAAGGGGTGTGAAAACATTCACCAATGTAATTTTCTATACACCAATCACATTGACTTTGAAAGAAGGACTCATAAGATACAAGATCCATAGCAGTTGTGTTGAGTCCATAATCCTTTCACTAGTCTTTCAACCAATCATGTTATTGGTTCCCTTGCATGATCCATGTGGCACCAAACTTTACTTTAGTCTAGTGGGTCTCATTTTTGCCATCTTTATTCAAAACATCCCACCATAACTTTTTATACCTTGAAAAATTATAAATGGTATCTGGAAATAAAAAATCAGGATTATTTCCTGGCCATTGATTAAAATGAGTCGAGGTCCATTCAAGGTTTCTTGTCCTATTTATGACCAAGTATTTATGACATATTCTTTGTCTATCACTTCCTCCTATGCACATGACAAAAATATCAACAAATTCATTGGCTAATGACTCTTCAGCTTCAAAAGATTCCATCATAATCCTAGAGTATACCATGTCATGTATCCATCTGCTGCCTTTTGGGTACACTCTTCTTTCTGGTACAAGATGTTGGAGATCTGTATGATTCTGTAAATTGGCATCTAGTAATTTGGTATTTCGGAGCTGCCAAGTAGGCCTCCATTCTTCTCTATATATAGCCCAGCTTTTATCTTCTAGGATAGTTCTAAAAATTTCTCTTTGATGTCCTTGATCCCATTCTGTCATGATCACCATGACTTGGTCTTCTTCTTGTTCTTGTTGCTGGATATACTCCCGCCTTGGGAAATCTGCCAAGTGATTATTCACTCCTTTGATATGTTCAACTTTGAAATCAAAATTAGCAAAGAGTGATTTCCATCTGGAAAATTTGGCTTCTCCGGGTTTTTTGATTTCCTTAGTAAGGAATTTTCCTAGTGCTGAAGCATCAGTTCTCAGCAAAAATGGTTTATTGACAAGATGTAAAGAGAATTTGTCAATACAATTCCAGGCAGCTTTTACCTCTCTTTCAATAACATAGTAATTATCCTCTGTTTTGCTCTAGGTTCTATAGGAAAACTTTACTACCTCTTCATATTTGTCCTTTTCATCCTTCTTCTGCTTTAGCACACCTCCCCATCCTATGTCACTAGCATTTGTTTCAACAATTTTGAAAAAATTTCATCAGCAACATATAAAATAGGTAGGCTTTTTACCTTGGCTTTGATTTGTCTGACAACTTCTATATGCTCTTCAGTCCAAGGTGAAGGATTTTTCTTCAATCTCTGATTCAACAAATAATTTTCTACTGCACAATCCTTATAAAAATTCCCAACATAATTTAAAAATCCTAAAAATATTTGAAGCTACGTTTTGTAAAGGCTAATGTCACGGAATTTGTCTGCAAATTCCATAGCACGACTTTGCAGAGCAATCTGTCCATTTTGGATTGTGTGCCCCAAGAATTTGATGGAGGTTTGGAAGATTTCAATCTTTTTTTTACTGAGCACTAGACCATTCTGTTTGACCAAATTTATGAAGATCTTGATATGTTTAAAGTGGTCCTGGAGATTCTTTAAAAATATGAGAATGTCATCAATATAAACAAGCAACCAATCAGAATAAGGCTTGAATATAGAATCCATAACCTTTTGAAACTTGGAAGGAGCGTTCTTGAGGCTAAATGGCATGACATTCCATTCATAATGTTCAACTGGGATACTAAAGGTAGTTTTGAATTTATCTTTCTCAGCAATTGCAACCTGCCAAAAGCCAGACTTTAGATCAAACTTTGAGAATATTTTGGCGCCGAAGATCCTTCCCAACAGATCATATTTATGAGGAATCAGATAGGTATCATCGGCTAGGAAAGAATTCAGAGGCTTATAATTTATAACCTGCCTTGGAATGCCTCTGATCTGTTCCGATCTTTTGTTGACATAAAATCCATAGAAGTTCCATGGACTGCTAGATTCTCAGATTAGCTTTCTATTCAGTAGCTAATTTATTTCCTTTTCACAGAGGTCGCTGTATTCCTTATTCATTGGAATGGCTCTGGATTTATTGGGTCTGCTAGTATATTCAGTCTTGTAGGGAAGTTCTATGCTATGTTGTTTCCTATGCCATAAGGCATTAGGTTCTTCTGAACAACATTCATCTTCTATAACTGTTTTTAGTTCAGAGATTTTTCTCTGAATTTCAAGGGATTTTAATTTCTCTTCTATATGGATAGTGGATTTTAGATCCTTGAGCTTTGTATGTTTATTTTCATCCTTTTCAGTTCTTGCATAGTTTGTACCAGGGTGGAGACTCTAGGGTTTGAGACATAAGGCATGTCTATTCTCTTGGCTTTCCCGTCTGAAGTGGGTACAATTATAAAATAACCCACTCTGTTATTCTTCAATCTAATATAGCCATGGGGTTCTACTACTGCTAGGAAAAAAATTCCGAAGATACAATCAACTGGGATGTATCCTACTGCAAACTTTAGTTTAATACAGTGTATATCAAAGCAGACAATAGCTTTGGGAACTTCTTATTGTAGGGTTTTCTCCCCTAACCCTATTATTTTTCCGGAGGCTAATATGCAGTACTTAGAGGGGATTACTTTTTTATTGAAGATATTTACATCTTCACATGAATCTAAGAGTGCAGTAAGGGAAAACATTTCTCCTTTGATACAAACATTTATTTGTACATGGTGCTACTGGTATTCTATTGCTAGAACACACATTTCTCTAAACACTACTGTAGGGTCCTTCTTCCCTTCTAGAATCTCAACATTTGACTCAGTAAATGGGGTACTATGCAGTGTATAATTTGTACAGTGGCTTGAAATAGGTTGTGCCATTTCTTGTTTCCCTTTTTCTAACTTAGCTACTTGGGATTTTAGAACAATTTTTTTTGATTTGAGCATATGAATTTCTCTACTCACCCCCCCCCAAAGTGAGTGAGCGAACTTTGTTCTATTGTTGGTCCTGCTGGTAGGCCTTGGTGTTTCGTTCGTAAGAAGCTTCAAGGAAGAGAGGCTTCTTGCTGGCACTTTTACTTGCTGAAGAGGTTTGAGAAATAAATGTCTCCAGAAATATTTTCTTGAGTTCTCCTTCCTCCTTGCATGGATTTGTGAAAATATTTTGAGCTTATCTTCATCTATTTGTGCCATCAAAAATTTTAGTTTTGTATAAAAATATTCTACAATAGAGTCATCAGATGAAGAATGAGATTCATCACTAGAAGAACATCCACATTTACATTGGTCAGAATCTGAACAATAATAATGAGCTTGCAATTCTTCAAGAGAAGAAGTGGATGAGGAGTCACTACATGAATCTAAAGAATAATCTTCAGCTTGTTGAATAAAGAGGCGAGGACAGTTTTCAGCTTTGTGGAATGTGGATCCACATTTGCTACATTTATCTTCAGTTTTTACAACTGTCTTGCCTTTATCTTGTGGCCGAGATTCTCTGCCATGCTTTTTCTTTGATTCTTCTCCATCAGGACATCTGTTGGCTGTATGGCCTGGTTTCCCACATAACCAGCATATAAGTTGATTCAGATTTTCTTTTTTCTGGGACTTCAGATGTATATCTGATGGCTTATAATAATGAGTGTTAGAGATATACTTATAATATCCCTTTCTTTTGGATGGCCGTGAGGAAATTCTCCTCTTATTATTTCTATTGATGAATTTTTCTCTTTTCTGAGCCTTCTTTGCCTTTATTTTAGACTTTCTCCTTTTAACTAGGGGATCATCAATAGTGATGCCATATTTACTGCAGAAATATTTTCTATCAGGCAATATATGCATCTTTTCTATTGATTTATTCATTTTTGAACTAGTACACAAAGTTACTAGTACCTTTGTAATAGTTGCATATATTTCACCCCAAGTATAAACTTCAAAAGGCAACTGAAAAGATTCTTGCAGTTTAATAATATCAACTAACTTTGAAGGCAATGCTGCAAGATATACTTGTTTCCAAAGGATATTTTTAGGATCTTTTATCAAGGTAGATCCACTGCATCCAATTTCGATGGAAATCTTCATACTGGCTCATTTTCATGCATTTTAAATTCATTAGAACAATTTCATTTTTATCTGAGACAATGGTCTCAGTTCCACACCAATGTTCCATAATCATGGAAGTTATGGCACCAATCATATTGTTGGTAGGTGTGCCATCAGGATGAAAGATAATATCTCCATTTTCATCTTTCAGTATTTCATCTTCCATATTTTTGGTCAAAGCTAGAGATGATTCTAATTCCCACCATCTTGCCAATGTGCCAATGAAGAATTGGATAATAGTTTTACAAGCTTCAACCTCAGACTTTCCTCCAACACACATCAGTTTATATTTAGCCATCGTTTGATCAACCATATGACTTATTTGCCCCATACTAAGATTATCAATATTCCATTATTTATGGCTATTGGGATAAAATAAATGAGTTTCTGGAAGTTTACCCATGTCATTGAGATCTGGAGCAGAATATCTGGTAAATTGACTTTCTAATGATTCATAGACAGGGAGGACTTGAGTCTCTAGCTTAGGTTATTTAAACAAGGAGGCAATGGTGATGTTTTCTCTTGAAGGGCTTTGGGGAACTTTTTCTTCTGAAGGCTTTTGAGAGGACTGTCCAACTTCTTTTGGAAAGAGATGAGGAAAATTGTCAATAGGATTGATAGGGTTCTGAATATGTACACTCTTTCTTCTATGTAGATAGGAGGTTGGAACATGTCTATCTGGCTTGGAAGGGTTAAGCTTTTCAAACTTGTCAGACAAATTAAATATAAGTCCTCTAGTAGAATAGCCTTCATTTACTATTCTATTCTCAACTTCTTCAATTCTACTTAAAGATTCTCTGGAGTATGACTTGACTAAAGAAGAATCAAACTGTACATTATTCAAAGCACTAATTACATCATTGACAGAAGCTTGTAATCTATCAAACTGTTCTTTGAAAAAAACAGTTTTTGCAACATTCTTGTCAAGACCTGTTATGTTAGTGTTAGACCAGTTGAGCTACTCACTAGCCTTCTGTATTCTGCCATCTATGCCAAGTGCACTATCATCCTTTAACACCAAAGGAATGGCCTTTTCTGTATTTTGACCTTCTCCTAGGATGATACCTCTATAAGGGGGAAAAGTAGTGGCAGTTTCAATCTTGCTACCATCAAGAGCTGGCCAAGAATGCTGAGAGGATGTTGTTGTATCAGTCATCAAAACATTTTTAGATTGTTTATTTCTTTTCCATGAATAGAAAGATATCCAACTGTTTGTTCTTTCCATATAATCTTTCCATTCTTCTGAGAATCTGAGTTTTTCTTCACATGAGTGTGTGAGACCAAATGAATCGGCCTCAGGATGAGTATAAATATCCCAGTTTAGCATCTGTTTCATCCACTGGGTTTCAAATTTGTGCTTATTGCACCCATCCATGACAGTGAAGAATTTGTGCATCTTCATGACTGAAGGTTTCTTACAGTTAGATGGAAGATCCTTGAATCTTGATTCAGGGATCAGATCATTCATCTGTTCTAAATACTCGAGACCATATCTTGGCATATTAGGAGGTCTCATTCTACTAAACATCTTTGTCAACCTAGGGTCTTCATTCTCAAGAGATGGTAATTCATGCATCATTAGAACATGATATGACTCATGAGGGAATGGAATGTCATAACATTAGGGATTTGGACAAGGATTTATAGAAGTGGAAGCTGGGGCTTCTCCTGTCCTACGGTGATGGTTTTCATGAATGACTAGATATGCAAGACTACTGAGATTGACAAGACTTTTACATTCTGATCATGATAATTTAATGGAGTTAAAATTTACAAGCTGAGAAAACTCAAATAAGGAAATATGTTTATAGGAACTAGAAACAATACTAGAGCAAGTTGTATCTACAAAATCAGATTTTTTATACAAGGAGGACTTCTTGCAAGCTTCTTCAATCCTGCGTCTGTCAATGGTAGATCTTCTTGGGAAGGACATAGTGGCTGAGGATTGATCTTCATGAATGTTGGCATAAGTGATACATCTGGCATAGATGGGTTTGGGGTTAGGAATGACCCAATGTTCTAGGAAGTTCAGATCTTCCCATTTGATTTCTTGATGTTCCACCTTTTTATTCTTTGAGTCAGTGAGAACAACAACACTGGTTTTTTAATCTCTGCTGGGTGCATGGAGGATAGCCAGGTAAAGGGTGTTCGTATGCCTAAAACAACCCCTAGTCTGTATGGAAATATTATTTATTTTCTTCTACATATCAAACCCTAAAGTTTGTATTTGGAGTTGTAAGATCTTATTTATGGTTTCATCAGATACATAGATAGGGAAATTAGGATAGCAGTTGAACCAGACAGGACCATTGGACAATGGGGCTACAATCCCTCCAATAATTGAATCAGTATATCTGTTATGTGTGAGATCTCTCACAGTGGCTAAGACACAGGTATCTAACCCTTGGTGAGTGAGACCACTGATTCCAACTCTAATACAACCCAGATGCAAATATTTTGTATCTAACTTTCTAGCTTCTGCCTAAAGCTGCTTCGGGTCAAGAAGGGGTATGATCTGTACACAGTCTAAATTCTCTTGAATGGAACTGATTGAATCCTTAATAGAGATCCTAGTGGAAGCTTTAAGGTTAAAAGCTAACACATCAGCATAGACTTCAGAAGCAGATATCTTTGGGATTTTCCATCTTGTAGATGGTTTAGTTTCTTCATACAATAACTCAGATGAATTCAAGACTCTACTGAAAGCAGTAGAAAACATGTTCCGAAGGGGATCTTGTTCTGCTCTTTCTTTCTCATCTAATTCTCTGAAATAAATTGAATTTCTGAAAGAGTCCATTATATCTTCAAAATAAAGAGAAGATAATTTTGAGTACTGACCTTTTCTTGAACCAGACAATTTTTCTAGCTTTGATACCAATTTTACGTAGGGGATTCACTGATCGAAGCTTGAAACAACAACAACAAGCTGACTGGCCTTGTGGAGTCTCTTCTTTGTCTTTGATCTCTTCAAGAACCTTTACACGAACCCATACACAAACCTACTCCCACTGTCTCCCACTAATGGCTTAAACATGACCTCTTGCCTTCAATATCCTTGGCGTCCTTGGGTGGTTTGGCGAACCTCTGGCAAACCTCAAGCAAACAAAGAGAGACAGATACTACCCCAACAGAAAATATAAAGCTTAGAGTTTCAAGTACTCAAATATGCGGAAAAATTCTTCTCTTTATTGATATCAAAATTTATTACATGAATCTTTTGGAAATAGAGATTTTCTTTCCAGAGATCGACTGTATTAGCATTTACCAGTGATAGCTTCTCAATAGATGAGATAGTGTTCTGGAGGCTTCTTGGCTGAATACAGACTCTGTCTAAGAAATATAACACAAAAAAATTATCACACAGACTCGATCTAATGATCTGGCCACTTTAGGTTCTCACTAGTGCCAAGCACACTGATGCGCAAGCTTCTTAGATCAGAATTCTAGACTTGGAAACTGATCTTTGTGATGCAAGCAGATCGAGATTAATACTCGCAGATGTAGAGCAGGAAGAACTCAGACTCCGACTCTAAACACACACACAAAGACTCAAATAACCGATGCCGAAAGAGCATCTGTTCTAAATACCCGCGACCATATCTTGGCATATTAGGAGGTCTCATTCTACTGAACATCTCTGTCAACCTAGGGTCTTCATTCTTAAGAGATGGTAATTCATGCATCATTAGAAAATGATATGACTCATGAGGGAATGGAATGTCAGAACATTTAGGATTTGGACAAGGATTTATGCAGCTGTCTTTATATAGCACATTGTGTTGTTTTAAGTAGGCTTGTTGTTTTTGAGAGCAGGTTGTAGTAGGTATGACGGTAAATGATAGTAACGCTATACATGCTCACATCAATATGAAACTACCACTCCGAGGTATATTAGCAAGGTAGGATGGATGCTTGTTTGGTGGGGGTGTGCATACTTTAGCTTTGAGGGACTAGGGTTATTGTGGGTTTTGTACCATTCATTTATTTAATTCTCTGTTGGAGTGGACATTGTTTGGACTCAAAATTAGTGTGATGGTTGTTGATTTTGGACCAGTGGCTCTATACTAGTTAGTACTACAAGATATCCCAAGAGATTTCCAATTTAGTACTATGGCCGTTTCACTAATAGGATAGGAAGGAAGGACCAACACCACAAAAATATATCGAATCTCAAAATAAGGGCTCAAGTCTAGAATAACAAAAAACAGGGTTGAGGATCCTTCTAAGAAGCAACAACTCCAGAAGTCAATCCATCAATACAATTATATTTAAGTGGCGTGAGTTTCTTTTCTACCCCAATTCCTATATTGCATGCTCGCAACTAGACAAGACAAATTGTTCACTAGCCACCCCTCAAGGGTGAGGTCTGAGACATATGTTTCAAAGTCTAGTTCCAAGGAAAAAATTATACTATGGAGGGATGAGAGTAGGGTCTGGTACCATTCATTCAATTCAACAGTCCATCGAGGGATTTTATGAGGCATAGGGTGTGATGGTTTTGCTCTTTGGTCCTATGGTAATGTCGGGTCTAAGGACTGGTTGTAGGTGGATAAACTAGGTAACAAGAAATAACATTTCAAGAATTCCAATTCTTTCTATAGCATTCTCGAGTAAGTTCTACAATATATGTTACATATATTCCCTCCCAACCATTGCATGTAGGTTAGTGTTTGCATTCTCACTAGGTAGGATACGTACTTCATTTTCATTCAATCCAATTCTCCAGCTAGCGTGGTTGGCATGCTTCTCATCGATAGGGGAAATAATAATTCCCTGGACCAGCTAACAAGTAGATTTCTAGTGTCACTTAACAATTTCCATGCCCTGTGGAGCTGAAAGAGAGAGTTGATGGCGTGATGAGCTTCAATTTATGGTATAACTTAGATTTAACGTGTGTCAAACCTTTTTTTCTCCAAAAAAGAATGGTAGGATTGATACTTACCAAGAAATGATAAGTATTAATGATGATAAACTGAAAAGGCTAGAAGATAGGCGTTTGGCTGCCATCAGAGGATAACATTCTGGGGGTTAAAGAAGGTTAAATTTATCAAGGAGCAACAACCTCAAGTATGATGAAAATTGTTTTATATTTTCCTATAAATTATATTTTTTCTATAAATTGTATATATAACATCCTTGTTTCACATATTGGGTTTTAACTATAGATTGTCATTTTTAAATGGAATCCTTATATTCCAGTTGTCTCATGGTCTTAAAGTGTGATTCCAGGCCCGTGAATTCTTTCTAGAAGCCCCTGGTCCATCCATCCCATCCAAAAACTCCTCCATCTATTGGACTACTCCCAGCAAGGACTCTTCGCTATCGACAATGAGAACATGCTATTAGTAACCTTCAAGAAATGAAAATTGGATATCCAATGGTAGCTTCTTACTATTCAATAGGTTTAGGGGATAATTCAACTAAGGGGTAAAAATTGCTATCTATGGGGAGGTTATCACCTAATGTTACTCCTTGCATTCAACTAGCCTTCGTGTTGCACCTTTAACTACTCATGCATCTTGGTCAAGAGAAAAATTATTGTTGGATGATCTGTGAATGGATATAGAACAATACCTTTAACTACTACTTCCACCTCTGCGGGATCTATTAGTGAAATAGTTCCAAATCGTAGGCATCCCCCTTGTTATCAGCAGATTCATTCGCACAAGAGATATCTAAGAGAGTAGTGTAGAGATTACGAGGAACACCATACATGGTGAATATTATTTGGACTGCTGATAGGCACACAAAAGTGATGAAATTTCTCTGCTCTGCCATTCCCTCATTTTTCCCGAAGCATAAGACAAGGTGGAATCACACCCAGTTCTCATGTTCCAAGAATTCAAAAACACTTGGTTGAGGCACAGAGTGGAGGTAAGCTAAGCGCTTAAAAAATTCATTTGCATTACTTTCAGCCCCTAATATTTATGAAGTTTACTTAATGCTCTCACCACCTAGCATTTATGCCTAAAGAGATTAGTTCTCAGCAAAAGTTAAATTCTTCTTGTTGTCAACATGTAGAAAGATGTTATCAATCGAAGGTGCTATAGCTAGGGTGCTTGTAGAACAATTTTTTTCTCACCTTTGAGTTGATGAACCTACAAGTATTGAGTGACTATTTTTGTGGCTAGTATGAGTTCTAAGTTATTATTCTTATGGAAGAACTTGTATTTTCTATGAGTTCTCGTATTGGTAGCTCTTTTTAGGATGAGTAGGCGTATTAGCGGTATCATCCGATATTAGTATAAGTAGTTCTCGTACTTCTTGATATGTTATATGAAACTTCCCGAGATGTTATATGAAATATAGGGGTAGAAGATTGACCTTACCCGTATCATAAATTCAGTTTATTGATATTTTTAATTCATGCAACACATTTAGATCATTATTGATTGAAAGCAATATTTTAGTAATAGAAATATTATAATGATTTACTTGTGACCTTTGACTGGTGGTCTAGTGATGTAGATGAAAACCCATTTGATGCTTGTAATGTAGGTGAAGAGTCCTAAGAGACCTCTCCCTTGCCGATGCTTCTCTTTTGGTTCTCCTTTGCTTGTGGTTCTTAGAGCCAAATAAGACAATGTGTTTTTGTTGATGGTTCTCTTTTAGTTCTCCTTTGCTGGTGGTTCTCAGATCCAAATACAATAATTTGTTTTCGTATGCTAGATAATATGCCATGAGGAAAGGACCAAGTTGTGGAAAGGTAGAGAGGTAGTTTGAATGCAAATGAAAAATGCCAGTGTCCATGGTAGATGACAACTTAAAGAGCCATGAACATGGGATAAGGTCAAACATGTAGGAGCTGCTCTCCCCACTAGATACGACACGATATAACATGAAATTTTGGTTAAATTTTCGTGGAATTTATAATAATTATTATTTTAATTAATATATAGGACATGAACTTTGGTTAAAGTCTTTATTTTTCTATAAATCAATAGACAAGTCATAACCAAATTTAACAATCTTCCTGTATCTTCCTATCATACTTTTTTTTAAATGCTTTTCTTCTCTAATGTTTCCTCAAAGTTTGGATAAAATTGATTTTCATATCTAAAGTTTCCTCAGGAAACATGAAGTTTGCAGTAAGAGGCCTATTTGAAACGAGTTGAAAATTTTGTTTAAATTTTTGTGCAAACAAATTGTTAGCCAAAACTTTGGTTAACTTTCTGTAGGAAAGTGAAATGTTTTTAAATATTCATGCAACCAAATTGTCACCAAAAACTTTGGTTAAATTTATGTAGGAAAGTGAAATGTTTAGTCAACTAAAGGTTTAGTTGTCAGTCAACGCTTTAGGGATCGCTAGGGTCCCTGTGGTGCCGAAGGCAGGGACTAATAAGTGAACCCATTGAGAATTATTAAATCTACTAAATCTAGATAATAAAATGGAAATTAAACTTTACTAATAAGTATTATACTCATTTAGTCAATGAAGTATATAAAAAATGATATCTTATAATGTTTATTATACTAGTACCCAACCCTAATACTAAATTTTATTAGTTATAATTTACTAAATTTTATTAATTATAATTTGTTTAGTATTAATATTTTTATTTATTATTTTACTATTAATATTTATACTTATTTATATATCATTATAATATTTGTGTTGAGTAGACCATATTGGTCTTACTAGATATTAATCATCATCATCATCATCATAATAGTATTAATATTCATATCTATATAGATATTATTATTATAAAAGTTAAGATATTATTATTATTATTGTTAGAGTTATGGTATTGTAGCATTTTAATATTAATATTATAGTTTTATTATTAATATTATTGATATATGGTATTAGTATTAATATTCATATTCCAACTTTAATCGTATCTTTTATTAATCATAATTATAATTTTTAGTAGTACATTTTTATGTATATTTTAATATCAATATTTATATCTACTTGTATAATACTATAATATTAGCATTATAGCAATAATATTAATATTAAAATTAATAATACTTTATTTTTAACACTAATAATACTTTATTATTAATATTTATATTACTTTTTATATATATTCTTAGAATATTACAATATTCACTATAATTTTAGAAGATGAAAGTCAAAAGGTTTTTAGGGTACATAATATCTCATTGGAAAGACCTGTCTAAGGATAAAAAAATTTTACTGGGGAAAATGAATTCCATGACGACCCATAGCCCCTATTATTGCTAAAAAAAAAATTCTTGAAGGGCGTTAAAATGGCCCTTGAAGTTTACGATAAAAAAATCATTAAAAAATTGCTAATAAATAAAGAACCATTGAGATAGTTGAAGAGTTGGTTGACCATCGATACCCACCTAGAGTAGTATTCCCCCCCTAGGAAGAAATGGTATCCATTGTGTCAATTTCTCTCATTAAATGGGGAAGTGTATGGTAAATTTAGGTTCTAGTGAGATGCATGTCTTCATAAAGAAGTTTCCAAGGAAAGGGGTGATACTTAATTCAAAAGCATTTTCATCCACAACAATTATGATTTTGTAACTCCCTATTGTAATAGCTACAACAAACCTTATTTGTTGACATAAGCCAAAAATTTGGATGCCGCCCCACCCCCCCCCACATATCTTTTTCAAGTGTTAAACATCTCCATATTTAATATTATTGGAATCCTCTTAATATCCATAGTTAACAAAATAAGGGTAACCTCACTTATGAATCTCTGAAAATCACATAGTGCATCAAACCTTCTTTGCTTATTGCATTACACTTCCTCGGTGTGCAACACAATTATCCCTCATATCATAGAGTATCCCATCTCCTCAATGCAACGTAATCCCTCAACATAATGTATCACATATTCTTAGTGCAATGAATTTCCTTAATTCTTGTCACACTCTTTTTTGTAAAATCAAAATTATGGTGCATTTAACACCCTTCAAGCTTGTGAAATTCTCTATATACGCCTTCCCCCAATTCATTTTTACATTTCATCATTCTTACAATACCCCCTTGTTCATTGACACATCAAATCATATAAATGTTGGTGCTATTCTCTTGATATGTGCACCATCGTTAAGGATGTAATCGTCACACCACATGTTAGGTGTTCCTTTGCATATGACTTTGCAATCATTGACTGGCTCACATTTCACTTACATGACTTGTCAGATCCTTAATATTTGAATACCTTGAACACTTATATGTACATAAGAGCACAAAAATTCTAGCCCTTTCTTCACTTACCCTTCTTTCCCATATCTCTCCCATACTTTTCCACACCCTCTATTACTCGTGTCTCCCCCAATATTTGTCACACCCTCTAAATCATCAGTTCCCTTTTCACTTAATTCTTAGTCATTGAAATTCTTGTTTCTTTTGACACAATGTCATGTAACCTTCTATTGTCCTTCACCCTCTTGCAATCTAGATACATGTTGTAACCAAGCCCTGTATTATGACACAATTATCCCACCTTCACTCTCTGCATTGTAGCGCAAACTTCACACACAATCCTTTGTATCCATTTTGTGCTACAATGCAAGCTTGGCCTATAATCTACTTTCCATCCTTGTTTCGTGACATGAGATTATTTTGTAATCTATCAGCCATCATGCACTTTAGCTCATGTCCCCTCTACACTCTACCTTTTCTCTATGTGCAATGGTGCAAACCTTGCACCTTATCTAGTCAAGCATATTTTTCTACTAAAATACTTACCATAACCCACCCTACATCAATGCGCATCCCTCCATTACAATATCCAAACTTTATTTGCACTACAACAGAGTAACCTATCACACAAAAAGCTACTACCTTGTGTTCTGCACTGAATTTTATTTGTTTTTATAACAACTAACATCCCCGAAATATCAAGTATAGTGGAGTTGCAATGTCTTGACATTTCATTATCAACAGAAGAGACTTCATCGTCAACAGAAGAGACAACCCCACCTAAGAGGAGACTTGGAAAATAAATTGTTGAATATTTTGTAAAATAAAGGTCAAAAGAAAGTTCCACAATATTAGCTCCAACATACACAGACACATCATGCTTAATTGAAAAATATGTCAATAATATGGTTCAACATATATTATTTTTTTGCATAAAAAGAAATCCCATGGCAGAAAGAGGATGATGAAGTGTATGAGAACGTCATACAATCTTGGTTATATGAAGTTGTATCACATCCAATTGTCTTTCATTATGTAGAGAACATCAAGAGGATCATAAAATACATTGATATTAACAATAGAACTATTTGAGATAGACACAACATATCTATAATAACATATATATACCCTCACATTGAAAAATATTGAAGCTGTCTAATTATTATGTAGCACTCCCACGAAAATGGTATGAAGGTTTTGGCCTAAGAAACAAGGATATCATGAAGACTTGGTGGAAAGACAACAAAAAATTCTAAACTAGAGTTGATAGGTTATACAAGACCAAACTATTAAGGAAAACATAACAATTAGTAGTGTCCATGTGTTGATGATTGTATTGCAGACCCAATGTAGTTACATTTGATGAAACCTAAGTTCCATTAATATATCCTTATGCTCAAGTAGGAAATGTATTCATTTGGGAATAAATCATAGACACTTCCATTGAAATAAGAGTAAAAGAGGCTCAAACTCCACCTGTAGTGAGACAACATGAATTCTACATGGCATCATATATTCTAGATGGTGTATGGTCGGGGCTTTTGTTTGACATACTTGGATGGAGATCAAATTTATATCTAAATGTACTGCGAGAACACATATTGCGAAACATATGGGAAACTAGTTATAGTGATCTTTAGTACAAAATAATTCATAGAAATGAGTATCTCAGCTGGTTAAGGAAGTCAAGTTCTAGATCTTGTGAGCTTTGGATTTGATTGCATCTCTAGTAGAACTATTTAAGAAACACACACGTATTTAGCCTGAAAACTCAAAAATCCATTCTCGATGAATAATGAACAAGATATAGAATCATACATTATGAAAAATCCTATATAAATTTCTTTAGCAAGATTTACTTTCTTCGTTGCTATAGAAAGGAATATTAAGCATCTCCTAAATAGGGTCAAAGTAATATTGAAGAACTTCAGTAATTTACAATGGGAAAATGGGAGGGTTTGTAAGGAAAATCAAGGTTTGTTAGCCTCAAGCTCTAATGAGGATGATTTCCCAGTAGCTACATTAGAGGAAAACATATTATTATAATATATCATGAAATAATTGTTCATGGAAATGATCACACTTTAGAGTAAAGTTCCACGCTTAAGTCCATTCAAAAGGAACTAAAAAAAAAAGGTACATCGTTGAAGGAATCATCAACAGTCATAGACGTAATGTATGAGTGGAACACATAACATCCATATGCACCAGAAAATTTACCAAGACAGGATGAGATAGGAAAATAAGTAAGGAAGAGATCAGG
Source organism: Pinus albicaulis (assembly GCA_034641835.2). Lineage (NCBI taxonomy): Eukaryota > Viridiplantae > Streptophyta > Pinopsida > Pinales > Pinaceae > Pinus > Pinus albicaulis. The sequence goes on along the minus strand of CM076575.1, from coordinate 805,982,018 downwards.
TTAACCATCCAAGCTCAAGATAATTGAGGGAAGGTTGTGATCATAATTTTCAAAAAATGTCAACAACTTCATAACATTTTGGAAGTCCTTATCAAAACTAATAACATAGTTCCCATCAAGGCACGTGGAGAAATAAGGCCAGAGAAGGAAATCCCATGCAAAAATTTCAATATTTGACAGATGCATGGAGGCTAGCAATCATTCAAAAAGACCTAAAGCCTACCAGGGAATCTATTGTACATGTGCTGAAACCAAAAAAGTTACACACAATTCTCACCATATTATTCCATTGAGTACATATTGACATGAAAAAAATAGTGCTCGGGTTTTTCGACTGTGATATCACTAACAAAAGGATAATATCAAAAAAATTCTTATCCATAACAGCTGATTACAAAGCATGGCATACTTATCCTCGTAGACAGTTAGACGTGATTGCTACTTTTTGACTCCTTAAAGCACCTCAAAAGGGAAATATTATACATTTCCTTTGAAGAACAAGTTACAATTTCATATTCCCACTATTGAGTCTCTTGGATACTTCATGTAATTCTACATAGGATATTACGACATCAATATTTAGAATGCCTTTTTTTTTATTTTTGTAGCATTGGGAGGTATTCCCTCACAATAAGAAGCCTTCAAAATAAACAAAAGAAGTTGGCCCCATAATTAGAGGTGACCCTCAGTTAAAAGGAAACTCATTTGACCACTAAATATAAGAGAATTCAACCTCCACACTTGGAATAAAATTGAATATCATAATACAAGATACCTTATGCTCATTTTAAGAAAAAGGAGACAAGGCGCAAAAAGTTGAGCTTCTAGAGAAGATGCAAAAACTATGTTTCTGAAGTAGATATAAAAAACCAATTTTTTTGAGCATACACAAAAAAACTAGGTTTCTGAAGAATTTTGAGTTTCTTGGAAGACATTTCTAGGCATATCGGATTTATGGGCAAGAAATTTGACCAAGTTTGATTAGTATTAGTTCTCAGAAGATTGGCATAGATTTCTACACAATTATATTTTAAACTTTGATGAAGATTGAATTAACCTTGGTAGAAAAGTTGGTTCGGGTTTTCCCATGGTAATCTTGTGTCTCTTATTATGTTTGGCTATCTCTTTATTATCTTATGGTTATTCTGTTATAGCTGATATTTTTATATGTATAATTACTTAATGATATAAGTGAGATAAGGAAATTATGAGTACAAATAATTGAAAGTAATTATCAGTTTAGAAAAACTAGTTTCTAATATAAGAAAAATCAACATGATATCAAAGCACAGATGAAAGAGCAGCCACAAGAAGCCAATCTTTGAATCATTTGAATTCAATCCTAGAAAAAGAGGCTTCTCAAAAATTTGGTTCCTTATATTTTGACTAATGACTCCAATACTTAGAATTGAATACTGATTGCAAGGTGCACATTAGAGGAATTTTTAGGTCTAAAATGGGCCTCCTAAGGAAATTATAAAATAATAGTGGAAATACTAAAATAATATTAGATTACATCATCAATATTTAGAGGGAAAAAATAGAAAACAATTTTTTCAACTCGTATTTTCAACTTATCTCCCGATGGGTTTACTCATATTTTGAGTGGGAACACTCGTTGGATGCATAATTTGATTCCTAATCCAAGGAGTACCCATTTTTCATACTTTCCATGGACTCTACTACATGAAAAATGACAAATACATGAAAAACATGATATCAATAAGGTTTTTTCATGTATTTCACTTTTTTTGTGTAGGAGTGTCCATCGAAAGTATGCACCATGGGTACTCCTTGGATGAGGAATAAAATTTTACATAGAATGATTACTCCTTCTTGAGATTTGAATAAAACCTTACAGAGATAAGTTAGAAATACACATTAAAAAGGTCGTTTTATTATTTTATTGTTTATTAATATTTTTAGTTTTTTAATCCAAAAATGGTGAATCATCTCCCATGGTTGACATCATCATATTGAATCCTATTGGTTCTTATAAATTTTATTTTGGTTGTAAATTTTTCTTAGGAGGCCCATTTTAGACCTCAAAGTTCCCCTAATGATCAAGTACCAATCATGAAAACTAGAGTACTTTTCATCTTAGAGGAAAGTGACCTTATAGATAATGTAGAAGATGATATTCTAGAGCTATAAGGAGTTGAGGAGAAGGAAAATTTCATAGATAGTGAGGCAAAAAAAGAGAGGATTCTTTTAGACTCCATAAAAGAGCAATTAATTCCTCATGTTGAAGGACTATATATTTCCAAAGAAATGTACATTTCCTTAACAAATTTACATGCAAGTAGCAATAATAACATGAAATTAGCCTTGAATAATGATCTTTGCAACATTGAAATGATTGAACCATATTTTTTCACCTCTTCTCTTATGAAAATAAGTTAGGTCAAAGATGAAATTATAGTCATTGAAGAGAAAATTGAATATTCTTAATTAGTTACAATTGCTCTAAGTGGCTTTCCTTCGTGATGGGAACCATTTGTTCAAGGAGTTTATGCATGTGGAAAACTACTATCATTTGATGATACATAGGATTATTGTATTCAAGAAGAAACTAATTTTCAAGATAAAAGTTAACCTCTAAATGAATAAGCTCAATCCCTTGATGCTCACACAAAGAAAGGGAAACAAGGGAAGAATCATATAAAATTTGATAAAAGGAACTTTGGAAAAAGTAATAAGATGAACTTTAAAAAAGTTAGCAAGAGGAACTTTGGAAAATTTGATGAAATAAGTTCAAATATATTAGATCAAAAGAATAATACAAGTATCAAAAGAAAAATGCTCCTTTTTTCATAATTTTGGTCACTATGGGTCATGATTCCCTAAAAGAAAGAGGAAGGAAAAGGAGAAAGATTATACTATCAATGTCAATGAAGTAAAGGATGATGGGAATCCACCTCTAAATAATTCAAAATAATTCTTCATTTTAAGAATTAAACAATTGAAATATACGTATTTATCTTCTCCTATTTCTTACTTCTTAGATCTTTATTTTTCTACTAGTTGTATCCTTGGTACTTTCTTCCTGTTCTTGATATAATAAAATGATTTCTTGTAAAGGATTGTTGTAGTACAAAGCATTGTACTAGGAAGAAGGACTTTCCAACAAAGGAAAAATAAATTGATATATACATACTTAGGATATTGGATTACCAAAAGGAACTTATTTCTAAAGGAAAAGGAAAAATTGTTGAAATCTTTAAGAAAGTGAATTCTAGGTATAGATTTGGAATATTGTATAGGGATTGTAAAAAAAATTGAAGAATATCTACGAGGAGTATAGGTCAAAGAAAATAAATTCATACAATTTTCAAAAGATAAGTAATCTATATCCTTCCATATTGGTTATTTTTATGTTATTTCCTTCTCTTACATTCCTTTGTTTTTTGAATAATTTTACTCAAATAGTAATTTTTATTCTATGATATCGTGAATAAGGTCAGTAGGAAAATTTATAATATGCTTTGTCAAGTAAGAGGGAGTAACAATAACAAAATAAATTGCTTATGGAAGAGAGATGATGGAAGGATTGCTATTGTGACAGAGGGAGAAATCAAGATCACCAGAAGGAAGACCTCAAGATGAAATAATTTTTCCATTTTTTTGATGAATTACAAATCCATATTCATGGACAAAATATCTGAATTTTAACATCTCAAGTTAATATACATATATGGTACATTTTCACTTATGATATATATAATTAAATGAAGAAATTATTTAAATAAATTAATGTACATATCACTTCATTTGAGACAAGATGAAGAAAGGAGTAGTTGAGCTCCAATACATACTCATGAATGAAAAAATTGTGGAAGATTTGAGCTCAGTATGATGCTAGATGTATCCCTCATTGAAATGAATGATGAGGAAGTCAAAAAGGATTTTGGTTGGGTCCTAAAATATTTTGACTAAGAAAAGATGTATGCATGATCCTGTGGATATTGGTGGAAACCCACCTATTCCATCTAGATCTCTAGTCAATTTCATTAGTTTCCTTGTTTATAATAACATTTACTATTTTTAGTAACTTTTTAGGTCCTCAACTTCCACAAAAGTTTTGACCCCTTAAATGACTTTTTTTGAGGTCAACGGTAGGCTATACAAATACAGGCTTACTACAAATGATATATTATTGAAATAGATATTTATAATGAGGTATCATACATGCAAAACATAGCTAATATTACCAAGTTACGACCTAGGAAAGTTGGTTTCCAAACTAACCCCAATGGGGCCCACAAACTCTTCGCGTTCCATCTTGTGGGGTTAGGGTTTAATTTTTTAGGGTTTTCTCTTATTGTTAACTAATAAAAATTACCTTGAGAGTCATTGTAACATATTACATAGGTATGTATCCACCACATCTCTTCTTAAAGATAAGCTACGATCGCCCGAGCTAGTTTATTTACATTCTGTATATAAGCATATTTCAGTACTTTTTATGTTTGGATTAGTGATATCAGAGAGGTATAATATTTCTCTGTTTGTCTTTACATGTCCCCAAAAAGTTAAAGGTATAAGGAGTTAGGGCTCAAACTAGTTGAACCTATGCAAGAATAGCCTTGAAAATATAGAAGACCTCCCATGGTGGAAGAAAATAGAGACGAGGGGGAAAGATATCCTTTAAAAATATTTCTCGATGAATCCCTCAAGCAACTGAGCCAAGAAATGATGGGAAACTTTTCCAATATCCTTCGGTTGCTACCCATAGGCGACACATATTCTTCGAGCAACCACTTTGGAAGCACCACTCCCTTTAAGGTAAAATTTAACTTTGGCGTCCCCATATTTGAAGGTTAGATAGATGAATATGTTGTAGATAAATGGTTAAATATACTAGAAGGATATTTCGTGGTTCATGCTTTTTCCAACCAAAAAAATATCACTTTTTCAAAACTCAAATCCATCCCTCATGTCAAGGATTGGTGGGAAACCTACTATGAGAAGAGGGACGAGAGTGAACCCTCACTATTTACATCCACACCCACTTGGGATTATTTTATGGATGCCATCAACGAGTAGTATTACCCTGTCGATATCTATGAGGATAACTACATAAAGTGGACCATGCTACAACACGGAAGGGACCATGACATATAAGAGTTGAAAAATATTTTTAATACCTTTTTAACGATGTTGGGTATCAAGGATTCCGAGAGACATTTGGTACTCAAGTACTTTAGCTGTCTACACAAATAAATCTAGGATGATATGTAGTTCCTAGAAATCTCCTCACTCAGTGTTCCCTATCAATACACTCTCAATATTGACCAAAAAATTAAACAAAGGAAGTGAGAATTTCGATATGTGAATCTGAAGCTATGGAAAGGAGCCCCAAAATATAAAACAAAGGATAAATCCAAGGAAGGGAAACCAAGGACAACTTGTCAAAGATGCAAGAAAATAATAAGACCAAAAATACAAAGGAGGACATGGAAAAGTGGTGTGAGAACCGATAAGAGCCCCACTCACAACACAAGTGAGTTTCGGGCCAAGTAGTCACTAGTAGCTGAGTTGAAGACTTTCGAATAAGATGCATGTTCTGACTCTGAGTCATAACCTCACAAGGGTAATGAAAAAGGGAAGAGAATAATTGACACAAAGCCTATTTCCACTATTTCCACTAGCAAGATCAAGAAGGATGAGATCGAATATCTAGAGGAGGGGGAGCGCATCTTCTAGTTAGAGATGTGGTTGAAGGGTTCTCCACTGCAGTTCATTGCTGACAATGGGAGACAAAAGAACCTCATTTTAGCAAATTCCATGAAGTGGCTAAGCCTAATAACCATAGCACACCCACAACTGTACACTATTAGGTGGCTTCACCAAGGGCGAGATGTCTACGTCAGCGTGTAGTGTTGCTTTCCCTACAACATCAAGCCCTTCATCGATGAGATAATGTGTGATGTTTCTCCTCTTGAATTTTTTGATGTATTATTAGGCCAACCATAATTGTGGAAGTTACATGTTCTGTATAAGTCTAAGCCTCACATTGTTATTATTAATTTGTGAAATAAATTGTACAGGATACCAGAGGTAGCATCACTTACCGCCATCTCTATGATCAATGCAAAGAAATGTAGTAAGATAATTTCCCATAACGAGATTTTTTTTTTTCCTGATGATTCACCCTTAAGGAAAGAATAATATTGTATCCATGTCCTCTAGACAGGGATACTCTACATGCCAACACCATATGGACAAGGATGTGGAGGAGTAAAGGTACATCTTCACCTGACCCAGAGGGGTACCTATACACTGTCAAGTTAAGCACTCCATTGATATGACCCTAGGCATGCTTCTACCCAATGGACCGATCTATCAATGCTATGTTTTGGAGAAGGATGAAATCAAGAAGAAAAATTATGAGATGTTATGTAAAAGGAACATCAAGCCAATTTCATCACCCTGTGCGAGCCTGATCATGTTGTTATAAAAAAAGGATGATATTGTGAGACTCTGTATTTATCAGGAGCTGAACAAGATCATTGTCTGGAATATGTATCCAATACCACGAATTGATGACCATTTGGACCAGCTCAAAGGGGAAAAATATTTCATCAAAATTGACATTAAGTTTGGCTATCTCTAGGTATCAATCGAACCCTCTGATGTGTGGAAGAATAGCTTTCAAATTCAAGGAGGTCCTTTTGTAATGGCCGGTCATTTCTTTTGGGTTGACGAATGCCCCCTCAATCTTCATGATGTTCATGGATGATGTATTGTGACCCATCACCAACCCATTCATGGTGTTGTATTTTGATTACATCATGATCTTCAACCATAATTGGGAAGAGCACCTCCACCATATTTGACAGGTATTCCAAACCCTGAGACAACACAAGTTGTGTGCCAATTTGGAGAAATTCACTTTTGGTATGACCCAGGTTCAATAACTGGGGTCAATCATTAATGAGAAGGGTGTGCATGTGGACCTAGCCAGGATACAAATAATTTGTGGTTGGCTAGCCCCAACAACTCTAATAGAGCTCCGCAAATTTTTGGGTTTTACTAATTTCTACCATAAGTTCTTCTTGGGGTTCTCTCATATCACTTAGGCTTTAAGTAAACTCACCAAGGGAAGAGAAAAATAAAATTTATTTTGGGATGAATATGAACAGAAGGAATCTTCCAAGTTGAAGAATCACCTCTAATCTACACCAGTGCTCACATTACCAGACTTGCAAAAACAATTTGAGATTGAGACAAATTCCTCCAACTATGCTATTGGTGCAATTCTTACTTAGTAGGGGACTCCAGTGGCATATCACTGTGAGACACTTTTAGGAAATTTATGAAAATATTCCACCTATGAAAAAGATATGTATTCCATTGTGCAAGCCTACTGACAATGGAAGAATTACATTCTAGGGAAGGAAATGGTGATATTCATAGACCACCGACCTCTACTGTTGAAATAAACACAAGGGAGGTTGCACAATGATCACCATTGGAGATATCAAAATACCAGAAATAGCTCCATTTGAAAATTAAGTATAATAAGTGCAACACCAATAATGTTTCAGATTACCTCAACCAATCACCAGTCATGGAGCTGACCATTGTGCTTGAGTCTTGTTGGAAGGGGACTTCGGGGTGGCCGCATCTTTACAAAAGCAATCCAAAATTTAGCAACACATCCTAGAAACTTCTATAAGTCAAGAAAGTTCCAAATTTTCACCTCCAGGATGCACTATTATGCCACTTAGAAAACCTGAATCTTCTTTCAATTGAACATGCCAAGATGATTTGGGAGGTGAAGTACAGTAGGTTCGATGGACATTTCAAATTAGATAAAATAATGGAAGTGTTGTAGAATTATTTTTATTGGTCAAATATTCGACATGATATTGCTAAATAAATTAGATCCGACACTATTTGTGCCATTTACTAACCAACCACAAAGAAATAATACATATATACTTCTCTTCCTCCTTTGAGTCGGTCTTGGGAGTCCATATCCATCGATTACATGTCTTCCTTCTTTCTATTAAGAATGGAAATGATTGTGTTTTCATGGTCATCAACAGATTCTCTAAGATGGCTATTTTGGAAACCTACGAGAAGAGTATCACAACAGAAGCCACTACTAAGATCTTCTTTGAATGAGTGTGGCTATACGTGGGGATCCCACAGTCCATGAAATAAAACTAGTACAACAGGTTCCTAAGTACATTTTGGTGAATTATTTGGATGATGTTGGATACCAAGCTCACTAAGTCCATGAATTTTGCACCCTCAAAATTATGGCTAAATAGAGGTTGTCAATAGGATGATCATACATATTATGTGCATGTACAACTTGAAGCATCCATGAAAGTTGGATGAAAGCCTCCCCTATGTACAACACAACTACAACAGAGCTCTCCATAGCTCAAGTGGCCACAACCTCTTTTAGGTGGGGTTGGGATTCTAGGCACTATGTCGCATTGATGTGGCCATACCATTTGTAGCTACTCATGCACACTTAGTTCATGTCCTTTTTGAAGCTCACATGGCTAACAATTTCGTTGAGCCCGTTCAACACAATCTGCTAGTATGTCCATGGCATATTAGAGAAATATATACACATAGCTAGAGGAAAGGACCTTCATAAAATTATGTATTACCTGGATATATTTTTAAAATTAAGTATCGCACATGCCAAACAAATATAATATGACCAAGTTATGACCCCAGGAAGTTTACTACCTAACTACCCCAAATGAGGCCCACAAACTCTTGGTGTTCCATCTCCTGGGGTTAGGGTTTGGTTTCTTATGGTTTTCCCTTTTTTTTCAATTAAAAAAAGTCCCTTTAGCCTCATTGTAACACAACTTACAGGCATGTAGTTGCCACATCTCTTATCATATATAAGCTACCATTGCTCGAGATAGTTTATTTCCATTCAGTATGTATACATATTTTAGTTCCTTGGAATTAATGAAATGAACTGTTATTTATGATGCATTTATGTATTTATGGTTATACATGTATTTTTTGCATTCATTTTGAAGTTTAAACCAATGTAATCACTTTGAAGCCAAAAGAATTTGGTTAGGTCAACCAAAAATGGATTTTCTAGGGAGACTAATATTAGATAGATATTATTCTTAGAAGCCCATAGGGCTTGGCTATGTTGAACAAATGAGATCGATGAAATTCACTTTTAAATACTATAAGTACTTCGGTAGGTCATAAAGGAATCTGACCAACATTGTGAATAGTCCAAAGGAAAATTATCTTAAGAAGTAAAAAAGATTTAATGCCTAGAATAATGTGATGACCTTATTTTTTGAATATATTTTACTAAGGAGCCATAAAGGAATTTGAACCACTGGGGATGCAGTGAAAAATGGAATGTAAGCGTATTTGGATATCGAGATTTTTTTGGAAAATGTTTAGCTAGAAATGGACTAATTTTTTTTATCATTGGGTACTCGCCTAAGGGATTGAATTGATTCTATGCAGTAAATATCAAACCTGCAAGTAATATGGGTAATTTTGAATATTTAAAGGTTATGACCTTGTAACCCATTTAAATTTTAAAGCACATGTTTACTCATATATATATATATATAAATATCAAAGTCTTAGAATGAATCCCTTTTTTATTTTTGCTATAAATTTTCTTTACCTTAACCATTTGGAAAAAAATTATTTGGTGCAGTAGTAGACACTTAGACATATAATATTTAAAAATATTAACACTCTTTTAGATAGAATCAACTAATGTACTTGTAATTTCAAATTTATAATGACTTTCATAATTTTGGGTTCTTTGCTTATGTTAAATGACTATTCTTTTAGCCGCTTCTAATATGTTTTGTGAATTTGTATTGCCACCATCTCTCTTTTTTCATAGATAGCTACCACCACCTTAGCTATTTTTTTTTTACAATTTATTATTTTATTTTATTTATTAATATAAATCGTTTTTTCACCATATCAATGTGCTTCCCATTACATTTATTTGTGTGTCTCATTTTATTTTCTGTATTTTATTTCATTCCTTGTAAAACCCACATTAGCTAGGAGAAATACTATTTCTATAAATGTGCATTTTAAAGGAGTAGGAGGAGGGTCTAAATTCTATCCTAATTGTAAGGTCCGACCTTACCAACCATCAATATTATAGAGAAATATTGAACACTAAACTCAAAATGTGATATTTTTCTTGTTTCCACATCCCAAGACAAGTCCAAAGCCAATGTCTCACTCAAAACCCAAAACAAAACTACAAATTGAGAACCATAACTTGATCCTCAAGCTTGAAAATCATATTTAAAATAAATATCCTTTATTGGTATGAATAAATATCAAACTTTAGGAGCCACAATTTCCAGCAAGCTAATTGTTACTTCTGTTATGACTAATTTGATTTTATTTTAAATAAAATTCTTATGAATTCTTTGCTTAAAAGGATAATATAGCTTTTGTAGGAGTGGTATCCCATATTTATAATTTCATATTTAAGTTGACACTAAAAAAATACCCTTACCCAAATTTTACTTTATCAGCATGAATTTTAACTCAATGGGAATACCACGCATTTTCATTGAGACATTCCAGAAACATCTTGGTTACAAATCCTAATTCCACTTAGGCATTTTTTTACACAGAATTCCTAAATGTAAATAGCTATAGCCATCGAATCATTATGACAACAATTTGCAAGCATATAATACATAACCATTGAGGCATTTTGTCAAACACTTGATGACCATCATCTCTTACATGAATATAAGATTATTAATCAAAATATTTAACTCATAAAATTAATAAATTCAAAATTAGAGTATTGGCATATTAAAATAGAAATCATATAATCTTAATCCTTCACCAAAAACTCATAACAAACATAAAAAAGTTGGTAACAGTGATCTGCAAAATCGCCCAGATTTACAATCTAGGTTCTGAAAAGTATTTTTTTGGAATCAAATCGGGGGTTATAGGTTCATAAGGAATGAATAATCCATGATGATGGGTTGAATGACATTCAAAACACCAAGGAATGTGATTCTCAAAACAACAAAAAATTAGATCCTTAATGTTTCATTTACGACTTTTGTCAACCACATGGAATGAAAACTTTCATCTGCAACCCCACATGAGGAAAGACAACCCAAATTTATGCTACTAAGATATGTTAATTGTATCCACACATTTCTAAATCCACCATATGATTTCTTGAAACATTTTACAACCCACAAGCTAATTCCTTTGACATGATTTGACAAGCTTATTGAAACCATTGCTACAAATTGACAAACACATGCCAGCCCTGAATGCTACATCCATTAAGGCTTTTTGTCAAAATTCTAATAGTACTATTAGAAAAACTTGAATAACCAAAAATTGAATTATTGATAAGATATGAAACATAAACCATGACTGAAATTTACCTCAAACATACCTCAATCCTTTGATCTTCCAAACCATATTTTAGTGGCCACCATTTTTGAATTTTCTTTTAAGGAATGATTGTTTAATTCCTCTAGGTATATTTTTGGTACATATCCATTTTCTTACTTCTCTTGTAAACTGTAAGTTAGAACTTATTCACGCATAAATAAATTGATAACATTACTCATTCACGGATTTTATCAAACACTTTCTAAAATATCCTGAAACCCTTTCTAGAACATGTGTCTAATTACTTGAAACAAAACCATAACTCGTGAAATACTTACCAAAATCCTTTAAAATTTATTTATTTCAATTATATTCAACAATATTTGGCTCTCCTTTCTCAAATGCTACAATAAAAAGGTAGTACAATGAAACACACCAATAATAATTCCATAACATCTTGATATCTAAACATCCATAAATATAGACCCCTCTCAGTATTAATTTTCAACTAGCCAATAATTTTCTAGATAACATTAGCTTAAACCAAAATTAGATGCTTACAACAATTTAAATTTATACTTTTTATTTTATGCTAAAGCTATACTACAATTTTAGGACAATGAAAATTATACCTGAAGAGATATTAAACTCCAATCACTGAGAATATGATCCATATTTGATCCCTTAACCAATTCATTTGAACCATCTGGTTTTCCACCCAACGATATAAAAGGAGAACTACTCCCCCTCAAACCCCTGAGTTGTAAGAGCTCACAAGCGGTACCAAAATATAACAATAGGGAGATATACAAGGCAGGTTGAGGAAGAAATTTCACTTCCTCTCAATAAAACTCATGGTGAAATCCAATGGGTCAAGCTACTTAGCAATTTAGATTATCATTTGGCTACCCTCCAAGTATCTCCCTCTCACAATTTTTTTTTTTTTTAATTTATAAATCTCTCCAACTCTTGGTATCACGATGCACCTCTGCCAAGTGAGAATAGATGAGACACATATATAGGAGGAGAAAAAAATTCATGTCATAAAAGAGGGGTAATATGCATACCTCGTATTCCATTTAGATTATTGTAAGTCATGCCATTAAGGAGAGGTATGCATTCCTCAGTTAAGGAGAGTGTAACATATGCATTGAAGAGAGTATAAGAGGAATATTTTGTGACATGTCTTTCATGAGTGTAAGAGGAATATGAAATTATTTTATGAGTGCATCAAATAGAGTGTAATGTATTATTAAAAGAGAGAGAGATTTACATAGATCCATGAGAATCATCAAGGGGAGAGTTGTCAAGTGATTGAGGAGATATAATTCCCTTTTAATAATAATAGCATAGTCTCATAATAATAATAATAATAATAATAATATCAATAATATTGAGAATGATGTTGAGATTGAACTATTAGGATTGATAAATGATAATTTAAGCAATTTTCCCTCAAGAATACTTGATTATCCATTGATTGGAGGTGAGTTACTCCAAAATTGACAGGAATGAGATTTTATCAAGGAGATTCATCCATGAGCTTCCCATTAGTGGTATTTTTCTTCTAGAGAACATGGATTCCACACCCCTACTACATGCATCTCTGTTCCTTAGTACATTGAGGACTCCACGCCATGATCTACTCTAAGGATCCAATATTCCGCACCTTCATCTTTTAAAATATTTTTGACTTTGTGTTGTAAATATTTTATTATAGATCCAAGACTCCATGTCTTTATTTTTCATGGATTTAGGACTTCGTGCCCTAGTTATTTTATTATATATCCAGGACTCTCTATATTTATATTTCATGGATTTAGCACTTCGCGCCCTAATTTCCATGCTTCCTCATCTACTTTTCTTTGAAACTCCACGCTTCAACTTAAGGTATTGATTGTGAGCTCTTACCCATATGATGGTTTGTTGGTAAGGCCTTGTTCCAAGACCTACACACATCACAATATCATAGATAAAAGGAATCTAATTAATTTCATAATTAACTTGTTTACATTTTACCAAACATTATGAATGACTTCAACAGTCGTTTTGGTTATTGAGAAATGACTTCCGCAAGAATTTATAATTTTAACATACTTGTTTGCAAATAAACACGAACCCTACCACATCTCGCTCAATACAATATTAATCATATATAATCATAAAAATAATGTATCACGACTTCTATAGTCATTTATAATTTGGGCATCCTCGTCTGCAAATAACCATGTCCCTTGCCACATCTTGCTCAATACAATATTAAGAATATATAATCATAAAAATTATGTATCATGACTTCCAAAATAATTTATCATCCATAAATCATAATTAGCCATATGTTCCATGTAACCATGATCATCCATGGATATATGTGTCTCAATCCTGGATCACCATCCATGTCATACACCCATATCCAAACTGGGATACCAAAAGAGAAAAAAATGATAATATTCTCTTAACCAAAGTCAGTCTCATACACATAGCCATATATATTATCATAAACATATAGAAAATAGGTGACCCAAACTAGGTCTATAATACACAAGCATATACATAAGTTTGACATGCATAATATTATATTATTGGATCAAAATGACCTCTCCAAGTGTCACAAAACTAACCTTGCCAAGGTGGAACACCACATACCCCTTCTTGGATTAAACTAGGCCGAAGTTTTCTTATAGTTTATATATATATATATATATATATATATCCAAAATCTAATGAGGTTGTCCATGAGGAAAAACCTTCCATTATTAATCAATTACCATGTATAGTCATGTCATAGTAGATAGATTTTTGCATACACCACCATACATAATATATGAAAACAATCATCTAATAAATGATATAACATATAAAACATATATCCATATAAATGAAAATTATCTCAAATTACACATGATTTTATTTTTCCTATCTAATGCATTGAGAATTCAATAGTATTTCCTGTGTCATTCTCTTAGAAAAAAATGATCTTTCCAACTCAAAAAAAACTCCTACATTATATGTCTAAACAAAATTGATGCTCCATCCCATCTCACAATCAATTTTTCATACAAGAAGCATCAAATCATCCTCAAACAATTTCCAGTTCAACTACACAAGAAAACATGTCATATGTATAACCCACTCTTACATCCCACTTGTTTTATGTCTTCTCAATCCAATTTTTCCCCCCTTTTAATTTCATAAGACATCCATACAATCAAAATATCTAGGATATAGCTATATTTTTAATAATGTTTTCTCTTTAGGAAAAATCACAATTTGAGGTTCAAGACGCCTTTTTTTATTTTCTTTTTAAACAAACAAGCTAAGGTTCCATACATTCCTCATTGACCCAATATTGTATTATAGACCATTCCTTTTAGCTCCCATAATATTCATTATTACTCACTTCTCTTACTTGAGAATCAATTCGGAATGACTCAGTTAGAATATATTCATTCAACAAACAATTAAATATATCTTTTTGAAAGTGACTTGTAATTAAGAACAACTTTCATAATTATACAAATACAATATCCATATTATTGAATCTATTTTGATAACTATCTGTCAACCTGTTTTCCCACTATAAAATCACTAATGATTTCTATTCAATAACTAATCAATCCATTTGTTTTCATGTTTTATTCCTTACTATGAATACATACACAAAAACAAAACAAGCTATGAAAACCATACATTTTTCAAACTATGAAGAATGTTGTTGATTTTAAATAAGATTTAGACTATCATAAAGGCATTCCTAGCCTAAGGATATCTAAAGATACATTTTTGTTTACTACCTCTCAAAAGGTTATAACCTTTTTCAAGATGACTCATACATCTAGATATCCAAGAACAAATTCCTAAATCCATGAATCTCTTCCATTCCACATGTAATACAATCATCTTAGGTTTCAAAATCATGTAAGAATTCCAATTCATCAAAATGTGATCTCACCCTCCTTCAATTTCTCCCTAAAAAAATATCACAAACACATATTCTTGTAAAACGAGAACTCAACTAAGATTTTCATTAATCACATACCTTTTTATTTAAGTTCAATTAAAAAAACATTATAAACACATAAATTTTTTATCTTCAAAACATGTTATTCTATTTACAATTTACAAGTTAATCAAATTCCAAGAAAACTGTCCATCTGGGTCATAAAAAATATGAATTTTGACTCGATTCCATGACAAACAATAGTTTAGAGAAGTTCATGAGTTCAATACTCATAATTTCTCTAATTAATTTGGTTACATAGAACTCAACCAATATTCAACTGACAAAATCATTAAAGATACTGTTATGACTTTCCTAGACCTAATTTGTGTTAAGCCAATAGAAAAAATATTTCATCAACTTATCACAATAATATCTTTCTACATTTCAAGCATTTGAAAATAATTTTAAATTATACCTAAATCTAACACGTACAAAAGAATTACAATACTAGAGGATATATCCTTAGTTCACACTTGACTCCATATATCAAAATTAATTATTACAAGCATTCTGAACAACCTATTGGTGTTTAGTATACCAATTTTAGTATCTTCATTTGTAATAAAAGTAAAATTATGGATTTAAATCTAAAGAAAATTCATGTTATGAATCTATGTCCATTCAAATTTAATTACACATAATCAATCCTCCTTAATCATGTCTATGAGATTCTATCAAAATATTTTTGTTCATTCCAACCAGAAGAATTACTTACCTCATAGATATATGTTAGTATGGATTCCACACACATACATTACCTCATTACTTAGCTCATAGATATATATTAGTATGGATTTCACACCCATACATTTTCTCATATATATATGATGGTATGGATTCCAGCCCGTACATTAGCTCATATATATATTCTATTATGTATTCCACACCCATACATAACTTAAGGAAAACATAACCTTTTACTGTTCCTTAAAATTTCTTCCACAACCATTCATGCAATAATCATTGAAGTCTCTTGTTTATTATGAAGGTCATATCTCAACCTAGTATTTGAGTAATTTTAAGTTAATTGGATGCAAAATGTCAACCCAAAATACACAAACTCATGTCAATGAAATCATAGGAATTGAATTCTTACTCATTAATAATGTATCCCCAAATCATATTTTAACACATCAAATTAATGCACATACATTACTCTTAAATCTACATAGACAGTTAAAAGTGACATCCTTCAAGGTAGCCTCTGTTAAGTTTCCATTAATGTAGGTAAGGAAATATTCAAAATTAACATTAATAACTTAATCATCATGTTAATTGAATCTTGGTCTTACACTTTTTACACATTTCCAAAGCATACACACCAAGGTCATCATATCATAGTTTAGATTAGGCAAATTTCTTTCTTGGTAGATACAATTTCAGCTAGTAAATATGACCAGTAGGCCCATATGACATTGATAATGATGCATTAAACATATATGAAACCATGAATCCTCTCCACATATCTCACCACCCATTCAAAAGAAAGCAATGCACATGCTTGGGTTTAACCCCAACTTCTCAAGCACATCCTTTCCCAACATGTCTTTAAGTCATTGATCATATTTTTAATATTTTTTCCTAACAAAAATATAATGGAATATGAGAAGACATTATTTTTATTTCACGAGTTTCTAAATGACGTAATAATAATATCGTTTATGCAACCAATATTATTCTAACTCAACATACACAATAATTCAACATGCATGCAAAATTAGCATTCATGCATCAACCTACAAGAAAGCATATTAGCCCATTAGGCCGTAGTGTTTTAACTTGACTTTGATACCATATGTAAGGTCCCACCTTTCCAACCATCAATATTATAGAGAAATATTGAACACTTAACTCAAAATGCAAATTTCCTTTTTCCAAATCCCAAGACAAGCCCAAAGCCAATGTCTCACTCAAACCCCAAAACCAAACTACAAAATGAGAACTGTCATTTTATCCTCAGGCTCAAAAATCATATTTAAAAGAAAGAGTCTTTATTGGGATGAATAAATATCGAATTTTAGTAGACACAATTTCTAACAAGCTAATTGTTTCTTCTGTTATAGATAATTTTATTTTATTTTAAATAACATGCTTATGAATTCTTTACCTAAAAGGAGAATCTAGATTTTATAGGAGTGGTATCCCATATTTATAATTTCATATGTAAGCTAACACTAAAAAAATTCACTTACCCAAATTTGACATTATCTGCATGAATTTTAACTGAATGGAAATACCACGCATATTCATTGAGACATTCGAGAAACATCTTAGGTTAAAAATCCTAATTCCACTTAGGCATTATTTTACATATAATTCATAAATATAAATAGATATAGCCATTCAATCATTATTACAAACAATTTTTAAGCATACAATATACATCCATTGAGGCATTTTTGTCGAACACTTGGTGGCCATCATCTCTTACAATGATTTTGAGAACCCTTAGCAACATGAATATAAGATTCTTGTTCAAACTATTTATCTCATAAAACTCATAAATTAAAAATTCAAATAATAGCATAATAAATTAGAAATCAAATCATCTTAATCATTCACCAAAAAATTAGAACAGACATACAAAGTTGGTAGCAGTAATTTGTAAAATTGCCTAGATTTACTATCTGGGTTTTGAAAATTGTCATTTTTGAATCAAATAGGGAGTTACAGGTCCTTAACACATGGATACCCCCTGATGTTGGGCTGAGTCACATTAAAAATTCCTAGTAATGTGATTCTTGAAACAACAAAAAATTAGATCCTTAATGTTTCATTTATGACTTTTGTCAAACATGTGGAATCAAAACTTTCATATACAACCCTATATGAGGAAATAAAACCCATAGTTATTCTACTAAGATATTTTCATTGAATTCACACATTTATGAATCCACCATATGAGTTCTTGAAACATTTTACAACGCAAAAGCTAATTCCTTTGACATGATTTGACAAACTTATTTCAACCATTGCTATCATTTGACAAACACATGGCAGTCCTGAATGCTACAACCATTAAGGATTTTTGTCAAAATTATAATAGTACTATTACAAAAACTTGAATAAAAAAACTTTGAATTATTGATAAGAATATGAAACATAATCCATGACTGAAATTTACCTCAAACATACCTCAATCCTTTGATCTTCCAAACCATATTTAGCTGCCATAATTTTTGAATTTTGTTTTAAGGGATGATTCTGTAATTCCTCCAGGTAAATTTTGGGTACGTATCCATTTTCTTACTTCTCTTGTAAGCTAAAAGATAGCCCTTATTCATGCATAAATAAATTGGTAGAATTACACATTCATGGATTTTGTCAAAATCTTTGTGAAATATCTTGAAAACCTTTCTAAAATATGCATCTAATTACTTGAAACAAAACCATAACCCATGAAATACTTACCAAAGTCCTTTGGAATTTATTTATTGCAATTACCTTAAACAATATTTGGCTTTCCTTTCTCAAATGCTACAATACCAAGGTTAGTACAATAAACCACACCAATAATAATTCCATAACATATTGATACCTGAGCATCCATACCTATAGACATCTCTTAGTCTTCATTTTCAACTAGCCAATAAGATTCTAGATAACATACAATTAAACCGAAATTAAATGCTTACAGTAATTTTAATTTTTGCTTTTTATTTTATGGTAAAGTTATACTACAATTTTAGGAAAATGAAAATTATACCTAAAGGGATATTCAACTTGTTGGAAATATGATGCAGAGTGTTGTCCTTGATGGCAACCCACTGAATGAAGATGAAGACATGTGATTGTTGACATGTGTTGTCCTTGATGGCAAACTACCTGATGAAGTTACTCTTGACCTAATGAACTTGGTAAATGATGTAAATCTGATGTGATATGATGTTTGTTAGCAATATGATGTTGAGTGTTGTCCTTGAAAGGCAACCCACTTGATGAAGATAATGGCAACTTACTGGATGAAATTGTGCTTGATAGAATATGTCTTGTACAGAAGGCAATGAAGAAAGGAATTCAGCATGTGCTAGATCTACGATGAAAAGAGTATGTCTCAAGGCATACGCGGATCTGTTTAAGGGAAGTCGCGTATGCACGCGGGAAACAACGTTCCAAGCTCCCAGTATCCCAAAAAAAAAGCGCTCAAAATGGGAAACCGGTGTGGTAACCACCATGGTAATGAATTCATTGTATCGGGGTAATGATTTGTCTATGTGACCCCGCCTCCTAAATACCTATAATGAAGCTAGCATAATATGCCAACAGCCTATATTGAAAACAAACAAGAACAAGGTCACTATGGTATTGTTTTGGCTCATGGTATTGAAAAAGGGGCCCGTGGTATTGAAGGCTCATGGTATTGCTTTGGCCCGTGGTATTGAAGGCTCATGGTATTGCTTTGGCCCGTGGTATTGAAAAAGGATAAACCTATATAAGGAGAAGAAATTCATTGTGAAAATCATGAGTATGAGAGCAAGTTGTGTGAGCTTGAATGAATACTTCTCTATGAAGTATATCTATATGGAAAGGGTAAAGGTTTGATGATAGATCTGAATCTATGATGCACCTATGAAGAAATGATGAAGTGGGATTTCTAGATCTGAAATGTATCTATATTTGCTAGATCTGTTTATGGAAGGCTTAGATCTGAAATGAGGCGAACATATGTCTAAAGTAAAAGGGTAAATCTGAACTGAATGTCTGATCTGAAGAAGTATGCTGCTCTATGATGGTTGAATATCTATACGCTACTTCGACGAAGAGGAAGCGCATATACGTGGCTACTTAAGTATAGTGTATATACATTTAAAATTAACTTTGTAATTTGTTCCCGAAGTACACAGCGATATGGAATAGCGTTTATATACGCGACATCGAGAAAGGAAAGCGCGTATAAATAGTTTGTCACAAAGGGTATGAAATATCTGATCCGTTCGCTATGTTTCTCGCTATCCGATCCGTGCGTTTACGGCGTGCGCGTCCATGATGGCGTGTTTGCTTGCGTGGCGGAAAGGGTCCACCGGGTACACAGGAAGCTCCGTCCGTGTTGTTCATTGTGTTGTTAGATCCACAGAAAATTGATGAAACGGGTCCAAGGTGTGTCAGAGGCTGTAGCCTTCGCCCACGGCGGGGGGGGGCCACAGCCGCCGGGCGTGCGCGCGGGCCAGGGGGGTGGTGGTGCTCGAGAGTCAACAGACCAGGCCGAGCCCCCCTCTTCCAGAGTCAGCAATCAGGATCGGGGGTCGTAGCCCTCCCTTCCAGGAGAGGTCGGTAAACGAGCGCAGGTGGGTGCCTGCGTGCTGGTAGGAGTCTGCACCAGCACATATGTTGTAAGATGTTTTCTCTATAATAAAATATTGAAGGCTGAGCAACTGCAGCGGTGGTTTTCTCCCGACTTGGGTTTCCACCTAAAAATCCTGGTGTTCATGTGTGATGTTTTGTGTGATGGTTTATTCTGTTCTTACTGCACATGTTTACTGTTTATAGAACATCTTATGAATGAATGATGGAATGATATAAGTGAAGAACTAATGGCATAATTAGATCTCTGTGTATACGCGAGTTTTATGAAGGATATCCGCGTGTATACGCTAGTTGGCTTCAACAAAGTAGCGTATGGGTTTTAAAGGAATGAAAAAGTAAAAAGTTTTGAATATGCAGTAAATACTGATTCACCCCCCCCTCTCAGTATTTTTCCCAACAATTGGTTTCAGAGCATGGTCCTTCTACAGAAGCTTGATCGCTTGAAGGAGATCCGTCGCAATGGAAAAGAAGCAAAAGAAGAAGGCTATCGAAAAGGAGATATCTCAGAAAACATGTGCAGCAGAAAATGAAGAAGATAGATCAGGTATTGATAGTTGTTCTTGTGGCTCACTTTCTGGTGCATGTAATGATGAAGATAGTGTAAGTAAAGTTTTGGATCTAGAGGAAGCTATCAAGATAAGAGTTGAAGATCAACTAAGAACATATAAAGAACAGATGAACAAGTATCAAAAGTTGTATGACAATGTAACCAATCAATGTAAGGGACTTGAAGCAGAAAACTTTTCTCTAAAAACAGATCTGGAAAAATCAAAAAGGAAGAATATAGGTCTTGAAGTTGGAATCATCTCTCTACGAGCAAAACTTGAAGCATCAAGTAAGAAGAGTGAGGAACCTCTACAATCATTTGAATATGAAGAACTTGGAGCAAAACTCTGGCCTATCATAGAAGAATCATACAAGGAACATGAAGAACTTCTACAAGCAAATCTTGAAGAAACAAATAAGAAGAATGCAAGACTTGAAGCAGAAATCGTCTCCCTCAAAGAAGATCTCGAAGCATCAAACAAGAAGAATGAAGAGCTGCAACAAACATGTGAAGTAAATGAAAATTGGTTGAAAGAAGAGATTCTAAATCTGAAGGATCAAGTAGAAGATGGAAGAAGGAAAGAAGAAAGCATGACAAAGCAATGTCAAGCCCTGGAGGTTGAGGTAAACATTCTCAAAGGTAAATTAGAAGAAAAGGTTAGACCTTTGAGGTTTCAAGATAGTACTAAGATTCTGGATAATATTCTTAGTAGTCAAAGGTCTCCTTCTATCAAACTTGGTCTTGGTTTTCATGAAACTGTTAATGGAGAATCTAGTTCACAAGGAAGTGCTAAAGATTCAAAGGAAGTCAATACAAAACCCGAAGAGTTGAAAGAAACAAAAGGTCAATCAACAATGATGAAATCTCAAAGGAAATCATTCAATAATGTTGAATGTTTCAAATGTCATAATTATGGGCATGTTGCAGCAAATTGCAGGAGCAGATCATTTCAGCCTCAAACAAACAGATTCTACTCAGAAAGGTATTCTGGTTTAGTCAAGGGATATTGTTTTTCATGCAACAAGTATGGTCACAAAGCTGGTGATTGTAATAGAAGAAAGAATAGAAAAGCTCATTATGATTCTTATGTTTATTTCTCTGGCCACATGAGATGTTATGCTTGTAACAAGTATGGACATGTAGAAAAAGAATGCAGGATGAAAAGATCTGGGAAAGTGGACAATTTTCAGCACACAGTTGGAAAGCTCAAGCAAATTTGGAAGAAGAAGGAGGACCGATCAGAAACGTAGGGAATTCAAACCCTACTGCAGTCATCCGCTTCTAAAGCTTACTTCTCTGATTGACTGCAGGAATGATGTGGGATACATTATAAGATTTAGTAATGTATCGTCACAAGGGGAGCAATGCATGATGACTCTCATGGTTGATTTGATTTACTTCTGACAGCGCATCTAATGTGGAAAGGACAGGTATAGGAGGTACAAGCTCAGGAGGAGATGAAGGAAGATGAAAATTTTATATGCTTCACTTTCCATACGCGAGTTATATTAACAAAAGTCGCGTATACACGCGAGTTTCATCAGACACAGTCGCGTATGCTTTGATGATGAGAGAATTTATCTAATAGCTGAAGATCTGGAGCAGAAGTCCAGGGGGAGCATCAGTCTGACTGCTGATGATTGCACTGTTAGCATTATTCTGGTTATACTCATGATAATGAAATGATACATGGGTTCTTGTGTTGAAGATTATGGATGAAGCCTGGTTGCTTGTTGATAAAGAGTATTCATTGTTGAGATGAAAGTCCTATAATTCAGAGATAAGGACAGCCCCTGCAGAGATTGTTGCTGATGACTTGCTGATGAACATTTTCAGGTTGGAAAAGTTAAAAAGGAGCACTGATTCAGGGGGAGCAGCAGGTTGAATACTAATGATTGCATTGTTGGCAATATGACTGCTTATTCTTTGGTTATTGTGATACTCATGCTCAAATGATGATGGCTTGGTACATGGTTTATGATGATGAGACGTTGAATGAGCTATGTTTACTGCTTGCTGAATTTTATCTGTTGGATGAAATTGGAAGTCTTATGATTCAGAGATAAGAATAGTTCATGCAGAGCTTGTTACTATGGTTGAGATCTTTTGCCTACATATGTTACTTCATGTTAAATCTTAAAGATCATGGTGATGTTGGACCACATGGATGATTGCTTGACACTTATGTGAAGATGTTGTTCTGGTATGGAAATAATGTATTGATGCTGCAAAGAATCTGAAGGCTTGGTTACTAATGTGCTTATGCTACAACCATTGGATGACGCTTGAAGATACAACTACATTTTTTTATCTATCTGTATTCCAGGAAAAATATTCAAATATCTCAGAAAGAAGCTGAACATTGTCTCTGCCTCACAAAGGATCAGTTTTGGTTAAAATATAGAAGATGGTATTGTATACGCGGGTTTCCTGAAACACAGTCGCGTATATACGCGAGTTCCTGCACAGAAAACCGCGTATGTCTGATTGCTGGCAATTTTTGGTTGAAGTCAGCTCTCTTCAGCACAGCTGCAGTGCTGTTTGGTATCTCTGATACTGTTTGGTATATCTGGTGGTGTTCCAGTTCTCATAATTCTATTTCTCATGTTTTGATAAAGATGCCTTGATGATTTGTTGGTGAAAGTGTTCAGGATGCACAAACTAAGGGAGAGCCTTAGTCATATGAAACAGATGTTCGGATGCACATTTTCAGGGGGAGCATTAGCGTTGCTGAGTATAATGCTTTGTTGGCATTATGATGGTTCTGAAATATGTTCTCTTTCTTGAGGATTTTCTAGGTGTTGGTCTTAAATGGTCATACTTGTATTTTGATGAAAAGGTCTTGTTGAGACCCATGATGTAAAATTGTAATTTTCAGTCATGTAAGGACTTGTCAAATTTGTAAACCCACTTGGTTGGGTAGTTGAGTCAAATTTTGTAAACCCACTTGGATGGGTAGCTGAGTTGAAATGTGTAAACCCACTTGGTTGGGTACTTGAGTCTCATATGTAAATCCACTTGGTTGGATGTTTGATGTAAGTATGGGTCTTTTGGTGATAGGAAGTTCATAGAGTCATGTAATTCATTAATAAATATGTTTGAAGATTCAGCATGAACTCAAGGGGAGCTTGGTCACTTCAGTATACATCAGATCTGCAGAACGTTTTTTCTACATGAGGAGAAAAGGGGGTGAGTGTGTTGGTTTTGATCCGCCCGTTGCCCTTGATGTCAAAGGGGGAGAGTGTGTTGGTTTTGATCCACTGGTTATGATCCGCCCTTTGCCCTTGATGTCAAAGGGGGAGAGTGAAATGGTGTTTGAATGCAGATAATGGTGTCAAAGAATTGGGAGAGTGACATGGTGTCAATGTACTTATCTGTTGTGGTAACCAAACACCATCGTGGTTGCCATCAAGTCCAAAGGGGGAGATTGTTGGAAATATCATGCAGAGTGTTGTCCTTGATGGCAACCCACTGAATGAAGATGAAGACATGTGACTGTTGACATGTGTTGTCCTTGATGGCAAACTACCTGATGAAGTTACTCTTGACCTAATGAACTTGGTAAATGATGTAAATCTGATGTGATATGATTTTTGTTAGCAATATGATGTTGAGTGTTGTCCTTGAAAGGCAACCCACTTGATGAAGATAATGGCAACTTACTGGATGAAGTTGTGCTTGATAGAATATGTCTTGTACAGAAGGCAATGAAGAAAGGAATTCAGCATGTGCTAGATCTACGATGAAAAGAGTATGTCTCAAGGCATACGCAGATCTGTTTAAGGGAAGTCGCGTATGCACGCGGGAAACAACGTTCCAAGTCGCGTATGGGAAAAAGCGCTCATAAAATGGGAAACCAGGGGTAACCACCATGGTATTGACCCATTGTATTGGGTAATGATTCGTCTATGTGACCCCGTCCAGGAATACCATCGGAAGTAATGTAGTTTTGGGCTCATGGTATTGTTTTGGCTCATGGTATTGAAAATGGGGCCCGTGGTATTGAAGGCTCATGGTATTGTTTTGGCTCATGGTATTGAAAAAGGGGCCCGTGGTATTGAAGGCTCATGGTATTGCTTTGGCCCGTGGTATTGAAGGCTCATGGTATTGCTTTGGCCCGTGGTATTGAAAAAGGATAAACCTATATAAGGAGAAGAAATTCATTGTGCAAATCATGAGTATGAGAGCAAGTTGTGTGAGCTTGAATGAATACTTCTCTATGAAGTATATCTGTATGGAAAGGGTAAAGGTTTGATGATAGATCTGAATCTATGATGCACCTATGAAGAAATGATGAAGTGGGATTTCTAGATCTGAAATGTATCTGTATTTTCTAGATCTATTTATGGAAGGATTAGATCTGAAATGAGGCGAACATATGTCTGAAGTAAAAGGGTAAATCTGAGCTGAATGTCTGATCTGAAGAAGTATGCTGCTCTATGATGGTTGAAGATATATGCGCTACTTCGACGCGGAGGAAGCGCGTATATACGCGTCTTCGGCCCGGAAACGCGTATGCGCAATGAAATATACACTGAGGTGTACGCTGGTTTGTGTGGACGGAAGCGCGTATATACGCGACATCAGTGAAGTAAAAGCGCGTATGAAAACTAGGGTTTGCTGAAGAAAGGGGTATGAAATATCTGATCTGTTCTGCTGTGTTTTTGCTATCTGATCTGTGTTGATAAGTATCTGTTGGTGATGTATGTTTGTGCTTAAAAGTATGGAAAGGGTCCAGTTTGAAAATATGATGAAATGTGGCCTGCAAGTGTTGTTCTTTTGAAGTTGTTGGATCCAGTGTGAAAATTGATGAAACGTGGTCCAAGGTGGTGCGGGGGGTTGTACCTCCCTTCTAGGTGAGGCTGGTAAACGAGATCGGGGGGTCGTAGCTCCCTTCCAGGTGAGGCTGGTAAACGAGATCGGGGGGTCGTAGCTCCCTTCCAGGAGAGGCTGGTAAACGAGTCAGGGGGTTGGAGCTCCCTTCCAGGAGAGGCTGGTAAACGAGCGCAGGTGGGTGCCTGCGTGGTGGTAGAGTTTGCACCAGCACATATGTTGTAAGATGTTTTCTCTATAATAAAATATTGAAGGCTGAGCAACTGCAGCGGTGGTTTTCTCCCGACTTGGGTTTCCACCTAAAAATCCCGGTGTTCATGTGTGATGCTTTGTGTGATGGTTTATTCTGTTCTTACTGCACATGTTTACTGTTTATAGAACATCTAATGAATGAATGATGGAATGATATAAGTGAAGAACTAATGGCATAATTAGATCTCTGTGTATACGCGAGTTTTATGAAGGATATCCGCGTGTATACGCTAGTTGGCTTCATCAAAGTAGCGTATGGGTTTTAAAGGAATGAAAAAGTAAAAAGTTTTGAATATGCAGTAAATACTGATTCACCCCCCCTCTCAGTATTTTTCCCAACACAACTCCAATCACTGAGAATATGATCTATATTTGATCCCTTAACCAATTCATTTGAACCGTCTAGTTTTCCACCCAACCATATTTAGGGAGAAATTCTCCACCTCAAACCCCCGAGTTTTAAGAGCTCACAAGCAGTACCAAAATATAACAATAGAGAGATATACAAGGAAATTTGAGGAAGACAAGTGTCACTTCCTCTCAATAAAACTCATGCTCAACTCCATCAAGTCAAGCTACTTAAAAATTTAGATTATCATTTGACTACCCTCGAAGTCTCTCCCTCTCACAATTTTTTTTAAAATTCATATATCTCTCAAACTCTTGCTATCACAACGCACCTCTCCCAAGTGAGAATACATCAGACACATGTATAGGAGGAGCAAAAAATTCTTGTCATAAAGGAGGAGTAATATGCATGCCTTGTATTCCATTTAGAGGAGTGTAATTCATGCCACTAAGGAAAGGTATGCATGCCTTAGTTAAGGAGAGTGTAACATATCCATTAAAGAGAGTCTAAGAGGAATATTTTATGACATGTATTTAATGAGTGTAAGAGGAATATTCCATTCTTTGATGAGTGCATAAAATAGAGTGTAATGTATTATTAAAAGAGAGAGAGATTTACAAATATCCATGAGAATCATCAATGAGAGAGTTGTCGAGTGATTGAGGAGATATAATTCCCTTTTAATAATAATATCATAATCTCATAAAAGATAATAATAATATAAATAATATTAATAATATTGAGGATGAAGTTGAGATTAAAGTATGAGGATTGATCAATGATGATTTAAGTGAGTCTCCTTCTAGTATATTTGATTACCCATTGATTGGAGGTGATTTACTATTTTTGGAAAGTCTTAGATGAGATGCTAGACATGACATTATGTTTTTAGAAAGTCACTCCCAAATTGTCACTAATGAAATTTTATTAAAAAAATTCATCCGTAAGCTACCCATGAGTGGTATTTTTCTTTCAAATAATAGGTATTCCACACCCTTATTGCATGCATCTCTATGCCTTAATAGATTGAGGACTCCACACCATGATATATTCTAAAGACTCAATATTCCACACCTTCATATTTTAAATATTCAGGACTTCGCACTCAAAAATTTTTATAACAGATCCAAGGCTCCATGTATTTATTTTCATGGATTTAGGACTTTTTGCCCTTATCATTTTATGATATAACCAATACTCAATGTCTTTATCTTTCATGGATTTAGGACTTCGCAGCCTATTTTCCATGCTTTATAATCTAATTTTATTTGAAAATTTGCGCTTCACCTTAAGGTACTAATTTTGATCTCTTACGCATTTAATGTTTTTTTGGTAAGGCCTTATTCCAAGACCTACACACATCACAATCTCATATATGAAATTAATCAAATGAATTTCATAATTAACTTGTTCACATTTTACCAAATATTTCGAATGACTTCCACAATCATTTTGGTTTTGGACAAATGACTTCTACAACCATTTATAATTTGAACATCCTTGTTTGCAAATAACCATGTCCCCTGTCACATCTTGCTCAATACAATATTAAGGATATATAATAAAAAAAATCATGTAGTGCGACTTCCACATTAATTTCTAATTTGAGCAGCCTTGTTTGCAAATAACCATGTTAGGCTTTCCACATATTTCTCAATACAATATTAAGCATATATAATCATAAAAATCATGGATCATGACTTCTTTATCATCCATAAATCATAATTAACCATATGTTCCAGGTAACCATGATCATCCATGGATCTATGTGTCTTAGTCCTGGATCACCATCCATGTTATACAACTATGTCGAAATTGGGTACCAAAAGAGAAAACATCGATAATATGCTCTTAACCAAAATCATTCATATACACATAGCCATATATATTATGATAAACATATAGAAAAAAGGTGATCCAAACTAGGTCTATAGCAAACAAGCATATACATAAGTTTGACATGCATATAATTATATCATTAAATAAAAATTATCATCTCCAAGTGTCAGAAAACTAACCTTGCCTACGTGGGACACTACAAACATAGTTACCGATCAAATATGTAACTGAATTGGTACCTACCTTTTTGAGGTAGCAAAAAAAGAACCCAATTTTGAAAAGTGGTGATGCAGAATCACCTGTTTTATTTTGTGCATATTTTGACACTTTAATTTTTATTTATTTATGAAGTATGAACATCTAATTTAAAATGCTAGTGGTTTTCATGCTAATTTTGAAACGTATTGATGTAGCATCAACCATTTTTTTTTGAGTAGTGATTTTCATGTCGGTAATAAAACATAAAAATAAAATAAGAAAAACATGACAAACAAAACTCAAATAAATAAAAAATATATAAAAACAATATAAAAACCAATAAAAATGTAAAAAAAAAACAAAACTAACTTATAAAAAATAAAAAATTAAATAAAAATAAAAAAAGTAAACAAAAAATTTCGAAATTTATATAAAAAAGGAGAATTTAAAAAAAAAAACACATAGTAAAAAAAAAACAAAAATTGAAGTAAAAGAATTAAAAGAAAAACATAAAAAAAATATTTTCTAAGTTATTAAAAAAAAAACCATATGATTAAAAAAGAAATTAAAATAGAAAATTTAAAAATAATTAAAATTAAAACACAAAAATTAAAATACAAAAATAAAACATAATTTAAATTGAAAAATTTAGATTTATAAAAAAAAAACAAAAAAAAACAAAAAACAAAAAAAAAAATTTAAAAAAAAAAATACTAAGATTTAAAAAAAAAATGAAAAAAATAGAATTAATTTTTTTTTTTGAAATGACAAAGAGTGGTGCCGCCTAGATGGCGGTTGGGATGGGCCTCTAGGGGAGATGGGTGCGTGTGAAGCAGCTCTCTGCCTGCCCAACCACCGGCCTCCACCACCACCTGGGCAGTGCCACTCCTTTCTCATTGATATAATATTTTTAATTCGCTTTTTTATTTTTATTTTTATAAATTTTAATATTTTTTTTTTGTTTTTAACTTTTGTTTTTAGTTTACTTATTTTTTATTTGTGTTTTTAATTTAATTGAATATTTTATTTTATTATTAAGTTTCGTAATTTAATTTAATAAAATTCAATAAATTATTTATTTATTTATTTAAATTTAATATCCGTTTTTTTTTAATTACATAGAATCTAATATTTTTTATTTAAATTAAAGTTTTGTATTTTAAATTAAGTTGTTGTTTTTTTTAAATGATTTTAAAAAAAAAAAAATTATATTAAATTTAAATTAAGACTCAGTTGTGAATTTAATATTTTTAATTTATTTATTTTTTACCATTTTCAATTGATTTTTCATTTTTTTTTTAATTTTAATTTTAACTATTTTTAATTTTTTGTTTTTTTTCAAAATATATTTATTTATTAAAATTTGATATTTTTGTCTTTAAATTTAATTTATTATCTTAATATTTATATTTTTTCAAATATATATATATATATATATATATATATATATATATATATATATATAATTTATTTTTTATAATTTAAATTTAATTTATTTTTTAAAATTTATTTGTGTTTTCATTAATTTTTTTTACATTTAATATGTTTATTGTATTTTATTTTTTCATTTTTCATTTTTAATTTAAATATTTATTTAAAATTTTTAAATTTACTAAAATTTAATATTATTTTTTAAATTTAATTTTTTATTTTAAAATTTGAATTTAATTTTTTTTTAATTTAATAAAATTTTTCTTTTCATTTTTTAAATTTAATTTTCATATTTTTTTTTTTAAAATTTTTTTAAATTTTTTAAATTTTTATATTTAATTTTTATTTTAGTTTTTAAAATACAATCAAAATGTTTTTTTTTCAATTATTTTAAAACGTTCTTTTCATTTAAAAAAAAAATATAATTTCTTATTATTCTAAAATTTTTGTTTTCAACACTTTCCGTTTTTTGGGGTGTTTTTTTGCAGAACATTTTTGCGCAAAAAAATTGGATTTTTCTTATATTTTTAAAAATATAAAAAATTTACTCCGAAAAAAAAGGTTATTCCATAATATAATTTTTCATTTTGAGGGTGTTTTTTGCGCCAAAAAAAAATTGGCTTTTACTTCCATTTTTAAAAAATGTTGAAATTTTTCCCCGAAAAAAAAGGTTATTCCAGAATACAAATTTTTGTTTTTAGGTTGTTTTCTCATGGTTTTTTGTTGTTTTTTTTGTTAGAGTTCTCGTTTTGAGGTAATAGTTCTTATTTGATCGGTAACTATGTTTACGGTAATGAACTTGCACCAATTTTTTTCTAACATATACTTCATTGATTTTACTTATTAAAATGATTTTCCCCTTACAAATTGAATGGAAAAAATTAATTTCCTATTTTCATTTTCCCCTTTTATGATTCTTATCATCATTTTTGGAACAAATTTCCAAGAAGAAACTTGTATATATTTATATCTTAGAGAATGTAGAAATATGTGTTCCCAAAAGTGAAAATTAATGTTTCCTCAGGAACTTATTGGTAATGTGGATAAGGGAAATCGAAAAAACTTATTGACTTACTAATACTTATCAGAGAGGAAGAACCTTAATCATTTTGTGTGTCTAACCACCTCTTGTCCTACTCTTCTTCCTATAAATAATGGCTCTGAATCAAATTTTCATAATCTGATGGCCTTTCCATAAGGTTTTAGAGTATGGAAAAAGAAATGTTTTCCAATGTTCTTTAGTTAGCGAGGTATTCCATAGTTTTTTTATTCTTTCATTCAATATCATGCCTAGTTTGGCATGAATCGAACATGTCATCGGGATGAAGCAATGCATATGGACAATTATAAGTTAAAAAATTAGGTGATGAAATTTAAGTAGCTTGTCCGCAATGTATTTGAGTTATATGTGTCACTAATTTTTGGCTCCTCTTTTTATTGAACGTTACAGAAGATCAAAGAAAATAATTATGAGGGGATTAAATTGTCATTGCATGTGCATGTCATTTAGTGAATATTAAATTGATTTAAAGGGATCCATTTAGACTTGTAGAAGGGAATGCTTGTCATCCTATTTCTCATAGTATGTTTTTGATGAATTTTCTTGGAGCGAATTGTTCTTATATAAAGAGATATCCTCTCCAAGTACCCCTACAATGTGCATACAATTATTCAAATGAGATGATGTAAATAGAAGAATCTACAAAGAAGATCTTATTTTTCCCTTATCTTCATTTTTATCATCCATTATCTTTTACATATTGTCCCTTATATTCTTCTTAATATTGTCTTCTTATTTATCATCCTTATGTTTGTAAAAATTTTCCCTTATCTTCTTCCCAATAACTATGTTAGATCCTTCTAGTGTAGCCCCTATATTTTTATTTTTGTACCCTTACATTATTATTCTTATGTAGGCTCTAGTTATGTTATGACCCCTTAGACTCCTATATATACCAAGGAGGTCTCATCATTTGAATAATCCAGGAATTGTCATTTGTGTGATGTAAAAGGATTTTTAGCCCTCAAAGAGGTTTATTTCGAGGTCATTAATCTATATTCTCTTCTTTTTTCTGATATGGTTACATAGAATTTGGTATCAAAGCTTTGGATTCTAGGGTTTCGCTATTTCAAATAGGCCATATTACCATTTTCACTATAACAGTTTTTATGCAAGGATTCAAAACTTGGAATTTTTACCACATGGAGCCAAAATATTTGTGAACATATTTTAAAATTTTCATATCTCAGTTCACTAATTTTTTTTAGATATGATATGAAGAAGTTAGGGTTTCTAGATGCTCCAAAATTTAGTGTCAAATAGGCGACGGAGGGAAAATAGTCATAATTCTCTCTTAAAGCATTAGATTTGAATTCTATCAAATGTTACTAAAATTTCATCAACTTTACTTTCTTGGGGAGGAATTTCATGGCCGAAGGTGAACACAATAACACATGGTATTCTGTACGAGTTTGTTATACTAAACAAGTCCATAATTAGTTCATCGTTGGAGATTTGATATAACTTTATCTTAAAGAATCCAGTATTGGTCTAGCTTGTCACGTTTGAAAGAGGAAACAAAATTATACCTTAGAATGGATTTTTATACCTTAGCAGGTCAAAATTATAGAGATATGATAGTTTTAAGGTCACGCTCGTAAAAATAAGAAAAAATGTAATTTTTTTTTTAAATGCTAAATTTTTTTTTGAAAAATAATTTTGAGGAGATTCGAAGGGAGCACAAATATTAACTATTTCATTTTAAAATTCCTTGAAATAAAAAAAAGGATACACCTTGTAAGCAAACATAAAGTTCTTCTGGAATTCCTGAGGAAGAGGAATAAATGCAGCATGATATATAAAAATTATGAGACCAGGTGCAACAAATTTTTCTCTCGCAAAGAGTAACTAAAAATGAATTGGAAGAAATTATTAATGTTTAGATGGATGGATCAAAATATGACATGGATGGTTTTGAAGAAAAAATAAAAATGGGCATAAAAGGCTTGAAGGATGGCTTAAAAGTAGAAAAGGAAGATTAAAAGGAAGGTTTGAACAAGTTGCTACAAGAAATGCTTCCTAATGGCG
Source organism: Pinus albicaulis (assembly GCA_034641835.2). NCBI lineage: Eukaryota > Viridiplantae > Streptophyta > Pinopsida > Pinales > Pinaceae > Pinus > Pinus albicaulis. The sequence goes on along the minus strand of CM076575.1, from coordinate 805,948,816 downwards.
ACAAGGTATTCCATGAAACTCATGATGAGAAAAGCATAAATTTGAATCACGATTTTAGAGACTCTAACTTTAGGTTTAAGACAAACAACATTCCATAGATCGATATAAGGAAGTTTGATGGCAAGGATACAGTAACATGGATACTATAGGTCAAGCATTTATTTCATCTACATGATGTGAAACACATAGAAAATGTATGAAGTTCATATTTTTTTTTTGGAACACAATGAATTTTTATGGTATCAATGAATTTTTTCTTGTAAAGAACTATCATTTAGACAAATTTTATGGAGGAATTTATAGCACATTATGAGTGTTGGGTATGTGTTATACTCTTTCTAGGACTAGTCATGTGTGGGGAGTTTACAGGGGGGCGACATCACCCCTATACATTGCGCCAGATGCAACAGGGGGGTCATAGGGGGGCCAGCAACCCCCCATGTTTGGGGTCCGGGGCAGTGCCCCGGGAAAATTTTTTTGGACCTTATTTTTCGATGGGCAGACCCGCTGATGGTTTTGTGCATGGGTTTGCACATGGTTGTGGGGCATGATGGTTCTCAGCCCCTGCTATTTTTTAGATCCGGTCAAGGGAACTATGGTTATGTTCTAATCCAGGGTTAATGGACTGGGGTTTATGTATGCTTTGGCATGTATATATATGTGTTGTAACACTGAAAGGAATATAATGAAAAATTAAGCTGATTATCTCGATTTAGGATCCAGGGGGGAATCTCTGTGTTTATCTGTTTTATGTTTTATGCTCTCGCTATTGTCTATTTTTTGTTTTAAAGATTCGTTTGTAGATAATTTATGTATAGGGTTAAAGCCTACATTTCGTATTGGAGTTGTTTCGACTTCAAGGGGACACCTTTGCTACTAAGGGGTTTTTCCTTAGGCCTAAGGTAGAGCCTGTTTAGTGGGATATCTGTGAGATCGATTCTTTTTGTGAAAGAAGATGGTGAGCAGTGGGAAGATAGAGATCAAGAAATTTAACGGTCAGAGTTTTGAGTTGTGAAAGGTCAAGATGGAGGATCTGCTGGTGGATAAATATTAGTGGATCGTGGTAGATTCGAGTACTAAACCAACGAAAATGTTAGATGAAGACTGGAAGAAGATGGATCAGAAGGAAAAGAGCATAATACGATTGTGTGCCTCAAATTCAGTATTGTTCAATGTATATGGGGAAGCTACGGTGAAGACCTTGTGGGACAAGCTAGGGACTTTGTACCAATCTAAGTCTCTGGTGAATAATTTTTTCCCGCGGAAAAAAATGTATAACCTAAGGATGAAGGATGGAGACTCAGTGACAGAGCATCTACAAACCTTCAATATTGTGGTAATATAGCTCTCATCTGTTGATATTAAAATCTCAGATGAAGATAAGTGCATCAGTTTGTTGTGTTCTCTACCAGATTCGTGGGACAGTTTGGTTATTGCGATTGGTAGCAATATAACTACCTTGAATTTTGATGACATTATTTCAGCCTTGCTGTCAGAGGAAATGAGATGGAGAAATATGTAGTGTCAAAATGGAGATGCCTTATCTGTATGAGGAAGGTCCTAGAATAGAAACAAGAATAAGGTTTTGAGTGGGAGATCTAAATCTCCTGGAAAGTTTGTAAAGGTGTGTTGGAAGTGTAGAAAGGAAGGGCACTACAAAAAGGAATACAGATATAAAGATCCTGAGAAAGGAAAGGGATCTGATGATGCTCCTTCTACAAAGGCAAAAGCCACCACAGATGAAGTTGGGGATGTGTATTTGGCTTCTTCTTGAAATACACATGTAGATCATGAGTCATGGTTGATTGACTCGGGTGTATCCTTTCACTTCACTCCCCTTAGGGAGTGGTTTTACGAGTATGAGAAATATGATGGGGGTGATGTCTTCTTAGGGGATGATAGGAATGCTAGAATCGTCGGACGTCGAAAATTTAAGCTCAAGCTTCAAGGTAGAAGAATTAGAATGCTTCCTGGTGCTCTGCACATTCCAGCATTGGCCAGGAATCTGGTTTATGTAAGCAATATGGATGATGCAGGTGTAAAAACAGTGTTCGAGAAAGATACCTGTAAGATGGTTTAGGGAGAACTTGTATTAATGCGGGGAGTTTGGATTGGAAATTTGTTCAAGCTTCAGGGCAGCACTGTTATTGATGGTTGCAATTGTTCTATGGTTCCTGAAAGTGGAGCGAAAAATGTAGCGCTCTCTAGAGAAAAGACCATGATATGGCATCAAAGGCTTGGACATATTGGAGAGAAGGGCCTTCGGATACTGTATGGAAATGGTATGGTAGAAGGTATGTCTAATAGCTCTTTGGATTTCGATTTTGGTGAACATTCTGTATATGGGAAGCATAATCGGGTGAGTTTTCCTTCTGGTGCTAAGAGGGCGAATAAGATATTAGAGCTTGTGCACAGTGATGTGTTTGGACCTGTGTCGGTTCCATCACTAGGTAAGTCTTTGTACTACGTTTCATTCATAGATGACTTCTCAAGGAATACATGGATATATGTCTTGAAGAATAAATCTAAAGTCTTTTAAATATTTAAAGAATTTAAGGCTCTGGTGGAAAGCTAGATAGAAAAGAAGATAAAGGTGCTGAGGACAGATAATGGTGCGGAGTTCTGCAAGAAGGAATTTGAAGAGTTCTCTAAGAAGTGTGGTATAGCACGACAGAAGATTACTCCATGCACACCTCAGAAAAATGGATTTTCATAAAGAATGAACATAATGCTGATGGAAAAGGCAAGAAGCATGCTCAGTGGTACTGGGTTAGGAAAAGAATTATGGGCAGAGGTAGTGGAGACTGCATGTTACTTGGTTAATAGATCACCTTCATCAACATTGGAGAATAAGACTCCACATGAGGTATGGACTCGTAAGAAACCCTCTCTTTTACATATGAGGGTATTTGGAGGTGATGCGTATGTACATGTTCCAAAGGAGAAAAGGACCAACTTGGATAATAAATCTGTAAGGTGCATCTTTATTGGGTATAAGGATGGTTTAAAGAGTTATAAGTTTCGGAACCCAGAAACAAGGAAGGTTGTGTACAGTTGAGATGTGGTGTTTAGAGAGGTGAAATATGTTGTTAAACATGAAGTCCTACCAAAGGAACATAAGAAGACAGATTTTGAGCTAAAGGAGGATGAAGCAGACTCTACAATAGAAGAAGAATCAGAAGAGGAAGAGCCACAAACTCTAGCTATGAGAAGATCAGTTCAGGAAAGAAGACAACCAAAAAGGTTGAGTCCATCTGCTTTCTGTTCAAATTTTTCTTTAAATATAATTGATGATGATCCCAGAACCATCAGGGATGTAGTAGATTCAGAGGATGGAAAACTATAGAAGGAGGCCAGGTTTGATGAAATGACATCCTTGCATAAAAATGAGGAATGGGATCTGGTGGAGTTGCTAGCTGGAAGGAAGCCCATCGGGATAAAATGGGTGTTTAAGAAGAAGATGAACGTAGAAGGTAAGGTGGAGAAATACAAAGCTCAATTGGTAGCAAGAGGCTATTCCCAAGTTCTGGGAATTGATTTTGGTGATATTTTTTCTCCTGTTGCCGAAGTTACTTCTACTAGATTAGTTTTATCTGTTGGTGCTGCATTTGATTTTGAGGTAGAATAGATGGCTATGAAGACAATATTTCTTCGCGGGGATCTAGAAAAGGAGATCTACATGAAACAACCTGAAGGCTTTATGATGAAGGGGAAGAAAGAACTGGTATGTAGGTTAAAGAAGACTCTATATGGGTTAAAACAGTCACCAAGGATGTGGTATCAGAAAATTGATACCTATATACGGGGATTTGGCTTCACTAGAAGCATGGAGGATCACTATGTTTATTTTAAATTAATTTTTGACCGTGTTATTTATTTGGTCTTGTATGTGGATGATATGCTATTGATTGGAAATGACAAAGAGATTATCCAAGGTTTGAAGACGCAACTATTCTCCGAATTCGACATGAAGGATATTGGTGCTGCAAACTATATTTTGGGCATGGAAATTAAGAGAGATTGGGCAAAGAAGAAGTTATGGTTAAACCAAAGGAAGTATGTCAAGACTATATTGCAGAGGTTCAATATGGAGGATAGTAAACCGATGAATGTTTCGATTCTTGTAGTTGTAAAGTTGTCCATTAAACAATGTCCCAAGACACAAGAAGAAGAGGAGGATATGTCCTATGTTCCATATGAAAGTGCAGTGGGTAGCCTTATGTATGCAATTTTTTGTACTAGACTATACATTGCACATGCAGTGGGAGTATCGAACAGGTTTATGTCAAACCCAGGGAAGGAGAATTGGACAATAGTGAAGCGGGTTTCAAGATATTTGTGTGGCACTATTGATTATGGATGGTGCTACCAGGGAATACCAGGATTGGAAAGAGTGTTGGGAATTCCTGGTTTTGGTGATGCAGACTGGACTGGAGATCTGGACCAAAGAAGATCTACAATTGGGTATGTGTTTAGTTTATTTTGAGGTGCAGTCCGTTGGATGAGTAAAAGACAATCTGTCGTGGCTCTTTCAACTATAGAGGAAGAATACATGGCAACCACTCATGCAAGAAAGGATGCAGTTTGGTTGCAGAGATTGTGTTCAAGTATGGGGTTAGTGCAGCAAGCTATAAGGATAGATTGTGCTAACCAAAGTGCAATTTTCTTGGCTAAGAACCTTGCTTATCATTCAAAGACAAAGCACATTGATGTTCAATATCACTTTGTGAGATATATGGATGAGGCTAAAAGGGTGTTGCTAGTAAAGGTGGATACTTTGAAGAATGTTGCAGATGCATTGATGAATTCTGTGAGCACTCTTAAGTTCTCTTGGTATAGAGAAACAATGGGTTTTGCAAAGTTGGGCTAATGACTCAACTCTCCTATGGCCCCATGCGGAAAGAAAACAAGTGGGTGAATGTTGGGTATGTGTTATATTCTTTCCACGACTAGTCACGTGCGAGGGGGTTATAGGGGGGGGGAAATTCCCCCTTGTACATTTTGCTCGGTGCAACAGGGGGATCATGGGGGGGCAGAAGCCCCCCCTGATTAGGGTTCGGGCCAGCACCACGGGAAAAATATTTTGGACCTTATTTTTCGGTGGGCGAACCTGCCCATGGTTTTGTGCATGGGTTTGCACATGGTTTTGGGGCGTGATGGTTTTCATCCCTTGGTAGTTTGTAGATTCGGTCAAGGGAACTACAGTTATGTTCTAATCCAGGGTTGATAGATTGGGGTTTATGTATGCTTCAGCATGCATATATGTGTGTTGTAACACTAAAAGGAATTTAATGAAAAATCAAGTTGGTCACCCCGATCTGGGATCTAGGGGAAAATATTTGTGTTTATCTCTTTTATGTTTTATGCTCTCACTATTGTTTATTTTTTGTTTTGAATATTCATTTGTACATGATTTTTTCACAAGTTTAAAATATAAAATGAGGATACAAAAATAAATACCTTCTTTATCCAAATGATAAATGTCAAAAAAAAATTTTGAATTAGGGAGCACATAGAGGACTTCCAAAAATTGAATATAAAGGTAATTGATATTCTAGACGAGTATATAATTAATTTATTCGTAGGGAATTTAAAGGATAACATCCAACATGAGGTTTTTCTTTGGGAACTTAATTCATTGGATAATTCATTCAATGTAGAAAGAAACGTTGAAAATGGCAACAAGGAAGTCTACCACTCACAATAATAAAGTTGGAAGCATTACTACTCCTGGCTTACCACAAACTACCAGGTTAACATCATAACAATTGGAGAAAAAAACGGAAGAAGGGTTGTGATAAAATTGTGATAGAAAATACAATAAAGGTCATAAGTGTCCTGAGAAGAACTGATTCTACATATTATGAGGATAATGAAAAGGAACAAGAAAAAATAAAAGAAGAATATATATACTAGGAACCAACCCGATTCGATGAAAAAAAAGAGATGAATGCAACCATATCTTGTAATGCATTGGCTGAAATTATGACTCCTGAAAGTCTCAATATAGAATGATATATCAAGAAGAAAAAGGTAATAGTGTTGATTGATTCAGGTAGTACTCATAATTTTATTCATTGTAATATGGTTAAGGATTTTAATTAATTTCTATATCCAACACCAAAGTCTCAATTTATGGTTGCAAATGAAGAAACTATAAAATTCTCAAGAAGTTGCATAATATCAATCTAATTCTTGGGGAATACATATTGAACACTCCAATCATTTCCATTCAAAATGGGTGATGTATATGTTGTATTAAGATTCCAATGGTTACAATATTTGGGGATAATAGCTTTTAAGTTACAAGAAATTTTCTTGAATTTTTTCTGAGAATGAAAGGAGATTGAATTAAGGGGCATCAAAAGGAAACCATGGAAGATACTAACGTCTAATAACATGGAAAATATTTTGAAGAAGGAACAATGAGGAGTAATTGTACAATTATGTTTGTTGGATGTTAAAAAATCAAATTCATCCATTTCTCTAGATCTCCAAAGATTCCATGAAAATAATTCCAAGGTATTTGAGAGCCCCAAAGGCCTCCCACATATTCATGATCACGATAATGCTATTGAATTGCTTCTAGGAAGTTCTCCTATAAATCTTAGACCTTACAGATATCCCTATGCTCAAAAGAGTGAAATGAATCTATGGTTACAAAAATGATATAGGAAAGTATAATTCAACATATCCAAATTAATTTTTCTTTCACAGTAGTATTGATGCACAAGAAGCATGGATAATGGCATATGTGTCTAGATTATAGAGAACTCAACAAGTTCACTATTAAATATAAGTGTCTCATTCATGTCGTTTATGAATTGCTAGAGCAAATACATGGAGAAAGTCACTTCACCAAGATAGATCTTTGTTCATTATATCATCAACTTAGAATGAAGATAGAAGTCATTTTGAAAACAAAATTTCAAACTCATGAAGGTCATTATGAATTTTTGGTCATGCATTTTGGCCTCACTAAGGCATCTTCCACATTTCATGGTTTTATGAATCCACTTTAAAACAATTCCTTAGAAAATTTGTATTAGTATTTTTGCTGATATAATAATCTATAAAAAGTTTGGGAATGACCATGTTCAATATGTTGATAGGGTGCTCCAACTTTTGGAGGAGAAACAACTGTATACAAAAATCTCCAAATGTTTCTTTGGGTTCAAGGAAGTGGAATATTTAGGTAATATTGTATCCCATGAGGGTGTCAAGGTGGACCCTAACAAAATGAAAGCCATCAAGGAATGGAGTTTCCTAACAAAATTAAGGCATCTTCGAGGACTTCTCAGATTATCAAGGTATTATCAAAAGTTTTTAAGAATTACAGGAAGATAACAACACCTTTAACAACATTACTGAACAAATGTGAATTTCTTTGGACTTGAGAAGTAGTTAAGGATTTTAAAATCTTAAAGACATTGTGTATGAAACTTTAGTATTAGTTACACTATATTTCAGAAAAAACTTTATTGTGGAATGCGATGCCTCGGGAAATGAGATTGTTTTTGTTTTAATGAAAGAAGGAAGACCCACTTATTTTGAAAGTTGTCCAATAGATGAAGACTGGAAGAAGCCGGATCAGAAGGCAAAGATCATAATACGACTGTGTGCCTCAAATTCAGTATTGTTCAATGTATTTGGGGAAGCTACGGTGAAGACCTTGTGGGACAAGATAGGGAATTTGTACCAATCTAAGTCTTTGGTGAATAATTTTTTCCCGCGGAAAAAGATGTATAACCTAAGGATGAATGATGGAGACTCAGTGACAGAGCATCTGAACACCTTCAATACTGTGGTAAGCTAGCTATCATCTGTTGATATTAAAATCTCAGATGAAGATAAGTGCATCAGTTTGTTGTGTTCTCTACCAGATTCGTGGGATAGTTTGGTTATTGCGATAGGTAGAAATATAACTACCTTGAATTTTGATGAAATTGTCTTAGCCTTGCTGTCAGAGGAAATGAGACGGAGAAGTATGGAGTGTCAAAATGGAGATGCCTTATCTGTATGAGGAAGGTCCTAGAACAAAAACAAGAATAAGGTTTCAAGTGGGAGATCTAAATCTAGAGGGAGATCTAACTCTCCTGGAAAGTTTGTAAAGGTGTGCTGGAAGTGTAGAAAGGAAGGGTACTACAAAAAGGACTATAGATATAAAGCTCCTGAGAAAGGAAAGGGATCTGATTATGCTCCTTCTACAGAGGCAAAAGCAACCTCGGATGAAGGTGGGGATGTGTATTTGGCTTCTTTTTGAAATACACATGTAGATCATGAGTCATGGTTGATTGACTCAGGTGTATCCTTTCACTTCACTACCCTTAGGGAGTGGTTTTACAAGTATGAGAAATATGATGGCGGTGATGTCTTCTTAGGGGATGATAGGAATGCAATAATGGTCGGACGTGGAAAATTTAAGCTGAAGCTGCAAGGTGGAAGAATTAGAATGCTTCCTGGTGCTCTACACATTCCAGCATTGGCTAGGAATCTGATTTATGTAAGCAAGATGGATGATGCAGGTGTAAAAATAGTGTTCGAGAAATATACCTGTAAGATGGTTCAGGGAGCACTTGTATTAATGCGGGGAGTTCGTATTGGAAATTTTTTCAAGCTTCAGGGCAACATTGTTATTGATGGGTGCAATTGTTTTTTGGTTCCCGAAAGTGGAGCGGAAAACCTAGCAGTCTCTGGAGAAAAGATCATGATATGGCATCAAAGGCTTGGACATATTGGAGATAAGGGCCTTCAGATACTGCATGGAAATTGTATGGTAGAAGGTATGTATAATAGCTCTCTAGATTTCAATTTTGGTGAACATTATATATGTGGGAAGCATAATCGGGTGAGTTTTACTTCTGGTGCATAGAGGGCGACCAAGATATTAGAGCTTGTGCACAGTGATGTGTTTGGACCTGTGTCGGTTCCATCATTGGGTAAGTCTTTGTACTACGTTTCATTCATAGATGAATTCTCAAGGAATAAATGGATATATTTCTTGAGGAATAAATCTGAAGTCTTTGACAGATTTAAAGAATTTAAGGCTCTGGTGGAAAACTAGACAGAGAAGAAGATAAAGGTGCTGAGGATAGATAATGGTGCGGAGTTCTGCAAGAAGGAATTTGAAGAGTTCTCTAAGAAGTGTGGTATAGCACGATAGAAGACTACTCCATATGCACCTCAACAAAACAGAGTTTCATAAAGAATGAATACAATGCTGATGGAAAAGGCAAGAAGCATGCTCAGTGGTACTGGGTTAGGACAAGAATTCTTGGCAGAGGCAGTGGAGACTGCATGTTACTTGGTTAATAGATCACATTCATCAGCATTGGAGGATACGACTCCACATGAGGTATGGACTGGTAAGAAACCCTCTCTTTCACATATTAGGGTATTTGGATGTGATGCATCTGTACATGTTCCAAAGGAGAAAAGGACCAATTTGGATAATAAAACTGTAAGGTGCATATTTATTGGGTATAAGGATGGTTTAAAGAGTTATAAGCTTTGGAACCAAGAAACAAGGAAGGTTGTGTACAGTCGAGATGTGGTGTTTAGAGAGGTGAAATATGTTGTTAAATGACACACAAAACTGAATTTTGGACCCCTAAGGAGAGATGGTCAACTGTAATCGTGGCTCTGTCAGCATTTCTTGTTATTTTACCCCATGTGACTCTTTGATTTTATTTTTAATTTATTTATCAATTTCAAAGAAATTGACAAATAAATATTTTCAGAACTTTTGAATTCTCAACGTATTTCCAGACTTTTATTCCACCACTGAACCTTGGACTCAGGTTACAACCCTTCACACTTATACACATTCAATCGCGGGAATTAAAATTATCTCTATGTGCCCTACTTTACAACCAATGTTTAAACCTTTGAGATTTTACATTAATACCGACGCTCTATTTCTTAAACAAATGGCTGTATATTAACCTTTTTCTCCGGGCCCACCCCTACGATCAATAGACCAATCAAATGCACGCACCGTACCCCCGTTATCATTCGCGCATCTTCCTCAACCGATCATCATCCGATGGCCCCTTTCCAAATCAATGGCTCTCCACGATATCGCTCGGCTTCACTGGTCGAACCTTAACGTGCGATGGCGCACATTGAAGGGCGGTTTTGGGCTTCCATCCTGTGCCACGCGTCAAACACTGAATGGAATCTCTCGCGTTCATAAAATACCGCCTACTCCACAAAAGCGGTGTGATATGGGCAATCCATCCTCGTAAATCCACTCGTGGTTTTGGAACAGTGACTGACCACGGGTTTAAGTCGGGTTTGCACTATTCTTTTATCCACTTAGTTTACTAACTCAGGTTTTAGTCCTTGTTTATCTATTTATTATTGGAATTTACATTATCATAAAACAGAGCTTGACGACAATGGCTTTCCTACTCTGAACTTGCCCGTGAGTGGGATGAATTCACAGGGTTTACCCAAATAATTTATGGGAAATAAAAGACAGAGAATACAGAATTACCAGTACATAATCCCCTCACAGTTAAACAATTCTTCACAATTAACAGTTCAAGAAAATTCAATGGCCAATGAGCACTGAATTTATTTAACTGGAAACAATTGTTAGCACAAAGATTTTATTACAGAAAGCTCTCTTCTCTCCTTCTCTTTTCTCATTTTTTTTATGTGTCCAGAGAATACAAATTATATACATTATAGTGCGTCTCTTCGGTTCCTCTGTGAGGACTGTTTAGAAAATCAAAAGCCTAATTACAATAATTAAACTAACTGAAACATGACAGATGGCCCGACTGAACTATTTGACTTCTACAACTCTAACTACTCTAAATGAAACAGTCAGCTGAGGTATTGACACCTAGCTGTTACAATTCAAATGTTTTCAAACCCTCCTAGCCACAACATGTGGACACAACCTCCTACATTGTTTGCTGGTGTCTAATGCTCCTGCATCAGACTCCTGAGGGAAATTTTCTTCATGGGCTCCTTTCCATGAGCTCTTCCACTGATCTGCCTATCTTCTGCAACATTCCTTCAGTCATCCAAGTGGCATCTTCCTCTGACTTATCCTTCCATTTGATTAAGTACTGAAAGTACTCCTGTCCTCTAGTCCTTTTGAATACTCTCTTGTCCAATTTCTTCTCTGGTTGCAATGGTTGTGTTGGAGGTAGCTGCTCCTTCCGCTCAATCTGTCCCTTGTCTGCTGATCTTTCTTCTGCACCATCATCTTCATACTTGTACAAATCTGCAAGATTAAAAATGGGAGATATTCCAACATCAAGAGGTAATTCAATCTCATAAGCATTTGCAGAAAACTTTCTAGGTATCTTGCATGGCCCAATCTTTTTGAACTTCAACTTGTTATACTGCTTCCTTGGGAATCTCTCCTTTCTCAAGTGTGCCAAAACCAAATCTCCTACTACAAAATGAATTTCTTTTCTAATCAACTCTGCTCTACTTTTTTGTTTGATGCTGCTGCCTTGTAGTTGTTGTTTCACTTGTTCATGTATGGCCTGGATCTCTGAAGAAAATTCCTCGCCATCTGCGCTCCTTAGCTCTGCCTTTCCCAGATTTCTTAACTCTGATATTCCTCTGGGGTGTATTCCATAAACAATATGGAATGGACTCTGCCCTGTGCTTCTGTTTGGTGAGTCATTATATGCATATTCTACCTGGGGAAAAATATGATCCCACTGCTTGGGATGCTCTCCTGCAAGACTTCTCAACAAATTTTCCAGACTCCTATTCACTACCTCAGTTTGTCCATTAGTCTGGGGATGATAAGCTGAGTTGAAACTCAGTTTGGTACCAAGTTTCTTCCACAGTGTCCTCCAAAAATGACCCACAAATATGGTGTCTCTATCTGAAACAATACTCTTGGGCAACCCATGCAATCTAACAACTTCTTTGAAAAAAAAGTTAGCAACATGGGTGGCATCACTAGTTTTATAGCATGGAATAAAATGTGCCATTTTGGAGAATCTGTCTACCACAACAAAGACTGCATCATTCTCTTTGAATGCCTGGGGAAATTCCAACAAAATCCACTTCACCTGCCCTATGACCCAAGCCTGAATAGGCAAGGGAGTAAGACAAGTCCATCAGACACCTTCAAAAGAGAGTATATTGACAACTGAGACAATTTTCACCAACCTTTGTCCATTCTTATTCTCCATCTTAGGGCAGTAATAAAAGTGACTTGGCGACTGTTAAATGCCTTATCAAAGGCCAGTAATGACATAGTACTGACCAGCTTTCTTGATCAAATTTTCTCTCATGGAACATTTTGGTACACACAGTTGGTTTCTTCTGAATAGTAAGTCCTCCTGCAAGAAATAATCCAACCACTGGCTTCTATCTGTTAAAATAAGGTTACAACATGCCTCAAATGCTTCTTTAAAATCTGGATCTGTTTTATACAATTCTTTGAGAAAATCAAACCCTATAACTTCAAAATTAGTTTCTTGAACAAGCATGTGCCTCCTACTCAAAGCATCAGCTACTTTATTAGCTTGGCCACTTATATGTTTCAAAACAAAGTTAAAACCTTGGAGATACTCAGCCCATTTGGCATGCTTATGTTTCAACTTGGACTGCTGTACAATATACTACAAAGCATGATTGTCAAAATACAATACAAATTCCCTGGACATCAAATAATGTCTCCACTTCTTCAGTGCCTGAACAATTGCATAGAATTCCTTCTCATAAGAGGAATAATTTCTCCTGGTGTCATTTAGCTTCTCACTGAAATAGGCTACAGGCCTATCATCCCGACTCAACACAGCTCCAATGGCCTCTCCACTGGAATTACACTTTACTTGAAATGGTTTAGCAAAATTAGGCAGGATAAAAACAAGCTTCTCCATTATCTTTTGCTTCAAAACTTTAAAGTTTCTCTCTGCTTCAGCAGTCCACTTAAATGGTTGTTTTCTCTTCCTTATTGTCTCAATTATGGGTGCATTAATCTTACTGAATTTTCTTATAAAATTTCTGTAAAAACTAGTAAGTCCATGGAAAATTCTTACCTCAAAGACATTTCTGGGTGAAGGCCACTCCACAATTGCCTTAACCTTTTCTGGGTCCATCTTCAATCATTCTGTAGAAACAAAAAAACCCAAATACACCAACTCTTCTTTCATGAATGAGCATTTCTTCAAATTTATCAACAGTTTCTCTTAGTGCATCTTCTTCAAGACATGATTAAGATGCTTCAAATGTTCTTCTTTAGTTCTGCTGAAAACTAATATATCATACAAATATACTATAACAAATTTACCAATGAATTCCTTCAATACTTCATTCATAAGTCTCATAAAAGTGCTAGGTGCATTTGACAACCCAAAAGGCATCACCATCCATTCATATAGTCCTTCATTTTTTTTAAAGGCAGTTTTCCACTCATCACCCTCTCTTATTTTGATCTGATGATATCCACTTTTTAAATCTATCTTTGAGAAATATTTAGCACCACTCAAACAATCCATTAAATCCTCAATCCTAGGAAAAGGGAATCTGTACCTGATTGTGATCTTATTGATTGCTCTAGAATTAGTACACATTATCCAGCCTCCATCTTTCTTTGGGCTCAATACTGCTGGTGCTGCACATGGACTCAAAATTTCTCTGATCAGCCCCTTGTCCACCAATTCCTATACTTGTCTCTTGATTTCCTCATTTTCCTTGGGAGTCATTCTATAGGCTGCCTTATTCGACAGATTTGGACCAGGGATAAAATCTATCTGATGGCTGATCTTTCTCACAGGTGGCATCTCATCAGGTAAATCATCCACAATGATGTCACAATAATCATCTAACATCTCTTGGATTTCTACTGGCAAATCAGAAATCTTTGTAGAAGTAAGAACTACTTTAGGTTTTCAAACTAAAGAAAAACTTACCTCTTCTTCTTCCATCTGCTGCAAATATTCCTTCCCGCTTAGAAACAAGGTATTTGGATCAATCACTCTACTAGATGGCTCTCCTTCTTCCATGGGTATCAATGTATGGTGTACCCCATCTTTGAAGAACTTGCAAAGTCCTTTTTGCCATCATGCACTACTGCTCTATCAAACTGCCAAGGTCTACCCAGCAGTAGATGACACACATCCATGGGCATTACATCACACAGGACCTTATCTTCGTATTTTCCCATTTGTAGCTCTATCTCAAACTGTTCTTTCACAACCAGCTAGTGCCCTTTATGCAGCCAGGACACCCTGTAGGGAGTTGGATGCTCCCTTGTCTTCATCTTCAACTTTTCTATCACCTCAGTGGAAACTTGATTGTCTGTGCTACCATTATCAATGACTAGCTTTCAACACTTCCCTTGGACTTTGCATATGCTCCTCAACAAATTATTCCTTTGTGTAGGCTCAGTGACCTCTTTAGCTTGCTTCAACAGGACCTTATTAACCACCAAGTATTCTCCCCTCTCTGGTAGAATTTCTTCTTCGATTTCTGCCTCCTCCCCAGCCTGGGTAATAACAAAATTTCTTGGACCAACACCCACATTCTCTGGACACTCATAGTGCTTATGTCCCACTTGCTAACATGTATAACACCTCAACTCTCTACTCCTACCTCTGTCTCTACCTCCTCTTCCTTTTCCTCTGTAGGAACCCCTTATGCCCCTTGCATCATCCTCTGTAGATGCATTCTGAGGTGAGCTACTGTTAGCTCGATCCCTAGGTGCAGTAGGCTTTCCTCTAGCACCCTGACTTCCCTTTCCACAGAAAGTACCTCTCTTCTTGGCAGAATGTTTCCTCAAGAGTTTCTCCTATGCTTTCAAGGCCATCCGGTAGGCCTCTTCCAATTTCTTAGGAGACAGAAGACCAATATCATCTTGGATCTCTAGGTTGAGACCATTCACATATCTGGCAGTCTTCTATGGTGTATCTTGAAATTTCCCAGCTCTTATGCTTACTCTATAGAATTCCTCTATGTATTCTTTTACTGTCAGCAACCTCTGTCTCAGGTTCTGCATTTGCTTATACAATGTCAGCTGATAATCACTAGGCAAGAATTTACCTTTTAATTTAGCCATCATTCTGGTCCAGTTCTTGATAGGTTGCTTTCCAACTCTCCTCCTTTCTGCCTGCACTCCATCCCACCAAAGTGCAGCATGTCCCTTCAACTTTGTCACTGCAAACTTGACCCTTTTATCTTCACTTATTTCTTCATAGTCGAAGCACTTGTTCATTTCATTTATCCAGTCTACTAGTTCTTCTGGATTCAGTCCCCCTACATAACTCGACACTTGAATTCTGGGCTTAACTGCAAACCCAAGAACAGTTCTAAGGAGCCTCATGTCAGGAGGAATTTCAACATTTTCTTCAGCTTATTCTGTTTCAGGTTCACTGATGTCTTCAGGATCTCTGGGTTGTCTTCGCTCTATGGCATCCATTCTACCCTCTACCCTCTGCAATATCCCTAACACCTCTACGTTGGCAACAAGTCTCCTTCTGCTAGCACCTCTACCAACTCGGATTGCCATGTCAGCTCTCAGCAAAAACAACTAAAAAAAAATGGCTCTAATACCACAAATAATGCACAAAACTAAATTTTCGACCCCTAAGGAGAGATGGTCAACTGTAATCGTGGCTCTGTCAGCATTTCTTGTTCTTTTACCCCACGTGACTCTTTTATTTTCTTTTTAATTTATTTATCAATTTCAAAGAAATTGACAAATAAATATTTTCACAACTTTTGAATTCTCAACGTATTTTCTAGACTTTTATTCCACCACTGAACCTTGGACTAAGGTTACAACCCTTCGCACTTATACACATTCAATTGTGGGAATTCAAATTATTTGTATGCGCCCTACTTTACAACCAATGTTTAAACCTTCGATATTTTACATTAATACCAACACTCTATTTCTTAAACAAATGGCTGTATATTAACCTTTTGCTCTTGGCCCACCCCTATGATCAATAGACCAATCAAATGCATGCACCGTACCCCGGTTATCGTTCGCGCATCTTCCTCAACCGATCACCATTCGATGGCCCCTTCCCAAATCAACAGCTCTCCACGATATCGCTCAGCTTCACTGGTCGAACATTAACGTGCGATGGCGCACATTGAAGGGCAGTTTTGGGCTTCCATCCTGTGCCACGTGTCGAACACTAAATGGAATCGCTCGCGTTCAAAAAATACCACCTACTCCACAAAAGCGGTGCGATATGGTCAATTCGATCTCGTAAATCTGCTCGTGGTTTTGGAACAGTGACTGACCATGGGTTTAAGTCGGGTTTGCACTATTCTTTTATCCGCTCAGTTTACTAACTCAGGGTTTAGTCCCGGTTTATATCTTTATTATTGGGATTTCCATTATCATAAAACAGAGCTTGACGACAATGGCTTTCCTACTCTGACCTTGCCCGCGAGTGGGATGAATTCATAGCGTTTATCCAAACAATTTACAGGAAATCAAAGACAGAGAATACAGAATTACCAGTACACAATTGCCTCACAATTAAACAATTCTTCACAATTAACAGTTCAAGACAATTCAATGGCCAATGAGCACTGAATTTATTTAATTGGAAACAATTGTTAACACAGAGATTTTATTACAGAAAGCTCTCTTCTCTCCTTCTCTTTTCTCCTTGTTTTTTTTATGCATTCGGAGAATACAAATTATATACATTACAGTGCGTCTCTTCATTTCCTATGTGAGGACCGTTTAGAAAATCAAAAGCCTAATTACAATAATTCAACTAAATGAAACATGACAGATGGTCTGAATGAACTATTCGACTTTCACAACTCTAACTACTCTAAATGAAATAGTCAACTGAGGTATTGACACCTAGCTATTACAATTCAAATGTTCTCGAACCCTCCTAGCCACAACATGTGGACAAAACCTCTTACATTGCTGGCTAGTGTCTAATTATCCTGCATCATTAAACATGAAGTCCTACTAAAGGAACCTAAGAAGATATATTTTGAGCTAAAGGAGGATGAAGCAGACTCTACAATAGAAGAAGAATCAGAAGAGGAAGAGCCACAAACTCCAGCTATGAGAAGATCAGTTCGGGAAAGACAACAGCCAGAAAGGTTGAGTCCATCTACTTTCTATTCAAATTTTGCTTTAAATATAACTGATGATGATCCCAGAACCGTCAGGGATGCAGTAGATTCAGAAGATGGAAAAATCTAGAAGGAGGCCAGGTTTGATGAAATGACATCCTTGCATAAAAATGAGTAATGGGATCTGGTGGAGTTGCCGGCTCAAAGGAAGCCCATCGGGAGCAAATGGGTGTTTAAGAAGAAGATGAACGTAGAAGGTAAGGTGGAGAAATACAAATCTCAATTGGTAGCAAAAGGTTATTCCCAAGTTCTGGGAATTGATTTTGGTGATATTTTTTCTCCTGTTACCAAAGTTACTTCTATTAGATTACTTTTATTTGTTGCTGCCGCATTTGATTTTAAGGTAGAATAGATGGATGTGAAGACAACATTTCTTTGCGGGGATCTAGAAGAGGAGATCTACATGAAACAACCTGAAGGCTTTATGATGAAGGGGAAGAAATAACTGGTATGTAGGTTAAAGAAAACTCTATATGGGTTAAAACAGTCACCAAGGATGTGGTATCAGAAAATTGATACCTATATACGGGGATTTGGCTTCACTAGAAGCATGGAGGATCACTATGTTTATTTTAAATTAATTGTTGACCGTGTTATTTATTTGGTCTTGTATGTGGATGATATGTTGTTGATTGGAAATGACAAAGAAATTATCCAAGGTTTGAAGACCTAACTATTCTCCAAATTTGACATGAAGGATCTTGGTGCTGCAAACTATATTTTGGGCATGGAAAAAGGAGGACGTGTCCCATGTTCCATATGCAAGTGCAGTGGGTAGCCTTATTGTTACACATTAATTTGTCACTGTCCCTGAAATTCCCATCTCGCCCATTGGAGGGTCATTTATGTGACCAATAAGCAGTTTCATGCCTTGAAAATACCATCATTTCATCCCTTTCCATGAGGACAAAATTCCTTCTGTTGATCATTTCCTGAGCAGACCGCTAAAAACACCTGTTTTTGCCTTGGCGCTGGTAGCCCGTTATGTACTCACGCCAATGGGGGAAAATTAACATTGAGCCCATGCTAATTGGCGCTCTGTCCCAGTGTTGCACCCGCGCCACTCTGTTTATGGAAAGTTAAAAAAAAAAAGAGGCGAAGTTTCGATTACAACAACTTCGTGGATGAGTCATTAGGAGTGGTTTCGCCTAAATAACCACGACCTTCCTCCTTTGGCCTCTTGTTTCCACCTTATGGGGAACCTCCCAAAGGATAAGGCCTCCCTTCCACTATAATAGGGATCCCAACCCCCTCCTTCCCCATCTATAAAAGCCTGCTCAATTCCATGGCAAGCTAGTCTTGAAGTGCCTAAGCTTTGAATCTCCAAATTCCCAAGGGCCTTTGTGCTGTAAGAGCCCTCTTCCTTCCCTTAAGGCCGACTAAATTAAGGAGACTATTGTCGAGAGACTCAGGAGAGGTTTTCCCTTTCCCTGGCGAGCTTCGCGAGACGTGAACGACTGGAGACCCATCCGAAGGAGACCACGACGTCAGAACTTTGGTTGTAATCTTTCTTCGATTGTTATTTAATGAATGATTACGATTATGGTTCCACTCTGTTTTCAATGATGTTAATATGAGTAATATCCTTTCTGACTGATATTGAGTTACGTATGCTGGATTTTATGCTTGTATCTGTTTGTTTCTTACATGTGCAGGTGTCCATCCGCGAAGATCGTGGAGGATCGTGATCTGCCGAGGTTGAGGAACGGGGACACTCTCTTCTTCGGATCGTAGCATTGGATTCTAGGTAGGCTTCCATCCCTAGTATTTTCATTTGTAACTAGGAACTTGCGTCGTAAAATTTTTGATTGTTGCTAGAACCCTGCTGGGCTAGTAGGGATCACCTCTGTCCGCAGAGGGGATTTACCTCCTCAACGCTTATGTATGCAATTTTCTGTACTAGACTAGACATTGCACATGCAGTGGGAGTATTGAACAGGTTTATGTCAAACCCAGGGAAGGAGCATTGGACAAAAATGAAGCAGGTTTCAAGATATTTGCATGGCACTAGTGATTATGGCTGGTGCTACCAGGGAAGACCAGGATTGGAAAGAGTGTTGGGAATTCTTGGTTTTGTTGATGCAGACTGGGCAAGAGATCTAGACCAAATAAGATCTACAATTTGGTATGTGTTTAGCCTATTTTGAGGTGCAGTCAATTGGATGAGTAAAAGACATTTTTTCGTGCTTCTTTCAACTATAGAGGAACAATACATGGAAACCACTCATGCAAGAAAGGATGCAGTTTGGTTGCAGAGATTGTGTTCAAGTATGGGGTTGGTGCAGCAAGCTATAAGGATAGATTGTGCTAGCCAAAGTGCAATTTTATTGGCTAAGAACCCTGCTTATCATTCAAAGACAAAGCACATTGATGTTCAATATCACTTTGTGAGATATATGGATGAGGCTAAAAGGGTGTTGTTGGTAAAGGTGAATACTTTGAAGAATGTTGCAGATGCATTGACGAAGTCTGTGAGCACTCACAATTTTTCTTGGTGTAGAGAAACAATGGGTGTTTCAAAGCTAGGCTAATGACTCAACTCTCCTGTGGCCCCATGCGGAAAGAAAAAAAGTGGGCGAATGTTGGGTATGTGTTATATTCTTTCCATGACTAGTCACGTGTGGGGGGTTATAGTGAGGGTGAAATTCCCCATTGTACGTTGTGCTCTACGCAGCAGGGGGATCATGGGTGGGCGAAAGCCCCCCCTGATTGGGTTTCGGGGAAGCACCCTGGGAAAAATATTTTGGACCTTATTTTTCAGTGGGTGAACCCACCCATGGTTTTGTGCATGTGTTTGCACATGGTTTTGGGGCGTGATGGCTTTCAGCCCCTGGTATTTTGTAGATTCGGTCAAGGGAACTATGGTTATGTTCTAATCCAGGGTTGATAGATTGGGGTTTATGTATGCTTCGGCATGTATATATGTGTGTTGTAACACTAAAAGGAATATAATGAAAAATCAAGCTGGTCATCCTGATTTGGGATCCAGGGGAAAATATTTGTGTTTACGCTTTTATGTTTTATGCTCTCTCTATTGTTTATTTTCTGTTTTGAAGATTCGTTTAAACATAATTTTTGTACAGGTTTAAAATCTAAAATGAGGATACAAAAATAAATACCTTTTTTATCTAAATGATAAATCTCAAAAAAAAAGTTTTCAATTAGGGAGCACATAGAGGACTTCCAAAAATTGAATTTAAAGGTAATTGATATTCTAGAGGAGCATAAAATTGATTTATTCATAGGGAATTTAAAGGATAACATCCAACATGAGGTTCATATTTGGGAACTTAATTCATTGGATAATTCATTCAATGTAGAAAGAAACGTTGAAAATGGCAACAAGGAAGTCTACCACTCACAATAATAAAGTTGGAAGCATTACTATTCCTGGCTTACCACAAATTACCAGGTTAACATCATAACAATTGGAGAAAAAAATGGAAGAAGGGTTGTGTTACAATTGTGATAGAAAATATACTACAGGTCATAAGTGTCCTGAGAAGAACTAATTCTACATATTATGAGGAGAATGAAAAGGAACAAGAAAAATTAAAAGAAGAATATATATACTAGGAACCAACCTGAGTCGATGAAAAAAAAGAGATGAATGCAACCATATCTTGTAATGCATTGGCAGAAATTATGACTCCTAAAAGTCTCAATATAGAAGGATATATCAAGAAGAAAAAGGTAACAGTGTTGATTAATTCAGGTAGTACTCATTATTTTATTGGTTTTAATATGGTTAAGGATTTGAATTACTTTCTATATCCAACACCAAAGTCTCAATTTATGGTTGCGAATGAAGAAACTATAAACTTCTCAAGAAGTTGCATAATATCAATCTAACTCTTGGGGAATACATATTGAATACTCCAATCATTTCCATTCAAAATGGGTGATGTAGATGTTGTATTAAGAGTCCAATGGTTACAATATTTGGGGATAATAGCTTTTAAGTTACAAGAAATTTTCTTGAATTTTTTCTGAGAAGGAAAGGAGATTGAATTAAGGGGCATCAAAAGGAAACGACAGAAGATACTAACGTCTAATAAAATGAAAAATATTTTGAAGAAGGAATAATGAGGGTAATTGTATAGTTAGGTTTGTTGGATGTTAAAAAATCAAATTCATCCATTTATCTAGATCTCCAAAGATTCCATGAAAATAATTCCAAGGTATTTGAGAGCCCCAAAGGCCTCCCACATATTCGTGATCATGATAATGCTATTGAATTGCTTCTAGGAAGTGCTCCTCTAAATATTAGACCTTATAGATATCCCTATGCTCGAAAGAGTGAAATGAATGTATGGTTACAAAAATGATAGAGGAAAGTATAATTCAACATATCCAAATTAATTTTTCTTTCACAGTAGTATTGATGCACAAGAAGCATGGATCATGGTATATGTGTCTAGATTATAGAGAGCTCAACAAGTTTAATATTAAATATAAGTGTCTCATTCATGTCGTTTATGAATTGCTGGAGCAAATACATGGAGAAACTCACTTCACCAAGCTAGATCTTTGTTCATTATATCATCAACTTATAATGAAGATAGAAGTCATTTTGAAAACAAAATTTTTAACTCATGAAGGTCATTATGAATTTTTGGTCACGCCTTTTGGCCTCACTAAGGCACCTTCTACATTTCATGGTTTTATGAATTCCACTTTCAAACAATTCCTTATAAAATTTGTGTTATTATTTTTGCTGATATACTAATCTATAAAAATTCTGGGAATGACCATGTTCAATATGTTGACAGGGTGCTCCAACATTTTGAGGAGAAGCAACTGTATACAAAAATCTCCAAATGTTTCTTTGGGGTCAAGGAAGTGGAATATTTAGGTAATATTGTATCCCATGAGGGTGTCAAGGTAGACCCTAACAAAATGAAAGCCATCAAGGAATGGAGTTTCCTAACAAAATTAAGGCATCTTCGAGGAATTCTTAGATTATCAAGGTATTATCACAAGTTTTTTAAGAATTACAGGAAGATAACAACACCTTTAACAACATTACTGAACAAGTGTGAATTTCTTTGGACTCGATAAGCAGTTAAGGATTTTAAAATCTTAAAGACATAGTGTATTAAAATTTAGTATTACTTACACTATATTTCAAAAAAACCTTTATTGTGGAATGCAATGCCTAGGGAAATGAGATTGTTTTTGTTTTAATGAAAGAAGGAAGACCCACTTATTTTGAAAGTTGTCTAATAAATGGAAATTATTTACAAAAACCTATTTATGAGAACGAAATGTTGGTGATCTTACATGCTCTCAAGAAATGACGCATTTACCTAATGGGAAGACACTTCAAGGTAGAAAAAATCACGATAGTATTAAATACTTCTTAGAACAAATATTGTATTTAGAAGAGAAACAAAAATAGGTCACAAATATGTCAACTTATGACATTGAAATCATGTACAGAAAAAGGAAGAAAAATGTTGTTGGAGATGCACTCTCGAGAAGGGATGAGGATGTGGAAGCATTTCTCTATGCCATTTCTATTAGCCAACCTGATTGGATAACTAAAGCAAGGGGAGGAATGAAAGAATTATGAAGAACTATGGACACTAATTCAAAAGTTTCAATAAGACCCCAATCAATTTTTATTCATTTATTTAGAAAAATGATTCATATTAGTACAAAGATCACTTATATCTATGTAAGAACTCTCAACATAAAAAAATGTTCTTTTGTAAGTACACACCTCTCCTATAGGAGGGAACTCATGATCTTTAAAAACTTACCACGGGGTCAAGAAGGAATCTTTTTGGGATGGCCATAAATTTGATATTAAAAATTTTGTGGTGGCATGTTTGGTTTATGAACAAAATAAATTTGAGATAGTTTAGACCCTAGGTCTTTTAAAACCATTACCCATTCCATGCCAGCATTGGGAAGAGATCTAAATGGATTCTATCACAGTTTTACCCAAGTCTGGAGGAAATGATTTCAATATAGTGGTAGTTGATATCCTTACCAAGTACACACACTTTTGTGTACTATCTCGTCCTTTCAAAGCCAGTACAGTTGCTACTACATTTTTTGAAACTGTTTAAAACCTGCATGAAAATGCAAAGATTATTGTATGTGATAGATATCCCATTTTCACAGGAAATTTTTTGACATAACTATTTTCCTATCTTGGTACTCAGTTAGCTCATAGCTCATCTTATCATCCTCAACCATATGGGAAATCTAATATTGTGACCAAATGTTTGGAAGGATATATTTTTTTCTTTGTATCTAATAAGAAAACAAAATGGATACAATGGCTACCCCAAGAGAATGGTGGCATAACACCTCCTTCCATACCGCAACAAAAATGACCACATTAATTAAACTTTATGTTGGAAATATGATGCAGAGTGTTGTCCTTGATGGCAACCTATTTGATGAAGTTTTTCTTGACGGAAACCTATTGAACTTGATGGAGACCTACTTGATGAATTAAGGGGGAGATTGTTGGCAATGTGATACAATGTATTGACCTTGATGGAACCTACTTGATGAGTTGCCTATGATAAGCAACCTATGTGTTAAATTTGTAAGGATGATGTATCTTGTGTTAAATAAGGAAGGACGATGTATCTACAGACCAACTCAGAAGTAACAGAAGAAAGGAATTCAAAAAATGCCAGAATAATGTTGAACAAGGTATGTCACAAGGCATACGCGGGTTTGTTAAGGAGTAGTTGCGTATGCACGTGGAAAAGTACGTGCCAAGTCTCGTATGCCAATTTGCGCTCTAATTTTTTAAAAACTAGGGGGCATTACCATGGTATTGGCCCAAAGTATTGAGCGCTTGATTATCTATTTGATCCCGTCCAGGAATACCATCAACGGTTGAGTGGTTTTGACTCATGGTATTGATAAAGGCCAAATCTATTTAAGGAGAAGAAAATCATAGTGCAAGATGAAGAGGAAGTGTTTGGGATTTAATGAATAATTCACTCTGAAGTATATCTGCATGGTTGAACTCTGTTCTTAATTGATAGATCTGAATCTATGATGCAACTATGAATATGATGAAGGTTCAAGATCTCTAGATCTAGAAATGATGAATCTCTAGGATGATCTGAAAAGAAGTGATGAAGACCTGGCGCAAATCTGATGAAGAAATTGAAAAAATATGGGTAAGTTCATAGATCTAATCTGTTATGCAAAGTTTATCTTTTATAGATCTATACGCAGGTTCGTTTTATGAAAATCTCGTGTATACGTGGATCTAATTGAATAAAAGCACGTATGGGAAGTTAGGGTTTTCTGAGAAATTCACAGATGTATACGCAGGTTCGTTTCATGAAAAGCGCATGTATATGCGGGTTCATTTCATGAAAAGCGCGTGTATACGCGGGTCTGATTAAATAAAATCACGTATGGTATCTAAACTAATGATTTCTCAAGGTTGAATGTGTTTCTGCATATCTATTCTGAAGTCTGGGTTATCTCTGATATTCTGGTTACAGTGGTTTCACTGTTCTGTTTGAAGCATTGGGCGAAGTATATTTGTTGATAAATGAAGAGTTGTGTTGAAGCTGTTTGATCCAGTTTTAAAATTGATGAAACATGGTCTGCAGTGGTGCTGAGGGTCGAAGCCTTCAGTGAGGGGGTAGTAGCTCCCTTCCAGTTTTAGCTGGTAAATGAGAGCAGGGGGTTGTAGCTCCCTTCCAGGAGAGGATGGTAAATGAGAGAAGGTTGTAGCCTTCTGCAGGTGGGTGCCTGCGTGCTGGTATGAGTCTGCACCAGTACATGGTTGTAAGAAGTTTTCTTTATAATAAATATTGAAGGCTGAGACGAAGGCAGCAATGGTTTTCTCCCGACTTGGGTTTCCACCTTAAATCCTGGTGTTCATGTGTGTTTCTTATGTGTGATGGTTTATTCTGTTTTTAATGCACATGCTTACTCCTTAACATCTGATGAATAAATGATGCAATGATTTAAGAATCAAATACATAATAAGAGCTCTGAGCATATCCGAGTTTCCTTGAGGATATTCGCGTATATACGCTAGTTTTTTTTTGTAAAGTAGTGTATGGGTTTTGAGAAAAGAAAAGTAAAAAGTTTATCAGTTAGCTCTAAACACTGATTCACCCCCCCCTGTCAGTATTTTTCCCAACAATTGGTATCAGAGCAGGTCCTTCTGAAAAATCTTAATCGCTAGAAGGAAGATCAAGCAAGATGAGCAATCAAGATGGAACAACATCTATCAAGCCTCCGCTCTTTAATGGAAGCAATTTAATCTTCTGGAAAACAAGGATGAGATCCTATCTTCAGTCTATGGGAACATATGTATGAGCCATTCTTGAACAAGGATATCGATATCCAGCTGCAATACCAACAGATCCGACTGAAAAGAAGAATTATGAATAAAATTCAAAGGCGGTCAATGCTATAATGGGAAGTCTGACTGAATCTGAATTTTTCAAAGTTATTCAGCTAAATACAACAAAGGAAATGTGGGGAAAAATCATTCTAATTTATGAAGGTGATGCAAAGGTAAAAATTGCAAGACTCCAAACTCTCAAAATTGAATATGAAAATTTGAAGATGCATAGTGATGAGAGTATTGCGAGTTTATTTTTACGTGTTGATGAAGTTGTAAATCGTATGAGAAATCTGGGAGAAAAAATAACCGAATCTACTTTGGTTGAGAAAATCTTAAGATTGCTAACAGCAAAATTTGAGTCAAAAGTTTCTGCTCTTGAAGAAAAACAGGATCTTCAAAATCTTACTATGGTACAACTTCATGGCATACTAACCGCATATGAAATGAGAAGAGGAGGACCATCTGAAGTCAAAGAGGCTGTCTTCATAGCTTCTACAAAATGGAAAGAAGTACAAGAAGCAGAAGGATCAGGATATATCTCAGAAGAATATGAGGCAAATTTTGTAAAGAAACTCCAACTTGGCACAGGACGGTTTAGAGGTAAGCTTCCTTTCAAATGTTTTGATTGTGGAAGAATTGGTCATTATGCTACTAAGTGTCCTCATAGAGAAACACCTGCAAAAGGGAAGGAAGTAGCAAGAAGGAATAAGAATTGGTTTAACACTAGAAAAAGTTACTATACTCATGAAGAAAGTGATGGGTTATCTGATAGTGAGGAAGAATGTGAACAAGATCTTAGACTTCTCATGGAATTTTAATCTAGAGAAGAAAATGATACCTTTATGGATGCTCTAGAGGATAATGACTTTCTTGAAGAAAACAATCTACTCAAAATATGCTTAGAAGAAAGTAAAATACTCTTAGAAGAAAGGAAAATAACCATAGAGACTCTGGAAAAGCAGGTTGAAGAAGCAAAGAAACACATTGAGAAATTAAAATGTGAAGTGGTAAGTCTAAGAAAATATTTTGAGAAAGTAAAGACTCTGAATCTTAGATTTGCTAAAGGATATGAAACCTTAGATGAGATTATCAAGGTACAATGTTCTCCTCTTATAAAGAAAGGTCTTGGAAATACCAGAGAATCTTCTTAGGCTTCAGCACCAAATTATCTAAAAGCAGCTACAACTGGTTTACAAAATTCTGCCACTCAGTAAGGGAACAAAGAATAATTACAGGTAAAGCATGATCATCTCAATTCAAAGAACACTAACAGGAATATCTCTCAAAGAAACACCAATCAACAGGTGAATCCAAGTAGAATATTTCATGATCGTAGAAATTTCTTCTTCAATGGACAATGTTTCTCATGTCACAATTTTGGTCATAAAGTTGTTCAATGTGTTGCATATAAAATCGTCATGACTAGAGAAGCAAGGAAGAAAAGGATTGAATTTGAGAAGAATACCTATAACAAATTTTCTCCTCTTCTAAATGAAGTTGAATGTGCTTATTGCAATAACTTTGGGCATGAAGAATCTGAATGCAGGAGCAAAGTTCAGCCAAAAGAGCATTTTCCTTCAAATTCCAAAGTATGGGAAAAGAAGGAATTACAGGTTGAAAATTGTGGCATAGCGTTAATTGCAGAAGGTGAAGAAAATAAATGTTACATTGATAGTGGATGCTCAAGACACATGACAGGTGACAAAAACAAAATTCTTGGATATAGTGCTCTAGAAAAGGAAAAGAAAGTTACATTTGGAAATGATACTCCTGTTGTAATTAAAGGAAAAGGGTCTGTGTTTCTGAAAGAAAAGGTGAAGGCTAATGATGTCATGTATGTTGATGGTTTAAGGCATAACCTGTTAAGTGTAAGTCAAATGTGTGATCAAGGAACTGAAGTTGTCTTTAGTTCAAAAGAATGTGTGGTTCGTGATCTTGATACAGGTAAAAAAATTATAAAAGGAAAAAGAACTCCAAGCAACCTGTATGTATTAAATAACTGCAAAGAACAATGTTACTTGAGTCAATATTCAGAAAACTGGCTATGGCATAGAAGGTTGGGGCATCTAAGCTTCTCTCAAATCAAAAAATCAAGCAGAATTAATGCTGTTCGTGGTCTTCCCAATATTACTCTACCTGAAAGTATCATATGAAAATCTTGCCAATTCGGCAAGCAGACCAGAGTTTAATTTAATGCCAAGGAAGGATCATCAAGTAGGCCTCTTTAACTCATTCATACTGACATATGTGGACCTATGAGGAAAAATTCACCTCGTGGTGAACCATACTATATCTTATTTATTGATGATTTCTCTAGAATGTGTTGGATTGGGTTGCTTAAACACAAAGACGAAGCATTTGAGAAATTTCAGATCTTCAAGGCTCTGGTTGAAAATGAATTAGATCTAAAACTCAAATGTCTTAGATCTGATCAAGGAGGAGAATATACGTCAGACGAATTCCTTGAATTTTGTGAACAACATGGCATAAAAAGACAGTTCTCTGTAGCTGGCACTCCACAAAAAAATGGCGTAGCAAAAAGAATGAATAGAATAGTTCAACAAATGGATAGAGCTATGCTTGATGATTCTGGAACACCTGACACATTTTGGGGAGAAGCAACACATACATCGGTAACATTCTCAACAAGGCACATGTTCGTGTAAATAGTGACAAAACTCCATTTGAACTCTGGTATGGTAATTCTCCCTCTGTGAAGAATTTTAGAGTTTTTGGAAGTAAATGCTTTATCAAAAATAATGATGAAAAACTTGGCAAGTTTGAACCTAGAGCGGATGAAGGAATACTTCTTGGTTACCCCTCTACGAGTAGAGCTTATAAATGTTACAATAAAAGACTTCGGAAGATTGTTGAATGTATTGATGTTGTTATTGATGAGTCTCCTACAGCCCCAAAAGAAGAAAAACAAATAACAAATGAAGACGATGGTGACTTATGTCCTTTTACATCAAATATCAATGATATACACAATGAACCCAATGACGAACCTGAAGATGATTTATCTAAAAAAGCTCCATCCAGATATGTTCAAAAGAATCATCCAGAATCTCAAATTTTGGGAGATAAGGGATCAGGTGTACAAACAAGAAGGACTCTTGTGGGATCTTCTAGCTATCTGGCATTTCTATCCACTATTGAACCACACAATGTCAATCAAGATAGCAAAGATGAATGTTGGGTTCAAGCCATGAATGAAGAGCTTGATCAAATTGAAAATAATCACACTTGGGAATTAGTACCAAGACCTCATAACAAAAATGTCATTGGAACTAAATGGATATTCAAAAACAAGTTAAATGACAATGTGGATGTTGTAAGAAACAAAGCTAGACTTGTTTGCAAGGGGTATGATCAACAAGAAGGTATAGAATTTGAAGAAACTTTTGCTTCGGTAGCCAGACTTGAAGCCATAAGAATGTTTCTTGCTTTTTCAAGCTTCCAACAAATCAAAGTTTATCAAATGGATGTTAAATCTGCCTTTCTCAATGGTGATCTAGAAGAAGAAGTTTATATAGAACAACCAGAAGGATTCATTTTGAGAAATGATGAAAAAATTGTTTGTAGACTTAAAAAGGCTCTATATGGTCTCAAACAAGCTCCAAGAGCATGGTATTATCGTCTTGACAAATATCTTCATCAATAAGGATTTTCAAAGGGGTCTGCTGATAGCAACTTATACACAAAAACTGAAAATGACAAACTATTGATTGTGGTTGTATATGTTGATGATATCATTTTTGGAAGTAATGAAGAATCTATGAGTCAGAAATTTGCTTCTGTTATGCAGCAAGAATTTGAAATGTCTTTACTCGGGGAACTAACATGCTTTCTTGGCTTACAAGTGCATCAAACTAGAGATGGCATATTCTTATCACAAGCAAAATACCTTAAGAAAATTTTGAAGAAGTATGGCATGGAAGAAGGAAAACCTGTAAGTACACCAATTATAACCGGATGTAATCTCATTTCTCATGATGATTCTCCCACGGTGAATCAACCAGAATACAGATCTATGACAGGAAGTCTACTTTATCTCACTAGGACTAGACCAGACATTATGCATGCAGTTGGGATTGTTAGACGATTCCAAGCCAATCCAAAAGAGTCTCACCTTCAGGCTGTCAGAAGAATATTCAAATATCTACAAGGAACTCAAGAATTTGGACTATGGTATCCAAAGAATGCTGATCTCACTCTTCATGCTTACACTGAAGCAGATTGGGCTGGAAATGTTCATGATCAGAAAAGCACTAGTGGTGGTGCATTCTATATGGGGCCTCGGTTAGTATCTTGGTTCAGTAAGAAGCAAAACCCTAATGCCTTATCTACAACAGAAGCAGAATATATGGCTGCCACATCATGTTGCACTCAAATTCTTTGGATGATGCAAACCTTACAAGACTTTCAAATCAAATGTTCACCTCCTATCTCCATTATGTGTGATAATACAAGTGCCATCAGTATCTCAAAGAATCATGTTATGAACTCCAAGACCAAGCACATTCCCATCAAGTATCACTTCTTACGTGAACAAGTGCTTGAACACAAGGTGAAGTTGGAGTATGTTCCCTCCAAAGAACAAGTTGCTGATATACTGACCAAACCTCTACCCAGGGAAGCGTTCGAATATCTTAGACAGAAACTGGGAGTAGTCTCTGCCATGCAGAAAATCAGAACTGCTTAAATTCAGAAGATTAAATTGGATACGTGGGTTTCCTGAAAGACAGTTGTGTATATATGCAAGTTCATACAAAGAAAACCGCGTATGGTTAGTTGCTGACAAATTTTACTTAGGGTCAGCATTCTTCAGCACAGTTGCAGTGCTGTTTGGTATCTCTGATGCTATATGGTATCTCTAATGATGTTCCAGCTCTTTTATTTTTGTTTCATTCTCTGATATTGGGTGAAGATGCCTTGATGATTGGCTGTTGAAAGTGTTCAGGTTGCACAAGCTAAGGAGGAGTTTTGGTCATATGGAAAGGATGCATTGGATGCACAGTTTCAGGGGAAGCATTAGCCTTACTATATGTAATGCATTGTTGGCATTATGATGATTCTGAAATATGATCTCTCTTGAGGTATTTTTGATATTGGTTATAAAAATTCATATGTGTAATTTGATGAAAAGGCTATGACCTATGATGTAATTTGTAATATTCAGTCATGTAAAGGGCTTGTTCAAGTTTGTAAACCCACTTGGTTGGGTAGTTGAGTCAAAATGTGTAATCCCACTTGGTTGGGCACATGAGTCATATATGTAAATCCACTTGGTTGGATCTTTGATGTAAGTCAGAGTCCTTGGTTATAGAGTCATGTACTTCATTGAAAAATATGTTTGAAGATTCAACATGAACTCAGGGGGAGCATGGTAACTTCAGTGCACATCAGATCTACAGAGCTCTTCTTGTTTTGGTTTTGATCTACCCTTTGCCCTTGATGTCAAAGGGGGAGAGTAGTATCTAGTATCATGGTTTCATATTGTTTAACAGGATGTTTGAATAGGGGGAGAGTATCATGGTGCTTGCACAATGATTATAATCAATGTATCTATCTATTGCGATGATCAAACACCATCATGGTTGCCATCAAGTCCAAAGGGGGAGATTGTTGGCAATATGATGCAGAGTGTTGTCCTTGATGGCAACCTACTTGATAAATTTGATGGCAACCTATTTGATGAAGTTGTTCTTGACGGAAACCTATTGAACTTGATGGAGACCTACTTGATGAATTAAGGGGGAGATTGTTGGCAATGTGATACAATGTATTGACCTTGATGGAACCTGCTTGATGAGTTGCCTATGATAAGCAACCTATGTGTTAAATTTGTAAGGATGATGTATCTTGTGTTAAATAAGGAAGGATGATGTATCTATAGATCAGCTCAGAAGTAACAGAAGAAAGGAATTCAAAAAATGCCAGAATAATGTTGAACAAGGTATGTCACAAGGCATATGCAGGTTTGTTAAGGAGAAGTTGCGTATGCACGCGGAAACGTACGTGCCAAGTCACGTATGCCAATTTTCTCTCTAATTTTATAAAACCAAGGGGCATTACCATGGTATTGGCCCAAAGTATTGAGCGCTTGATTATCTATTTGATCCCGTCCAGGAATACCATCAACGATTGAGTGGTTCTGAATCATGGTATTGATAAAGGCCAAATCTATTTAAGGAGAAGAAAATCATAGTGCAAGATGAAGAGCAAGTGTCTGGGCTTTAATGAATACTTCACTCTGAAGTATATCTGCATGGTTTAACTCTGTTCTTAATTGATAGATATAAATCTATGATGCACCTATGAATATGATGAAGGTTCAAGATCTCTAGATCTAGAAATGATGAATCTCTAGGATGATCTAAAAAGAAGTGATGAAGACCTGGCGCAAATCTGATGAAGAAATTGAAAAAATATGGGTAAGTTCATAGATCTGATCTATTCTGCAAATTTTATCTTTTATAGATCTATACATAGGTTCGTTTTATGAAAAGCGCGTGTATACGTGGATTTGATTGAATAAAAGCACGTATGGGAAGTTAGGGTTTTCTTAGAAATGCATAGATGTATACGTGGGTTCGTTTCATGAAAAGCATGTGTATACGCGGGTCTGATTAAATAAAAGCGCATATGGTATCTGAAGTAATGATTGCTCAAGGTTGAATTTGTTTCTGCATACCTATTCTGAAGTTTGGGTTATCTCTGATATTCTGGTTACAGTGGTTTCACTGTTCTGTTTGAAGCATTGGGCGAAGTATATTTGTTGATAAATGAAGAGTTGTGTTGAAGTTGTTTGATCCAGTTTGAAAATTGATGAAACGTGGTCTGCAGTGGTGCTGAGGGTCGAAGCCTTCAGTGAGGGGGAAGTAGCTCCCTTCCAATGGTAGCTGGTAAATGAGAGTAAGGGGTTTTAGCTCCCTTCCAGGAGAGGCTAGTAAACGAGAGCAGGGGGTTGTAGCTCCCTTCCATGAGAGGCTGGTAAATGAGAGAAGGTTGTAGCCTTCTGTAGGTGGGTGCCTTCATGCTGGTATGAGTCTGCGTCAGTACATGGTTGTAATAAGTTTTCTTTATAATAAATATTGAAGGCTGAGACGATGGCAGCGGTGGTTTTCTCCCGACTTGGGTTTCCACCTTAAATCCTGGTGTTCATGTGTGTTGCTTATGCGTGATGGTTTATTCTATTTTTACTGCACATGCTTACTGCTTAACATCTGATGAATAAATGATGCAATGATTTAAGAATCAAATACATAATAAGAGCTCTAAGCATATGCGAGTTTCCTTAAGGATATCCACGTATATACACTAGTTTTTTTCTGTAAAGTAGCGTATGGGTTTTGAGAAAAGAAAAGTAAAACTTTTATCAGTTAGCTCTAAATACTGATTCACCCCCCCCCTCTCAGTATTTTTCCCAACACTTTATAGAAATCACCCACTATCCATCATATCATATTTTAGATACAATTCTAAGTTTCACATCGAGCATCAACAATATGTTCTCTGACTCTTAAGGGATAATCATAATTTTGTACTTTGTCTTCTTGATGATGTTAGTCTGGATGTCAATATCAAAAAACAACCATGGAAGTTTTAAAATTTACAAAAGTGTTTTTGTGTTGACAAAAATTTCTCAGTTGCTTGTATTTTGAAATGTCTGAGAAAACACACTTACAATTGAGAAACTCTTTAGTTGTACATTCAACAATGCATCTAGGGAATATGGCATATGAAGTATGAAGGAAAGCACCCATAGTCGAATCATAAATAGTGGTCCATTGAATGTACAATATTCTTGATAGGAATTATTTCTACATACAGTGATGATGATGCTAAATGTATGAAGTGGAAACAAGGCCTTTGTAATGTATCGTCTCCTTAAGAAAGTAAAATACAAGATGCAGGCATGAACGTTGAGCTAATAAGGCCTTCTACTTGAAGCCTTGTTTCGACAAGGCATCTATTCAGTGATTTCAACATCCAAGAGGAAAATGGTTGCTAGTGTACCTCTCCAGTAACATCAATTAGAATACCCACACTGTCTAGCGAGTTGGAGAAATTAGGAAGGTTATAGAAAGGTGTTGGAGAGCTGCAAATATAAAATTCAGTAAAGGACATGTCAAATCATGTTATAGACAAAGTAATAGAAACTGTAAATCTGGATTGAGTTGCATAAAATGATGCAACAAATAATAGGTATGCCACAGGATAATTACATCAAGTCCATTTTCTAGAATAGGAATTCATGACCAACCTCGATGCTAAGGAAGCATGTTTGGTTGCCCAAGTGTAAAATGAATCTCTCTCAAAATTGAGAAGTGTGACTCCTTCACCCAGAACATGGAATGGTCCACTAGATAAGTAAGTCATTGGCTTGAATGGACTAGATAAGTAAGTTTTTGTGTGATGTGAAAATAAAGTTTTGGACAAATTTTGGAAATTTTATATAGAGAAAACTAACTCTCATGCATGGCACGAGAAGATTGATGCACATATTCTAGAGCCTAATGAGTTCTGACAAAAATAACTAAAGAAAGTTTCATGAAAATTTTCAAGTAAAAAATAAAAGCAAGAAAAAGTTCATGTAGGCTAAGAAATCCAAAACAACATGAAGAAGCCCCATACTACTTTTACTTCATCGGATGTGAAAATTAAAATAGTGTATGAGGGCTGTTTCTAGCTCAATAGATCATTGCTTACAAATCAACAAATTTATGCAACCTGTAGAAAATATTTGAGAACATTTTGATGTTTTTTTTACACACATGAAGAGGCCAAGCCACTAGTGAATAGCTTATAATTTCCAACAAACTATACTCAACATTTAGAAAAAAATAGGTAACATGAAATATAATAGCATTCACACATGCATTCAGAGTGTTGAGTGATCAATTTTTCTACCTATGTGAAGAATATACGACTTTCTCTCAGATTTATTTCAGTGTTATCAATTCTCACTTGCATCTCCAACAATGATTCAAACACAATTTTCAGATCTATTCATCAAGGAAAACAATTGATATATTGGCCAGACATATGATTATAAGGTAGTGAAAATTTCAACAAATATTTTAAGGGTCATTACCCCTTTGAGGAATTTGTTAGTAAATGGATACACCTTATATGAGAGGAAGTCCCATTGCACACATTTCCAAGATATTATGATGAGGATGTCCACTCATTGATAATTACTTCGTCTTCTCCTTTGTATATTGTACTTCTACCATTGAATTTTCGAAATGGAGCCTTATGCATTGAATATTGATGGAAATTTCTACTCATGATGCCACAAGTGCGACTTTATTGGATTTTTGCATGGTGTTTGTGCATTCATTTAAGGTTTGAAGAAGGAATCCACTTTGGAGGAGGCCAAACATGCTTCTAAGGAGGATTCATTCATTTTTCGTGAAGGTAGATACATGGTCAACCACTTGGAGGAGGAATGATACTTTGTGGTGACATTTTTGGAGGATTGTTGCAAAACCAACTCCGTTATCATGTTATCATTGACTTGTATCATGGAGATGGTTGATTTAGAGAATTATTGTAGTCTTTTTCTAAAACATTTTCATGATTTTTATTGGAGTAGAAAGGGGATCTTAACATTCTATTGCTATCTTTAGTATAGATTTGTTGAGGAGGTTTGAATTGTAATATTTTATCTTATTCCTTGCAGAGAATATTGAAACTAGGAAAAGGTTACAGTAATATCTATGAGCATGCCTATAGTTCTTTAGTTACAATAAATC
Source organism: Pinus albicaulis (assembly GCA_034641835.2). Lineage (NCBI taxonomy): Eukaryota > Viridiplantae > Streptophyta > Pinopsida > Pinales > Pinaceae > Pinus > Pinus albicaulis. Next base: position 805,913,608 of record CM076575.1, on the reverse strand, counting down.
ATACTATGGCTGCTAAAAAGAAGTGGTGGCAACAAAATTTCAAGGGTTGGGAATAGAAATAGCCATTCGAAAAGGAATGAAGGAGATACAAACATTGAGGATCATTTTCCAAAACATTCAATAGGTGAAAAGACAAAGCTTCCTAGACATTATGGTTTAAAATTTTTTGATGTATTATTTGGTAGCAGTTGGCATGTATTAGATGTCCCCTTGTTTGTTGCAACTCGTCAACTAATGGTTGAAATCACATCCTTAGTACTTTTCAAGAAGTTTTGTACTATAAAGTTGTTATCCTTATTACTTGGTAGAATGGATTTCATTCACATTGTTGATGGGAGTCTTTTGAAGAAAAGGGAGATTCATATTTAGCATGTTTTTTTTTTTTCAAAAACAAAATCATTGCAGAATTCCAACACATGCTATGAAGTGTGTGGTATATGAATTAAGTAGATAGTGCTACTTAATAGGGAAATTTTATAAGCTAGTGTAGTTTGGTATTTGAAGATGCCTCATACAGATTTTTGAAGGAGGTTGTCAGCGACTATGGTATTTTACTAGCTGATTAACTACTTCTCTACATACAAAAGTTTTGCATAATCACTCTAGGTTTGGTTTTCGCTTTTACTAGTTGATTGACTACCCCTTTACATCCCAAAGTTTTTTGAGTTAATAATTCCAGAAAGTAACTGATTTTATCTTTTTGATTATATATTTGGTTTTAGGATAATTTAACATCCCATTAATATCTTTATTCAATGGATTTGTGATTTGATAGGTAGTAAATTTCAATGATGGTGGTTTCAAATAAATTTTAAGACAAACTATCAAATTGGGCATTTTGATAACATGCATTTTCATTAGTTTTCATGATTTCCACTAATATTCCATTTATGATTTTGTTGGTTAACTAGAGGATGGCTAGAATATGGTGGCTTTAGAGCACTTACACATCTTAATTGTTAAATTATGTAATTTAGGTGTCAATGAAAGCCAAATTAATATTTAGTATTTCCCAAGCCACATGCCTAAAATTGGGCATGGTAAAGTTCATGAGTTCATATCCTTTGGCATAATTTCAATTCTTGGAACAATTATTCTGCTTGGATCCTATGAATAACTACAAAGTGGAAATTCCTACATCCTAGAAATATCAGTATGCATACACGAGATTGTTTACCGCGTGCCTATCATGAGTCCTTTAATGATTATTTGTAGCCATATTCACATAGATACCAATACAGAAAAAAATTTTATATAGCATTCACGGCACTACTTTCAATAATTGGAATTTTTTGAAATTAAATGAGGTATTCCACACTATATTATTTTAAGGAAATTTAAAGATAAAAAATATATATTTAAGGTAGTAGAGAAATAATGTTCCAAATTTTAAAAATGTCTAGTTCATTTACAGAGGAAAAAAGTATACGAGAAGCCTCAACACTTTTCTGCAAATTGAAATACTGAAAGTAGTATTACCGTACCTGAGTCCCAAATTTTGGCACGAGTATATTCTTTGCCACAAGCCCAACTGCTATTCTTCTAATTGTTTCTCGTGCTAAAGATCTTCCACCTCCCTGCATTTTATAGAAGTGTAGTTATAACACATAAATCACTAAGTTGTATCTTCAAAATCAAAAATAATTTAAAGAGAGGCATGCTACTCAGCAAATAGGCATGCTTAAGCATACCTAAACTGAACGAACGCCATATTTGAATTCATATGTGGCATCCACATGATAGGGCCGATAGGCTATTGACATTTCACTGCAATCCTGTCAAGTTTACTAAAATACAATCAAGAATGAGTGGATTTGGAATTTCAAAAGATCGTGTGTTGTAAAAAACTACATCAATTACTTTGTAAAAAACAATGCCAAAATGTATGACACAATCATGTTTTCTATTCATAGTATAAACTCTGTAACCAAGCACTCATGATTTTAGTAGATGTAATCATCATAGAGTGAACCGTCCCCAAGAAATTTTATGATTTATCCAATTAATTATCACATACTATTACTATAATGACATATGGTAAGACTTATTGGGACCACATATACATGGATTCCAGTTATAGCATACAATATGGAAATTGGGTACCAAGCCACAGGTCTTAAATGTGTCAAAAGCTAAACCTTTAATGCTAAATAGTAATATTGCACTCCTGCCAATGCCTTGAAGGAGTTACACCTCCACTAGATTTCACCCACAATACCTCTACTAGATGTCTCCATCATATCCAGTTCATTTGATAGATAGATGAGCAATGCTTAGGTGCAGCCAGACATCTTCTGCATTGAATATTGATGGAAAGTTCTACTCATCATGCCACAAGTGCCACTTTATTGGATTTTTGCATGGTATTTGTTCATTCATTCAAGTTTTGAATAAGGATTCCACTTTGGAGGAGGCCACACATGCTTCTAAGGAGGATTCATTCATTGTTCCTGAAGGTAGATACATGGTCAACCACTTGGGGGAGGAATCATACTTTGTGTTTCCATTTTTGGAGGATTGTTACAAAACCAACTCCATTATCATGTTATCGTTGACTTGTATAATGGAGTTGGTTTATTGAGAGCATTCTTGTAGTATCTTTCTAAAATATTTTCATGATTTTTCTTTTAGTAGAAAGGTCACCTCAACATCCTTTTGCTATATTTAATATATAATTGTAGAGGGGGTTTGAATGGTAATATTTTATTGTATTCACTAGTATAAAATGATGAAATTAGTGACTAGTTGACTAAAAAAATTAGTCACCATGGCTATTTCAAGTGAATTACTACTAAATTTGAACAATTTTAAGTGACCGAACTAAAAATGACTAGCTTAAACAACTAATTTAGTCTAGGGATAAAATAAACAACTAGATAATAAGTTACCCAACAAAAAGAGACTAACATAAGCAACTAATTTATTCTAAGGATAAACGACTAGATAATAAGTGACCCAGCTAAAAACGGCTAACTTAAATGACTAATTTAGTCCATAACCAAAATTTATGACTAGATAATAAGTGACAAAATTAAAAATTATTAGTGTAAATGAACACTATAGTCTAAGAATAAAATTATGACTGACTAGAAAGTAATAGAAGTATATGGTTTAGTCATTTATGCTAGCCATTTTTAATTGTGTCACTTCGGAAATGGAACATTGCAATTTTGATATTAAACTATTACATTTCACTAAAATTTTACACTGCAGATGAATTCAAAGATAAAGGGGCTCTATGAATCCATATCCAGTGCTAAAATTTAGATACAAAGGGGTTGTTTCGCCACATTCATGGATGACATCCACAATAAAATTGATAGTGTGGATTGACGCACTTTACTCAAGTGATTTGATCTAGGCATTTGATAGTGTAAAACTAGCCAAATACCCATCAACACTGATAAAAAATTGTTTAGTTAACCCTTATTTCCATGCGAAAATACTCAAGAGATATTTTTCCACATTTGTGAATACATGTAAAAAAAATTATAACCTATGTAATCACAAATTAATTATAAATATATCACTATATGTTCTTATGCATTGATATAAAAGTGATTGTTTAAAAGTTTCTTCAATGAAATGAATGTTTAAAAATGTAATCATAATATTATTCATTTAAAAGAAAGGTGAAAGATGAAATAATCTATTTTTCTATTTTCTTATTTTACTATATATATATATATATATATATATATATATATATATATTCCATAAAAATAAAATAATTCTCTTCAAATTGACAACTTCATAAATATTTAAAAAGTGAAAGACTATTCAATAACTAAACCCAAATAAAAACTGAAATCAAAGTGGTGGAGGGAAAAAAAACTAAACCCAAATCAAAACAGAAATCAAAGTGATGGAGGGAAAAAATGGAGGGAAAAATAAAAGAAAAGCTTAAAGAAACGAAATATCAATGGTATATTGCCATACAACATTTCCAAATTCATTTTGTTGTCACCGCCACACAATTTGATTATTGTAAACCAACACCAAGTCATAAATAAACCAAATAGAGAGGGCGTGGCACATTTTACATGTCAATGTAAATTTATGGCATCAAAATTTCACGCGTTTTGTGGGCTTTGGAGCCATTTTCTCTCAGTCTTCGGTTTTTAAACTAAATTGAGATTGAATTTTCTAATTTTTTGGGATTTTCATCCAGTGAGTAATGATATTGAATTTACCCAGGTTTTGGAGTTTTTGTCTAATTATTTATTTCTGCAACAGAACGATGAATTGGAGGATTTTATGGTGCAAGAGGTTTTGAAGGGTTTGGCCTAGCTTCTGGAAAATGGCGTCAAAAAATATTGTTTGATGAAATGTGAAAATAATATGTTGTGCTCGATTGGTTAATGATGATGAGTGTCATCCATGATTGCACCCATTTAAGAGCTCTGCAAAAAAGGCACGTGGATCGATGATTACATAATTAGAAGTGGGTTTGAATTAGATGTTTTTTTCAGAAATTCACTCATCAATATCTATGAAAAGTGTAGGAGTATTAACTTCACTCATCGATATTTTTGTTGGAGTATTAACTTCCCATTCATCATTTTCTACCATTGTGTTTTTTTGGCATCTAAGATTCCCATAGACAACATTGGAAACTTGCCATTCAGGGGTTGATTAGGTTGGTTGTGAGGTTAGTTGTGGTGGTCTTCATGGTGTTCCCTAAGTGCCTGGCCTGCTTTGTGTTTGGGGTCGTTCACCACTGGAATGAAATTGTTATGATCTTGTTGAAGGAGGCAGAGAATCAGTTGGAGTCTCCTATTCATAAAGATTTTTCAAGGAAACACTTACAGATTTTGAAAACTTCAAATTAGAATTGTATGCATTACCTATGACCTGGAAAAACATGTATATTGATATTAATTTATTTTTACAAGTATTATAATAGCATAGTTATTAATGTAATCAATTTTCCAACATTCTAATATGGAATATACCACTGGAGGATTGGGCTATTATGCTACATACTATAGTCTAGCACACATGAAAGTTGCACACAAGTCCAAAGCAACTAGTTGTAAGTTAAGGAGATCTATATCTCTTTAGGCTCATTAATTGATTTCATCTCTCTAGATAGATAAATGTCGCAATTGAGAAATTTTATAGGGTGAGGGTCTTTGTTTTTCAGATTTTACCAAATGTTTCAACTCTATATTTTTGGTCAAAATGAAGTAATCTAACTCCAAAAACTTACTTAAAACAGGTTATGACCTTATTTTAATGATTTGGTTAATTTCAGTTCCATTCTGGTTTGACTTCTATGAATTAAATTTAACATAATTTCCTAAGAGATTGCAGTGTAAAATTAAAAGTTGTTGGATTAGTTGGTAAGTTAACTTAGCATAATGTATCTACCAGAGGGAATATGCCCAAGTCTCGTGCAAGGAAATGAGTATCCTTAAGCCTTTTGCAACATTTATCAGATGCAAACGAACCTCTTCAAATGTTTATTGTGCACACAACTAAACCTTGTTATGCTAATTGTGCTTATTATTATGCCAATTGAGTGAATATACAAGGATACACTTAATGGACATTAATTCCTTTTAGATATGCAGAACTAGATTTTTTATGTGCAATGGAACACTATTCCAGTCTCATTTTATTATTATTATATTAAAGTGTCACTGTCATTAGAGAGTGTCTTGTTAGATTTTCTTGGTAACAATGTTAAAACCCAACTACCATTAATTGGGGCTTATTTGATGTACTATCATGTGGTTCACATTGTGGTTGTCATGAATTTGTGATTTAGGATATGTGGCTCTATTTCTAGAAGAATGAGAGGTTCTATTATTTTATCAATGAAGCATCTCTTTTCTGGCAAGGTACCAATGTACCTTTTGCAGTCTGGGGCCCAAACAATGTTCGAAAACATAGAATAGTTTACCATCCTTCAGAGGTATTTGAGATAATTCAATGTAAATATTGGTTTTGGTATATATAATTCCTTTTCTGTTAATACTTGTAATGTGATCTTACTTTATACCATATTAGATTTTGGACTATTTGATTTTAATATCATTTGGCATATAAGCTGTTAATATAAAACACTTGGATTGGTCGACATACTTAGTGGAGCCTAGAACAGGTTTTAGCATATTGAAGTATAATGGTGTAATTTTTATATTTATTTCCAGGTTGTAAAGAATAATGGGAGTGTGTATTCTCATGTCTTATTTTCTCATTCAGGATATGCTCTAGATCCTAGTGATCCTGAGTATGACCCATCTGCTACTTTTAGAAAAATCCACCGTAAGTTTGAATGTGCATGCATATTACACTTGATAATTTGCATATTTTGGGCTACAATTGCACCCTTTAAATGATGTTTCTATGGATTTAATTGCAAATAATAAGCATGTTGTATGTTTTCTTTGCTGAATTATGTAGCTAGTGTTACATGTCTTCCAAAGCCAAAGGTAGATAAGCATAAGAGCCTGCTAAGTGGTGGTGCAGTTGGAGACCAAGAAGGATCAGAAATTGAGGAAAATATATTTTTCTTCTTACCAGACATTTGTTTCCTAGAATATTGATTGTCAATATATATTACAAAATTTTGATAATTTGCAAAAGAATATGTCGAGTGTTAAGTTACACTTATTTCTTTTGTCCATGGTTCAAGAGATACTCTTTGGTAGTTTGTGTAGGAGGTAAAAATTAAAGGTTATTAATCTTCCCCTCAGTGCCTTCACTAGCCATAGCATTACCTTGGCACTAAAAAATGCATGCCACATATCAAAAGCCATGATTTGGTTATATCACATAGAGAAGCAATATGAATTGCAATAGAACCTCGAATCTCAAAAATGATGTCAACCAATCCATTCAAAAGAAACCTACTCTATATTTTAGACAAACCAAAAAACAATTCCAAGAAGCAGAGGATTTTGACAGATGATTGTTTGTCAAGATTCTGACCATATTTCAACGCTGCTATACGAGATCTAAATGGCTTCATCTTGCATTTGAAGGTAAAATAATATCTTTAAATTCTGGAGCATAGAAGTGTGTCTTACCCACACAATTCATCATTAAAAATTCAATAGCATCCTCCTTTTGGAAATCGGGGTAGTGATTTATTAGTTAAACAGGGTATGGGCTCCACATTCAACATGTAGCTAATTTCAAAATCATAAATTCCTTCAAAATTCAACCAAGAATGTGCAAAAAGAAGGATAAAATGATTCTTACACCCTTTAGAGACTGTAAGTAGAACTATTCTTTGCAAGTATCTCACAACAGATAAAAGGACTTGCATGTTTCCTACAAATGCTTGCAAGGAAGCCTGTTACCATTGCTTCATAATAGGTGCGGAACGCTTCAAAATTCATTGATACAATATATAGATGAATATCATTTACAAAGTTGTACATTAGTGATAAGTTGCTAACGGTGGCTTACAAAAACAAGAATCCACATATAGAAGTCTTAATAGAGTTGTGACCAAATGGAACTATAGTTGAATATTCAATAATGCACTTTAATTACTCCTCATTTGCTGCTAGATTTCACTAGTTTCTTCCTTGGTCTCATTTGACTTCTGGTTTTCTTCTTGAAAACTACTATCAAGGATCCTGCTACACATATTACTTTCATGGAAATCCTAAGACGTAAAAGATAATGAATATTATTTTTATCTAAACCCCTAGTAGATAGAAAACACAATTGCAGCAAAGCCAACATCTTTCATATCTACTACCCCACAAATATAATGGTAAGAAAATACCTCTTCGTATTTACAATTCCTTCAGGGAGAATAAAATTAGGTATATAGAAATTAAAAATATAAAGCAATAATAATACAAAACCAATAAATCTATACAAATATTGTGATATGCTCAAGACCAGCTTCACAAGGTGTCTTAAACGGTGCTCCAAAAAAAACTTCTGAAGACGGTCCAAAATCTCTTTAAAGACACCTCTAGGTCTGGTCCAATGTTTTCTTAAAAAAGGGCTTCAATACTATTCCAAATATAGCCTAGGTTTGATCATGTAATTGATGACACTCCTTAAGGTAATGTTATTATCATTGTACCACTTATATAATTCCACAAGTCCAAGCATTTTGACTGTCTATAACCCGATGTATTATAGGTTTGTGTTTAGAGATTACGAGGTCTGAGCTTCAAGGTGTTAAGGATATAAGTGTAAGTCTCCCACAACACGAGCTCTAAAATGAGATTTTCCAATGGTCTGATCCCTCCTTCAGGTTATCACAAATTCAAACTTCAAAATCTCAGGTCAAGTTCGAATCTCCTACCAAGTCAAAAAGCGTAGTCCCATGTTACAATTTTGTTAGTGCTTCAAAGTCTATAAGCACGGGATGACTGTTTTATAATTTTGTTTCTCCTCCAGGTGTGAAACAATTCTAAGCACAAGTATGTCCTTCAATACTGTTTGCAGCTACAAAATGATCTGAAGTTCTAAGATTATCTTCACACCTATCCCAATACTGGAATTAAGATAAATTTCAGGAGTTTGAGCCCTTAACTAGGTTGCAATAGGTGTGTGCCTCAATCCAAGGCTACAATACAGTTTGAGTTGCTAAATGAATGCACCAGGTCCAAGTTGTAGAATGATTGCACTAGTTCTGAGTTACAGTGTGTATGTCCACCTTGCTAGTTCAAATGTTCTAAACTAAATTGCTGAGAATAATGGAGGTATATAACAGAAGAATCTCTAAAATAAATCGAGCTCAACACAGATCTCTGATTCCGATAACTAATCATCAAAATTTGTTCTTATTTACCTCTAACCATTTTTCAATTTCGAGTTTCCACCGAAGGCTATTTATATACCTGTCCACAGATCGAGAAATATATTCCAGCAAGTCTGATCCTGTTCAATGTAGTAATTCTGATTTATTGAAGTCCGAGAATGTTCTCTATCGCAAACTCCACACCAAGTCCAAGTATTTTTGTTCTGAATCAGTTCACGAGATGTGGATTTTATTCTTCTATTTTAAGAGCTTCGTATTAATATACAATAGTGTATAAATAATTATATTCTAAAGTCAACTTTTCTAAATTAGTCAAGTCGACAAGTGCATACATAATTTGGATATTCTACTTATTGTTTAATAGAGGGTAGTGGAATAGTAAGTTAGGGAAGGAATAATAGCTTTTCATGAATACATTTTTTGGTTTTTGGTTTCACATACAAATTATGATATTTTTAATAATTTGTTTTTAAATTAAATTAAATTAGGGAAAGTAGAATATTTTGTTTTATAAATATTTTTTTAAGGGTTTTTGAACTTAGGATTAGGATTTTCTCAAATAGCTAGGGTTTAGGAAAAACATGTCATTTTTAATAATGCTAGGGTTGCATTATTAAATTAGTTAGGGTTAGGAATGGGATTAAGATTACAATTTCATTAGGCTAGGGCATCTTGAAACTAGGACTTTAGGGAATATGCATCATCTTCATGCTTAGGGAATTCTCATAGGATTTGTATGAGGTTATGGTTATTCATGTATCACAAGAATATTTTCCATCTCAATAATGCCATATTGACATCAAAGACAAACTTGACCAACAAAACCAAGGTACAAACCTAGATTAACAATTGCAGAATCCTTGTGGTTTTCCTCATGGCCAAGTGGTGTCAAAGCTTCCTTCTCTGGAACTACCACGCCTATATTCCCTCCCTTCATCGCATTCCTCCAAGTATGCACTCGGCCACCATCTATAATTCCAACACACATACTAGCCCCAAGGGATACCTGCCTCAACTTATCACCATGTGGAATGCAAGGACCATGTCCAGACAATGGGGTGGTTGTCACATCATATACTCTAGCCATAGGATTTGGGACATCTTGAGTCCATTGATTAACGTCTCCATCACTAGTTAAAGAAATTAAGTCTTCTGGTGGGAGTGGACATATTAAAATATTATAAGAATCACTGCATTCAATATAAATGAGTAGCCATCATTTCTATAGAAACAACCTACACAAATCCACACCTGCATTTCTAAAATGTATTTATTTTTCACTCATGTACATGGGCATGAATACACATTAGAATGAGAAAGAGTGGATTCATTACTTCATTATATGATGCAATGTCTCATTGAGTCATTACATAGTAGGAGAAGAGGAGTACATTGCATATCTCCCAAATATGAAACTAACAACAACGAGATTTAATACTATATTAAATGCCTGATAACCATGTCTTCTATTTGGTAGCTTTGGCATCTCAATTTCACAAATTTTCAAGGTGGTGACTAGTTAAAATTTGTATGACAACTATCAATGTTCTTCGGTATCCTCTACTACAGGTTGGCTTCTCTTTTAGCTGCTTAATCACTTTGATTAAACGGCTCTACCATGAATATAAGTTATACATTTTGGCATCTCTGTTTGTAGCTACCCACTCACTCACGACATCTTTAACTTGATTCTTTGGTTAATAAACAGATAATATCTGTTGGTGTTTGGATATGAGCAAAACTCAACCCTTTCTCCACATAAATTATCTACCCCAGGGCATTAGTTATTTCAAGACTAATGGAAAACTATATGCAGATACAAGCACATGACCTGTTGTAGATCACAGGTTTAAATCCATAACACATAGTCCACTCTAACAACAATTAAATAAACTACAGAATTTAAATGGCATTCAGAGCAATTAAACGTAAACTATAACAGCAGTAAAGAAATCAGACTAAGATACACACACTCCAAGAAAGAGGAAAACACAACATCTGATCAGAAGAGTGGGCCTAAGTCTCTGATCAGTGCTACGGAAAACTCACGAATTACAGAAGAAACAACAAGTTGTTGTGCATTTAATTAATAATAAAATAGGTTTGTTACAAGATCTGTACGTAAAAGGGCTTAACCCCGATTCACAGCCTGCAGGCCTCTTTATACAAGTGTCCTGAAACCCTTGGTTTCGCTCAGCAACTCCATAGTTGCAAAAATACATCTTGTTACAATGGCAACCTAGTTGCCTAGAAAGAAACTGTGAAAAGTCTTGAAATGACATTGATACAAACAAGTGTGTTATGTTGTAATATCAAATGAGAAAAGCACTGGAGATGATAGGTTGTTCCTTGAATTACGGCTGGAAGGCTCCTGTTTTAGCCAAATCGATAGAAATATGGAGGTCACTCTAGGAAAAGGTAAAACTCCATGAAAAATACTTCATTAATAAAATATCCTATGAAAGATAAGGAAAAGGGTTTTACCTCATACGTTTAAGAGTAATAATGGCATAAAGAGATAAAAAGATAGGGTAAAATAGGAGAGAAAAGTACACAAATTTGGTACCCAACATCTCTCCCCAATTGATCTATCTCCATGTCCTCATGGAGCTCGTAGTCTCCTCAGAGATGGATTGGACTGACTGTGATCGGCGTGAAGCTGTGTGAGGTCATACTCTGTGACCATTTCTGTTCCTTGTGGTTTATATCCTTTTATCAAAACAACATCTTCCACCAATCTGAATCAATGTTATATGCAGGAGTATACCGCTCAGCTGGAAACCAGAGAAGGGGAAATTGAAACCTTAAGCCCATCCATATGACCCTAAAAGTATGAATGCATGCCACGAAACGTGACATTCTCTCTAAAGCCCATGCAAAGTTGGGTGCCCCAAATGGTTCTCTTTTTCTGGCGGCTGAGGATGACAACACCCATCGTTTCTGACAACTATCCAGTGCTTCCTTGTGAAACATCGTAATCTGGCCAAAAGATAAGTTAGCGCACCATTTCTGGGTTGCCAATATGTGTTATTTATGGTCCTCAATCTGTAGAAACGTATAATGCTTGTTAAAAATGTTTGAGTACTGACCAATGTCTCCTCTCATCACTAATGGCCTTCTGGCTTGATTTTCTTCAAATGTATCCCAGGCCTTTCTCCATTTAATTTGATTGATGGTATAAGAGGTGAAAGCCCTTAAATGGATGTCCCCCACGAATGGAATGGGGTTGAAGGATTGATCATGCCTTAAGTAATACCCATGCATGTAGAGCTCGCACATTAAGTGTTGTCCTATAATATCATGAATTTTTAAAATACGGAGAAACTGGATGGGGTCCTCAATTTCGTACCAAATCTCCTTATATATACTTTCAAGACAAAAGAAAATAAATTTTTCATGAAGGAATAAGGCATATCTATGTGGAGGAGGTCTGTAGGCCATTACCTATTGTGCTAGGGAGAACATCTTCTCCTTATCTGTCTTTAGCAACTGCACTTGTTCTTCCAACTCCTCTATTCTAGCCTTCTGTTTGGCCTGCCTCAGCTGCGCCTTGATTAATTGATCCATGGACCTTGTGAAAATCCGACGGCTTGTTCTTGAATCCTAGCCATTTCATTCTTATGGTCACTCGCAGCAAAATACCACTTCTTAATTTCAGTGGCCAATACAGATTCCCGACCTTCAAGAAACTCTTAAATCAGGCCAGTCTAGGTAGCTATAGTGGAGACCTAGATCTTCGGCTTTATTGCCCTCCATTTGTATATTTTTATCTTCCTTTTCAATCGTGAAGCTTGTTTCTTCAAATTTAGAACCTCCCTTTTTAGTCTCATGGTTTCACTGAACTACAGCTAGTACTTATTCTTGAGAGGTAACCTTCTTTTCTCACATCGTTCAACCCATTCCTGTTTAACAATGAATTCAGTTTCTGGGCCTATGATAGGCTCAGAAGGTGGAAAAACGTTGCCAATATTCTCCACGGATTCTCTTGTTAATCCCTTCTGGTTGGGCCTCCTATCTCCAGGGGTTTCTTCTTCAATGTTTCCTCTGTGAAATTCTATCGTCTGGTCCACAATTTCATTGACCACTTTGTGTTTTGATGTTTCCATGGGAACTTTGTCTTCTTTACGAGCTTCTAGGTGTTTTGGTTCAGTAGCGGTTGGGCCAATCTTGGCCGTGTCAACAAATTTAAGCATTGGGGGACAACTACCTCTTCCATTAAACGTTTGGGCAAGCGGAATCCCCTCGCACCTCTAGGCATCCAGGATTGGAACGAAGAAACGGGAACATACTCATCACCTTCATTTCTAGTTTGAACTGGAAATTCATGCATTACTACCTCAACCGGGTTCGGTGCTGGTTCTTTTGGGGCAACATCAATTCCACAGCTTATGTAATATTACCTTTCTTGATTCAGTCAAAGTGGATAGAATAGATCCATGGTACTTACTGTGGTATTTTGCCATGGTATTGACCCATGGTATGTCTTGTTGGTATTGACCCATGCTATTTCTTGTTAGTATTGACCCATGGTATTTCTTGTTGGCATTGACCCATTAAGCCTATAAAAGGGGAGAGAAGCTAGGCATTTAGAGCATTCTGGATTATCTATCTTATTTTTTTTGGGTTGAGAACTTGGCCTGGCCAGTTCTAGCATTGATCCTGGGACGAAAACCCTGCAGTGATGTTTATGTGGTGGATCCATCCAGGATTCACAAGTGGGCTTCAGTTTCTTATAATTATCATTTTCAGGTAGCTGTGCATGCCATTTGCAAGATTTTATGGTATGGGCATGTATTTTACTTTCAGTGAATAATATAAATAAAATCGATGCATTTCTTGTGTTTTGGTTCTTGATGAAAGACTGTATTAAATGAGAACACTAATATGTTTTAGATCTATGAATTTTTTATTGTTTTGAATCTTACAGTGGAATCAGAGCTATGCATCCTGCTAGCCTGAGAGTTTTATGCAAGGATATTCGGTGAAATTTATTTTTCACCCTAGCCAACATTTCTGACTTCGGTGATATTTATCACCCTAGTTGGATTTTTATTTTTTAGTAAATTATTTTTATTGGGAGACATAAGTGAATGGAAAATAATTTATAGGTCTGTGGGTTAAATTTTTGAAAATATTTGAAGGCATTTTGGAGCAAAAAAAAATAAAAATAAAAAATAAAATAAAAAAAAAGAAAGAAGAAGAAGAAGAAAAGAAGAAGGGTGTTTTAAATGAGAATCTTCAGAAGATGGATCGTCTTGAAGAAATTTTTAAAAACAACTAGGAAATCCTTGATGTACTAGTGAGGTTATATGGTCCTTTAAGTAGCCATATCTCCATAGAAAAAATGATAATCAAAGCAAGAACGAAATCTACAGCAAGAATGAACTAAGGAGGAGAGGACTATTCTTTATCTGCAAGGGACATTGGGCCCTTAACCATTCCTGTCCAGGTGATAAGAAGAAGGCAAAAAAGACAAAACTAGAGGAGATTACTTCAAATCATGGGGAATCTTTTGTAGATGGGTCTATTGATCTTCAGGATGGTGAGCAACATCGTGACATTATTTAGGGAGGCTTATAGGACGAAAAATATTTGGAAGTGCATGAGGAAATTCTACCTAATGCCATTGATGAGGTTGATTCCAATACAATGGAGTTTGTAGATCCCCAGGGGAATATCCATGAAGAATATGAACAATCAAGTATACATAAAATTCCACCAATGCATCTATGTTCAACAGTTGAAAGGGATGAACAAATTTTCTCCACATATGAAGAAGACTTGGGAGATTTGAGTGAGGATCCAACCATAATGAACTAGCATGATGAGTATGATCACGAGGAGCAACACAAAAAACAACATGTGTAAAATGGACCATTCCTAGAGAGTTGGTCAATGACTAAAGTTGAAGATGTGATCGTTGGGCATCAGGTGCAAATAGATACAAAGGCAGTCAACATGGAACTAGAATTTCCAGAAGAATACTTTCGAGAAAGGATCAGGCATTTCAAGATAGATCTTATGTTGTTGAAGCAGAAATTTTGTACTTTGCGAGACATTGCCTTACAGGAGAACATAAAAATTGAGGAACTCATAGGGGTATGTTCCGAATCAAAGACCAAGTTGTCTAGTATTGAGGAACGACTGAAATCCATCACAAGGTAGCAAGAGGGGTACGATTGGGAGTTACAGAGAAGCCTTCTACAGGAATACATAGATAAGGCTTGCAACACCAACAACCCACCTTTATACATTGAGAAGAACAGGGCAGAGTTCTCCAAATACATCATGTTGGGTAATCAAGTAGAGCATCATGAATCGAGCATCGAACAACATCAACATAGTAGATTTGCAGATATTCATTCTTTCCCAAGTATGGATTGGCGAGAGATTATGAGTTGGTATTATATTGATGGGTTAATTATTTGGAAGATACCCATAGCCAATGGAAAATTACAGCTTGGACCATTTGGTGTAGGCAATGATGGAAAGTTGAAATGGTACCATAACCCACAGGTCCCAGAATTTAGGTGGCATTGGGATCTGGGAGAATCCATTGGGGAAAGGATTGTTTGGGATCCAGGTAAATCTATTGAGGGGAGGGTTGGTCAGAGGATTGTTTAGGATCTAGGTATTGGAGGATCCATTTAGGACCATTCAACATGGAGGGTACATCAGATTGTATGGGATCCTGGTATCAATGTACAAATTCTTCTGTTGTGGATATAAGTGGATCGCTTGAGGACAAGAAATCTTTAGGCGGGAGGATTTCTAATATTCCCTTTCTTGATCCAGTCAAAGTGGATAGAATAGATCCATGATACTTAGCGTGGTATTTTCCCATGGTATTTCTTGTTGGTATTGACCCATGGTATTGACCCATCAAGCCTATAAAAGGGGAGAGAAGCTAGGCATTTAGAGCATTCTGGATTATCTATCTTATTGTGTTTGGGTTGAGAACCTGGCCTGGCCAGTTCTAGCATTGATCCCAGGACGAAAACCCTGCAGTGATGTTTATGTGGTGGATCCATCCAGGATTCACAAGTGGGCATCAGTTTCTTATAATCGTCATCGTCAAGAAGTTGTGCATTCCATTTGCAAGATTTTATGGTATGGGCATGTATTTTACTTTCAGTGAATAATAAAAATAAAATGGCTGCATTTCTTGTGTTCTAGTTCTTGATGAAAGACTGCATTAAATGAGAACACTAATATGTTCTAGATATATGAAATTTTTTATTGCTTGGAATCTTACAGCTTATTTCCCTTCTTTCCTCTTACCATTTTCTCACCATTTCTTCTTCATGGGTCGACACTGGTTCTTGTGGAACAATATCCACCTCCTAGTTCATTCCTTATTTACCTTCTTGTTCCTCATGAATCACCTTTTTTTTCACAATCAGTACCAATTCTTGAGGTCCATCATCAATTTCGCAGGCTGACTTCTCCTATTCTAGCCGAATTGAGGGTGGTTCTTGTGTAGCACCCCTACCTATATCAACATCTATATCTATATGGGAAGGTGATGTTATTTCTTGCAAAATAACATCACTTTCAATTTCTCTGTCCAAAATTTCACTCCTATGTCCTTCATTGACAAAATTCGACAATTGTATAACAGTATTGACTTCCTGCAAGATGTCCATAATTTCTTCCTCTGTGCATTCTTTAAGTGAGGCTGGTTCTTGTGTGGAAACCTCTTCTATGCTGCCAATTACTCCTCCATTCTTATTTCTTTCTATATGGACTTTTCCAGAGAGGTTGGTTCTTGTGTGGAAACCTCGGTTGTCTCACCAATCACTTCCTCCATTCTCATCTCTTATTTTGCGAGATTTTCAAGCGAGGTTGGTTCTAGTGTCGCAGCCTTAGCTATGTCGCTAATTACCTCCTCCATTCTCATCTCCTCAGGTTCCTCCTAATCAACCATCATTTCTTCTTTCTTAGGTTCCTCCTGATCAAATTTTATTTCCATTTCCTCAAGTTCCTCTTGATCAATTCCTTCTGAATGTTCTTCTTCTACTAGAGCAGTGGGAGAGGTTGTTTCCTCTTCTTTAGTAGCAATCAAAGC
This sequence comes from Pinus albicaulis, assembly GCA_034641835.2. Lineage (NCBI taxonomy): Eukaryota > Viridiplantae > Streptophyta > Pinopsida > Pinales > Pinaceae > Pinus > Pinus albicaulis. The sequence continues at coordinate 805,896,800 of CM076575.1, read as the reverse complement.
TGGTACCTCTTCTTCCGAGGACCCGCAGAGTTCCACCTAGGAGACCTGAAACCTGCCCATTGCATGCACGACTAATAATCGCACCAATATGTGGTTTTAAAGCACTTCCAACATTTGTCGGGAGTGCCAAGAAGACTATGCCATATGCTGCAGTTTTTTCAATAGGAAGAAGAGCATGTTTAAGGCATGCACCGGATCCTGTGGAAATTGGAGGTGTGCTAGAATTATAAAGTGATACTTGAACAGAGTTGATGCCTAGCCCTCGTAGGTAATGTATTTTATTACGAAACCTACAACTTCATTCCAAGGATATAGCATGGTTCTGCACTTGTATCCTCTGGCCATTTGATTGACACTTTCTCTTGACTGTAAGAACAATTCGAGAAATTACGGGAGAGAAAATTTCCAAGAAAACCATTGCTTCCCCTGTTGTCTTAGCTTGCTAACCTCCATGATCACCTCTTCTGTGATAGGAACTTCCAGACCTTTAACCCGTGAATAATTCTCCTCTAAATTGAGTGCGAATTCCATTGTGATTCCTCCATCAAACCCCTTCAATATGTCAAAGTAGGCATCCTTCCCCACGTTAAAAAATATTTGCCATACTTTTGGATTGTTGTGAACTGAAGCTGTGTTTTCAGACTCATGCCGCATAGCCAGCCCACCCATACTGTGGAGACTTGTAGCAACACTCTTTGTAACAACAAATCATTGTGCGAGGTGGTGGGTACCAAATTTGAAGAAACATTATGGTGAAAATGGAAAGGTGGTAATGGTAAATATGGATGGTAACTCTCGAAAATCGAGAAAAATCATAAAAGAATATGGTAAGTGTGGTGAACATAAATAATAATTGTTTCATATAGGGTGGATGAGACATCTTACGAATCCCAATATGTATTGAATGATGACACCACATGTTGATGGGAATCATAAGGTGTACCATGAACGGATAGTCATACTGATTTATGAGGCAATTATTACGTCGTCCTTGACTATGACGACACCCCCCCACACCACCCCCCCCCCCCCCCCCGAACTTAAATTTTTGTTGTTTGTGGTATTAAAAACTTAAAATGGGATACTTAATTAAATTGGTAAAATTCACATGGAGGCGTACTTGACACCCTACCTGAACAAAGTGACGGTTGGTAGGATGACGACATAGAAATGATGTCGATGGAGTAGCAGCAGTACGAGTAACAGCGTCGGAGTAACAACATCGGAGTATCAACATCAGAGTAACAACATCGGGGTAACAACATCCAGTGTAACAACATCGGAGTAACAACATCTGCTGTAGCAGCATCCGGGGTGACAGCATCTAGTGTAACAACATCGAGGTAACAGCATCTGGTGAAACAACATCGGAGTAACAACATTTGGTGTAACATCAACGCGGTGTAATAGCATCAGGAGTGTCAGCATCGAGTAGCAACATTCGGTGTAACAACATCAGGAGTGTCAGCATCAAGTTGCAGCATTGGAGTAACATCATTCGGCGTAACATCATCTGGAGTAACAAAAGTACGAGTAGCAACATCTGGTGTAACAACATCATGAGTAGAAGGAACCGAGTAACAACACCATGAGTAGCAGAAATCGAGTAATAGCACTATGAGTAATAGCAACTAAGTAACAACATCATGAGTAGCAACAACTCATATGTTGAAAAAAACAAAATTGTTTGATTTTTACTCCTTAGTAGTAACTCCTACAAAAAGAAAATAAGATAAACAATATAATTCTTTATTCTTTTATTATATATATATATATATATATATATATATATATATATATATATATATATATATATATATATATATATATATATATATATATATATATTACTTACAATAATAGTGGAGAGGAAGGATTCTCTGCACTGATGACCTTCAAATAAGATTTCTCAGAGATTTGTTTAATAAAAGTATCCTTGGAGGCTAGACAGTGGTATAATCTCAGGCGATGTCCATTGACTACAAATGAATCACATGTATCATCAATTGTAACTAGCCTGACTGTTCCATTAAGAAATATAGCGTCCACCTCATAAGGTCCCATCCAATGAGTGCAAATCTTCCCTTTAAACTCCTTAAAACGGGAGTCATAAAGTAATGCCCAATATCCACTTTGAAACACTTTATTTTTAATAAAATTATCATGCTATTTCATTCTCTGCTGCTTGATAGCAATAGTTCGATGGACAACCATTGAACGGAATTCATCAAATTCATTGAGTTGAGCCAGTTGGCATTTTTGGGCATCTGATAAATCTAAATCAACTTCCAGAGCTGTTCTGAGCATACTAATTTCAAATTCTATTGGAAATAATAGGGATTTCCCATAAACCAACTTGAATGGCGCAAACCCAGTTTTATTCCTCCATGTTGTCATGTACGCCCAGAGAGCTTCTGAAAGATTCTACGCCTAATTCCGACGAGGGCATGGCACAATTTTCGTCAAAATTTTTTCCAATGTATTCTTCGTGCTTTCCACTTGTCCATTCACCTGGGGGTGGTATGGAGATGTCACTTTGTGCTTGACTGTATATTTCTGCATGAGCTTTTCCATCTTGTGTGATCTAAATTGTGCTCTTCCATCTGAAACAATCTCTCTTGGAGTACCCTAATGAGAAAAATTTTCTTCAAATATAAAATCTGAGACCACCTGCTCTGTTGCTTTCGCAACAACTTTTGGCTTCCACCCACTTGGTCACATAACTAGTATAGACCAATATGTGGACTTTCTGTTGGGAGGGTGTGTTAAAGGGGCCAACAAAGTCAATAGCCCATTTCTCAAAAGGCTCGAGAACTACATGTGGCTGCAAAGGCATTTCATCAGCTCGACCAGGATGCCCCATACGTTGGAAACTATCACACCTAACATAATTCTGAGCATCACAAAAAATGGAAGGCTAGTAATATCCCATTTGTAGCACCTTCTGGCCTGTTCTTTTGTCCACAAAACTCCCTCCACAAGGGCCATCATGGGTAGCTTTCAATACCTAATAAATATCATCCTCAGACACACAGTGCCAGATCTGCTTATTTTCTCCTGTATGAAAAAGGTACCCTGCCATCCAAGAATATCAGGCACTGTGATGGATAATTTTCTGTTTCTCCCTATATGAAAGATGATTAGGTACTTTCCTTGAGGAAAGATAGTTAGAAATATCTACATACCACAGAGTGTTATAGCATCATTTTTCACCCTCATGTGATTCATGATTGTCTCTATGGCCTTGGGCACCCATTCCCATAGACTTGAACAAACTTCATAAAAAACAATGTTAAAAATCCCATACGCGGGTATGCCTAGAATTTCCACGTGTATACGTGAGTCCACATGTACTTTTCCGCGTATGCCATTAAAATCATTAAAAAATATATAAAAATTCCCTATTTTCGGGTTCGGTTGATGGTTACTCCAGTAGTTCAACCACCCTAGCACGTGGCCAACTGTTTCCAACTGATTGAAACTACTTTGAGGGAGTATAAAAGCCCCTCATGTGTATGGCCTAAGGGAGAGAGAAATTTTATAGATATTATACTCTATTGGAATCCCTAATTCAAGTCTGATTTCCCGTGCCTCCTGCACTTTCCCAGATTTATACAGGAAACCCTTGTTTCCTGGATATGTTCATCCATTTATATGCCATCTCGAGTGCACAAGTATTGAAAGTATCTTAGCGAGGCAAGGGCGGGACAGATCCAGACGACGTTCTGTTTGAAGATCGTGGAAGGATTTAGGTTATCTCTCCACTTTTTATTTCAGTACATGCTGTTCGCAATAATGAAGAACCATCTTGTTCTTGAACTTATGCGTTAATGTTTACTTGTATATGTGAAAAGATTATCATTTAAGAATTTATTATTGTTTACATAATGTTTCACATGGATTACACTAACATTTAGGAGCAATATATGTTGTACAACTAGGTTTCCATGCACGTTCTTTCTTTTTTTTTCAAGTTGAAGAGGAAGAAGAGTTGTTGGGGGTTTGGACCCCACGGGATCTACATCGAACGTAGGACTACGGGTGAGTTCTACTATCGTTGTTATCTAGTTTTTAGCATTTAAGTGTGGTTGTGTGTGAGTCCTTCTGAATAGCATGCCCTGATCTCTGGAGGTTTTGACCCAACAAACCTCTAGGGTGTTTTTCCCCGAAATAGAACTCGCGACTCCACTGGGGATCACATTCTTGTGATTCCCCTGTTGGGTATTTTCAGTTGTTTTAAGGGTTTCCAATAGTTTTAATCATTATTTACAGTCCAGTTAGTTTTTTCTCAGTCAGACTGAAGACCTAGCCCTTTATCCAGGCTTGATCTTTTTATTTTTCATTATTTGCTTTTGCATACGCGGTTTTTTCTGTGCACAGTCGTGTATACATGCTATTTCTGTCAAAGTTGGTCGCGTATACATGGGTTTCCTTTGACACAGTCGTGTATACATGCTGGTTGAGAAACTGTTAAAGCGCGTATGCTTGGGGGCAAATTTTGAAATTTTGGTTTTTAGCTTTTCTGGTCTTGTCTGCCTGTGGTGACCTATTTCTATAGTGTTTTTTAATCTCTGGACTGTGTTTAAAGTGTTTATATGTCTATCTCTCTCTCCTTTGTGTGAAGACTCTCTTGGTTGGTGAAATTTTTGGTTGTTACGTTTGCAATTTTGGTTTGAGTACCAAGGTCTTTTCTTGAAGATTCTTGGCTGTTCTGCATAATCAAAACAGAGAGCTCCTCCTCATTTACTCTTTCCTTGTGTGTTGTTGCACATTTTTATTTTTTACCTATTTGCTGCGTTTGGTTTCTTTGATGTTCAGTAGACTAGTTTTGTTGCAATTTTCGAAGAGTTTCTTTTTGATTCTTTGAATTTTTTTATTGCAAGTTTATACTATTGTACTAAGTTGATTTATTGAGTTTCTTGTCTTCCTTATTGCTCATATAAAGCCCCGCTGCGAGAGTGGCATGGTTGGCTTTGAGAATTTTGTTGAAGTTATACTTGAAATTCAAAGTTTGTTTGACTTAGTTACTGGATAGTTCAATTGGTCTTCTTGAAATCTCCTTTTTATAAACTAAAACTGGCATATAGGTTAGGAAATCCACTTTCTGTTGCATTTTTCATACTAGCCTCCATTCTGATCACTTGCCATAGGGTCGATCCCATCAGGTCATGAGTATTACACCCATTTCACTCGCCGATTATTTAACCATGAATTAGTGGTGGAGCCTTCCTTTACATGGGCTTCCTAGTTAGTTCCTCGTTATCACTTGTTGCCCATGCTGCATTTTATGTAGGCTTGGGAGTCCTCTTTAGTCCCGCCATGAATTATGTGTTGAAGCTTCATTCTTCTTCTTCCTCACTATCATTTTTCTGGCTATTACCCTAGAGGCTCCATGGTGTTGTTGAGTTGTATTACTGCATTGCATATTGGCTACTAGTTTATCCTGGCCTTTAGCCGGCTTCATTTTGGACTCAATGTTTAAGCCAAATTTTGACCTTGCCTATCTATACAAGTTAAACATTGCATGCACTTGGCTATCGTGACTTGACACCCTTTTACCCATGGATGGAACATTCCTCTGAGTATCACTTACCAGTTTCCGCCACCTTGCATTGAGCATAGGATCATTCCAATCCCAGGAACTAGTGCATCTATTTCTTGATACTCGTTCTATCCATTGTACCATAGCATTATTTTATTCTTTTTCAGGCTTATTATATGAAAAAGAAAAAAAAATCAAATATAAAAAAAAGAGCGGGAACGGGATGTAACTTCGGTAATTGATGGCAGTACAGTGTCAGTTTGTCGCCCTTGAACAAAGCACATATAATTATATATTTCCTTCATTTGGGATGGTTTTAGTTTTGACCTAGGTTTAGCCTTTGCCTTGTTTCACTAGTCAATCCTCCCCCGGTTGGTTATCTCTTCCAATAATATGGAGAGTTTGTTTTTCCTCCTGCATAACAAACTTATACAATGTCACTTTTTACTGCCATGGTCATCACGAGTCGTGCTTTTTTTCAAGGGAAGTCTAACTAGAGTCGGCCATTCTGCGGTGTCTCTTGACTCATTATTCAGTCGGCCTTCCCGGTTTTGTCAGTATCTTGTTCTATCACATCAGATGTTTTGGTCTTCTGTTCGTGTTGGTTTGAGAAGGTCTCCATTGACTTCTTGCTGGTGGGTTTGTCTCTTATCGACTACGACACATTGCTTTGAGAGCAAACCTAGAGCCGCACCCTGGCCCTATTTCCATCATTGATAGGTGACCTTGTGCTCAATATTTTATCATCACTATGGGTCTTTGACTGAGTGTTTTCCCCTGTGTTCGACGTCAGCATACATTATCACAATTGGGATTTGTGTAGTACCTTGATTTCCATTTGACCCTATTGGTGGATTTCTTGCCTCTGTGTCAGCTTTCATTATTGGTTGGTTCAGAGGGTTTCTTCCATGCACTAGCTTCATCTTGTTCATGTCAGAAACATACTTCGGTTTGGTTCCGTCACTCTACATCGTCCGATTCCTTCCAAATCTTGGCCTGCGGGTTACAATCGCACTGGACTGATGTGGGATGCCTTATTGACTTCCTTCCAGCAGATCTTTTCCCATCGACTCCGACTCATTGCTCTGGGAATAAGGTCTAGAGTTTTTTTTTTCAGTACCTTAGGGTTTGTAGTCACTAGTGGCAGACTCTTCGCTATCGACAGTGGGGATTCATCATTGCCTCATGATTGGTAGATTATTTCAAGTGTTCGACTTCAACTCATTTATTCACACTTGTTAGATTGTACTGGGGCACCTTGACACTCATTTTCATTATTGGTGGGTTGTCTCGCGTTGGTTAATGGTATACATTATTGACCGGTAATCCAACGATTTCTCGCATGGTCGACTTCAGCTCATTTATTCCCATTGTGTAGAATTGTGCCATCGTGATCGGTGAATACCTCGGGTTGCATCAGCATTTCTTGTTTCACTTTTGACAGTCCATCCAGTTTCTTCCAGTGATGTCGTTCATCCTTATATGTTGCAATGTCAGTACAGCAGCATCCTATATGTTGGCTCCCGAGTTGCGTGATTGTACCATTTATTCCACTTTTTATGATTTGGTACTTGGAGATTCAGTTACTTATATGATCAGATATCAAGTTTCAGCATCATTGATCAGCTTTCTATATGTGATACTTAGACATTGATTTTGACTTGTACTTCTGGGCCATGCTCAGATGATTCATTGTGTACTTTCAGTTCAGCTATACTTGTATACATTTTGGATCCATTCAGTACTTTCTATATGATGTATTTTTGACTGAGCATGGGTATGCCCGCCTCAGCATGAGTTGACTCTCTGTTTTCTTTCATTGGTTTTTGGAAGGCTGAAATCTGGTGAAGTCCTCTCTTTTCCTTGCGAAGTTCTTTCTATGTGCATAATACATTTCGGCCATCATGTGCCCCTTCTGACCTCATATATTAGGGGGCATCTATTATAGCATCAGTTTTCACCCTCATGTGATTCATGATTGTCTCTATGGCCTTGGGCACCCATTCCCACAGACTTGAACAAACTTCATAAAAAACAATGTTAAAAATCCCATACGCTGGTATGCCCAGAATTTTTCGTGTGTATACGCGAGTCCACATGTACTTTTCCGCGTATGCCATTAAAATCATTAAAAAATATATAAAAATTCCCTATTTTCGGGCTGGGTTGATGGTTAATCCAGTAGTTCAACCACCCCAGCACGTGGCCAACTGTTTCCAACTGATTGAAACTACTTTGAGGGAGTATAAAATCCCCTCATGTGTATGGCCTAAGGGAGAGAGAAATTTTATAGATATTATACTCTGTTGGAATCCCTAATTCAAGTCCGATTTCCCGTGCCTCCTACAATTTCCCATATTTATACAGGAAACCCTTATTTCTTGGAGATGTTCATCCATTTATATGCCATCTCGAGTGCACAAGTCTTGAAAGTATCATAGCCAGGCAAGGGTGGGATGGATCCAGATGACGGTCTGTTCGAAGATCGTGGAAGGATTCAGGTGATCTCTCCACTTTTTATTTTTGTACATGCTGTTCGCAATAATAAAGAACCATCTTGTTCCTGAACTTATGTGTTAATGTTTACTTGTATATGTGAAAATATTATCATTTAAGCATTTATTATTGTTTACATAATGTTTCACATGGATTACACTAACATTTAGGAGCAATATATGTTGTACAACTAGGTTTTCGTGCACGTTCTTTCTTGTTTTTCAGGTTGAAGAGGAAGAAGGGTTGCTGGGTGTTTGGACCCCGTGGGATCTACATCGAACGTAGGAATACGGGTGAGTTCTACTATCGTTGTTATCTATTTTTTAGCATTTAAGTGTGGTCGTGTGTGAGTCCTTCTGAATAGCATGCCCTGATCTGTGGAGGTTTTGACCCAACAAACCTCTAGGGTGTTTTTCCCCAAAACACAAAGGTTTAGTAGAAACTGCAAAAACATGTTCATCAAGAAAGTTATCTTCTATGGGTGTGCTTTCATCATCGTTATCCATTCTAGATAGGAAATCAACCACCACATTATCCTTTCCTGGGTTATCTACTATTGTAATATCAAATTCTTGAAGCAATAACAACCATATTGTAATACGACCAAGAGTAATGGTTTTATTCATCAAATATATAATCGTTGCGTGATTAGTCTGGACAATAGTAGAGTACCCAGTGATGTAATGTCAGAACTTGTTGATAGCGTAAATGAAAATTATGAATTCTTTTTCTGTCACCATATAATTTAATTCAGCAGGAATTAATTTCTTGCATATTGTGTTTTGTCTATCTTTTTTCCTAAAAAAACCCCTACTGTTGTTTGAGAAGCATCGATATGTATGTGAAATGGTAATTTCCAATCAGGTCCTCGGAGGATTGGAGCCATCCACACCAGCTCCTTTATTTTCGTGAAAGTTATCTCCCAATATTCAGTCCATAATAATTCTACATCTTTTGTTAGTAATTGAAATAGTGGATGTGCTATTTTAGCAAAATTTTCTATAAAGCATCTCTAATAACCAGCACAGCCAATAAAAATACGTACCTCTGTTGGAATTTTGGGTACCGGTTAATGTAATATTACCTGTACTTTGGCCGAATCATATTGAATTCCAGCAGCTGAGAGAAAATGTCCCAATACTACTCCTTCTTCCCTCATCATATGGCATTTAACTGTACTCATAGATACATGAGTCTGTTTACATATTTTGAGTACCTTCTCTAAATTTTGCAACCCTTGCTCAAATGCGTTTCCATATGGGGTAAAGTCATCCATATAGATTTCAACGTTATCATCGACCAAATTAGAAAAAATTCCCAAGATTGGCCTCTAGAAGGTAGTAGGAGCATTACACATGCCAAATAGGAGGACCGTGTATATGTAAAGGTTGTTTTATCCTGGTCTTCCGGGGCTATCTGGATCTTTTTGTATCCACTGAATCCATCTAGGAAGGAAAAGAACTTCTTCCTAGCCAAGGTATCTAGGACTTCGTCAATGAATGGAAAAGTAAAATGGTCATTTTTTGTGCCTTATTTAATTCCATGTAATCTACACAGATCTATCATTTACCATTCTTTTTGGGAACAATAACTAGTGGGGATACCCATTGGCTATCTGAGATGGGGTAAATTAATCTTACATCCAACAATTTTTGTAATTCTTCTTTGACAATGTTTTTTAGAGAAGGATTCATCCTCCGTTGAGGCTATCTTACAGGGCATGAATCTTCCTTAATATAAATATAATGAGTGCATAGTTTAGCATGGATACCCTTAATGTCAGTATAATCCTAGGTAAAAACTTTCTGATCTTCTTGAAGGACTTTCAAAAGTTGTTTTTTTCTGAGATTCAGACAGGTTTGGGTTGATATTAAGTGTTTCCCCTGGTCCAATCTCAATTGGGGTACTATCATGGGATGAGGTTAGAGGAATTTCTTCATTGTCATCTTCTGATTCAATGTTTTATTATGTCTCACAGCTCATAGCAAGTTCTAGAATATGTTCAGTTGAATCAAAAACAAAACTAGAATCATTAATGAAAGTGTTAATAGCATCATCTTCAGTTTCTGTTTTAAATTGAAGGGCCTTCCCAATAGTGACGACAGGTCTAACATCTTCATTTTCAGGTTCAAGCTCTTCTACAGGTAGAGGTTTTTGACTGGGTAATGATTTTTCAGATGGGCTTGGTTCTGCAGGAGGATAAATATTGAGATTATTTTTAATTGTCCCATTCGATATAATCATGTGCCCAGACTGGCACCCTATGTAGGAATCTGTAGTTGCAAGCTGTCTTCCTAGGATCAATGGGTGACCACTTACTGAAGATCGGGTCTATACTATAAGGAGGTCCGCAGGGTAATTCCATGAGTCCACTTAAATGATCACGTCCTCTAATTTCCCCACTAGTTTAATTGTGGATCTATTTGTAAGTTCTAGGATAGTAGGGGTTAGTTTAATGTTTCCAAGTCCTAATGTGTTCATCGTTTCAGCAGTGATAATGCTAATGGCTGCTCCCAAACCTACCAGTACATATGATATTTCAACCCCATTAATCTGTACTATTAGAATTGAGTTCCCAGGGTCTTCGTATTTTACAGGCATGATTTTTCCTAACATGATACCAGATAGTCTGCCCACTACATGAATGGTTAGTGGATCCTTAGGATTCCTCCCTGGTTTCTTTGAGCAGTATTTTTTCAGAGTCTTTGCGTATATAGGTACATCCCTCATAGCTTGTAACAGGGGTATTTTAACAAAGAGATTCTACAGTTCCCCTAGCAATTCAAATTATGCTTGAGGTTTTGGCTTGCTCAAGGTCAATATTTTGGGATATGGAGGAGAAGAAAATGACCGTGATTAGGGACAGCTTGGGGAGGTGTATCAATTATTACATTTTGGTTTGAATTCTCCTTAACTATTCCTTGTTCTAATTCTTTATCTTCACTGTCAAATTGTTCTGTGATAATGGGTGAAGTAGGTGCATTTACTACCCAGCTAGACCGTAAATTTATTTCATTGAGCCCAACTGTAGAAATTTTGTAGGATGGAAGGTTCGGGGTGATTATTTGCTAGACCCCTTTATTATTCGGATTTGGGTTGGGATGGATAGGAGGCTGGGGCCTAATGGTTGGGTTTCCTAGGGGTACATTGGAAGGAAACTGAAGTTGTTGTTGAGGTATAGGCTGATGAAATTTTCCAATAGGAGAGGGTACATGCCAGGTCTGGTTCCATGAAGGATTTGGACTGGTCTAGGCATTCCATTGTTTCCAAGGGGGATACTGATATTGATACCACATAGCTAAAAATGGTGTAGATTTGGGACCCATATTGAAATTTTTAAAGTACTGAGATGGGTCTGGAAACATACCTGGATTCATAGTTGGTGGTCTAGGTTTCCATGGCTTCTTTTGCCCCATAAAGTATAGCTGGTCCACCATGTTTTTTTCACTTTCTCCTTGGAAAACTTATTTCAGCACGGGCAAGGAAGGACATGAACTAGTCACGTGAGTTTGTTCATAGATTTCGTAGGCTTCCGCTGTGTTCAACGGGCATTCTTTAAAAGGTTGTTTTTTTCTGCACTAAGGGAAGAATATGGCCATGGTTCTTCCAACTACATCTGCTTCTGTTTTTCTTGTAGAGTATCCATCTGGGCTGATAGTGTGCTCAAAATATCAGTCCTTATATTGTCCAATAGATTTCCAATCTCTACTTTTGTGACCCCTCCACTGGAATTTTTTTATGATCGAATCCCCTGTCCACTTCTTTCACCTCCCCGTGAACACTTGATATAGTAGTCACAGATAGTTTCGAAGTTTTCTTTCGAAATATCCCCTTTTCCCACTATATTCAGAAGTTGGAGAGAGTCTTCCCTAAGTTCTCTAAGAAGAATGATCTTTAGAATTTATTTTTCCAGGTCAGTGTGTCCAGAACCCTGAAATATGTATTTAAATAGTTCTACAGAGTCCTCCATATTTTCATCCTCTTTATGTGAAAATTTAAATATTTCTTCCTTAATGTCACAGGACTTACAATACTCTTGGTACTTCTCCAAGGAAGCTTCTTTCATTCCTTCGCATGAGGTAATCATACTCCCCCTAGACCCATGAACCATCTTAGGGTTTTTCCCTTTAGTGTAGTAGGAAATATCTTCAATTTATGGGCGTCAACAATATAGTCATATCCACAGAAAAAAATATCAAACTCAAAAAGGAAAGTATCAGGGTCCTCAGAAGAGAGCCCATGAAAACTAGGGAAGGTTGTTAAGGGGATGGGTCTCATTGGTGCATCACCAGTAACATTTCCAATGGGAAAATCAATGGAAGAACTTATAGGTGCCATAAATACCCTCCAATACTCAGTTGGAATTTCAATTAGTTCAGCAGCTGGTATTTAGAGTGATTCAGTCGTAGAAGGTTGCACCACGGTCCCTTGGTCCCTTGGTGACTCAAAATTCTTCCCAAAATTCCTTTACCAAATCAAAATAATTTAGTTCAATAACAAGAATTTTTACATCGCTGCCTTGGTCTCTTGGGGATGAAAACCCTTTTAGAGGTTCTTCTTCCCAGTTAGATTTGCCCAGTTCCTCTAATCCCCTACTTTCCACTTCTTCTCCTTCTATTGGTAATAAGGATATCCCATCCACGGATACCTTGCTTATTAAATCTTCTGCTGCAGAAATAACACCTTCTGGTATCAAGGATGGCAGTGGTTGCTCCACAGACTTCCCTTCGGACTTCGTCTGAACTCTAACCCTACCAGCAACACGAGACGATGCCTCCGAACTAGATTTCTCCATCATTTCCTGAATATATTTCATCCTTCCCAGATCGTTCCCTTTCTTTGGGGGTCTTTGTCTTCCCCTCTTATTCGCATCCTTGTTCATACAAATTGTGAAGGTGGTTCATCAAAAAAAATCAGCAATCGCTCAGGACTAGGAGTAGGATAGATAACTTCCTCCCTGGGATGAGAGAAGAGATTAAAAAAAAAAAACAACAAAAAAAAAATAAAAAATGAAAAGAGAAATCAAAGTTTAGGACCTAAAGTACTGTAATCACATACTGTCCTCAAGATGAGACGTTGGCCCCAAAAATGAGAAACAAAAGCGAAAAACTAGAAACTACGCTGAGGACTTAGGGCAAGGTTACAAAATGCCTTCCCCAAGATGAGGCATTAATTTTTAATGAAGGAAAAAAAAACAAAATGAAGAAGAAATAAGAAACAACATGCTATGCTCAAGACTGGAGAAGGATAATAAATGCCTTCCCCAAGATGAGAGATCAATCTTACAGAAAAACAATTAAAAAGCAGGAAAGGAAAGAACAAAGCACTTACGCTCAGGACTTGAAGCAAGGCAATAAATTCCTCCTTAAGATGACAGATCGACCCTGAGATCTATTGCAGATCCCGCTCTTGCACCTGTTAGCCTTCCCTAGAAATGGTGCCAAAATTTTGGTGTCTGGATATGAGCAGAACTCAACCCTTTCTCCACATAAATTATCAACCTGAGGGCATTAGTTATTTCAAGACTAAAAACAAAGTATATGTAGATAAAAGCACATGACATGTTGAAGATCATAGGTTTAAATCCATAACACACAGACCACTGTAACAACTATTAAATAATCTGTAGAATTTAAAGGGCATTCACAACAATTAAACATAAACTGTAATAGCAGTACAGAAATCACACTGAGATACACGCACTCCAAGAAAAATGAAAATGCAGCACCTGATCAGAAGAGTGGGCCCAAATCTCTAATCAGTGTTGCGGCAAACTCATGAATTACATAAGAAACAACAAGCTGTTGTGAATTCAATTACTAATAAAATAGGTTTGTTACAATATATGTACATAAAATGGCTTAACCCTGATTCATAGCCCGCAGGCCTATCTATACAAGTGTCCTGAAACCCCTGGTTCCACTCAGCAACTCGATAGTTTCAAAAATACATCTTGTTACAACAACAACCTAGTTGCCCAAAAAGAAACCGTGAAAACGCCTAAAATCGCATTGATACAAGAAAGTCTGTTATGTTGTAACAATAAATGAGCAAAGATCTAGAGATGATAGGTTGTTCCTTGAATTACAGTTGCAACGCTCTTTTTTTATTCAAATCTATAGAAATATCGAGGTCAATATGAAAAAATGTAAAAACTTCATGACAAATACTTCATTAATCAAATATCCCATGGAAGATAAGGAAAAGGGTTTTAACTCATACTTTTAAGAGTAATAATGGCACAAAGAGATAGAAAGATAGGGTAAAATGGGAGAGGAAAGTACACAAATATAGTACCCAACAATATCTACCCATGTGATTACAAGCTTCACAAAAGGAAAACCTAAAAAGTTCCTACACTTAGTGTCACTTCATGAGTCTAGAAATTGATTTGATATCATCAATTCTATTATTCTTTGGCATGCCTTCTACAATATTTTTGTGGGTTTTCCCTTGTGCTATTAATTCACACAGTTCTCACAATTTGATTCCATACATATACATAGTCCCTTTGAATCATTACAGGATCGATTTCCTTTGTTATCTTTTGTCCAATTTGAGTTGTTATATCTATCCCTCAGTGCCTTCACTAGGCATAGCATTCCCTTGGCATTAAAAATAGTGTGCCACAAATCAAAATCCATATTTCGTTAGATCACATAGAGAAGGAATATGAATTGAAACAGATCCTTAAAACTCTAAAAGGATGTCAACCAATCCATTCAAAAGCAACCTACTCTATAGTGCAGACAAACCAACAAACAATTCCAGGAGGCATAGGATTCTGAAAAATTATTCTTTGTCAAGATTCTGAGAATTTTTAAACGTTGTTGTACCAGATCTAAATGGCTTCATCCCACATTTGAAGCTACACTATTCTCTTTAAATTCTGGAGCATAGAAGCATGTCTTACCCACTGCAACTTATGATTAAAAATTTCAATAACATCCTCCTTTTGAAAATCGGGGTAGTGATTTATTAGTTAAACAGGGTACAAGCTCCACATTCTACATTTAGCTAATGTCAAAATTAGAATGGCTTCAAAATTCAACCAAGAATGTGCAAAAGGTAGTATAAAATTATCTCCACAACCTTTAGAGACTGTAAGCAAATTTGACATTCTACATGTAGCTAATGTCAAAACTAGAAATGCCTTAATAATTCAACCAAGAATGTGCAAAAGGTAGTATAAAATGATCCTCACACCCTTTAGAGACTATAAGAAGAAATTTTCTTTGCAAGTATCTCACAAAAAATAAAATGATCTGCATGTTGCCTACAAACTCTTGCAAGGAAACTTGTTACCATTTCTTCGTAATAAGAGGAGATAAATTCAAAATTCATCGATACAATATATAGATGAAAATCATTTACAAAGTTGTACATTATCCATAAGCTGATAAGGGTGGTTTACAAAAAGGAGAATCCACATATTGAAGTCTTAATAGAATTGTAACCAAATCAAATTGTAGCCGAATATTCAAGAATGATCTTCTATTCGTGAATAGTTGTTAGATTTTACTAGTTTCTTCCTTTGTCCCATTCGACTTATGGTTTTCTTCTTAACATATTGTATCAAGGATATTGCTGCACATATTACTTTCGTGGCAGTCCTAAGACCCACAACAGAATGAATATTCTTGTTATCTAAACCCATAGTAAATAGAAAATAGTGTTTAAGTGCAACAAACATATTTCATGTCTACTACCCCACAAGTGTAACGTTAATAAAAAACATCTTAGTATTTACACTTCCTTTAGAGAGTATAAAAACAAGTATACAAACATTAAAAATATAATCCAATAAAAATACAAAACCAATAAATGTAATACAAAGATCGTGCTTTGTAGAAACCAAGGTACAAACCTAGATTAAAAATCACAATATCCTTGTGGCTCTCCTCATAGCCAAGTGGTTTCAAATCTTCCTTCTTCGGAACTACCATTCCTATAAGCCCACCATTCATCGCAGTCCTCCAAGTATGCACTCGACCATCATCTATAATTATAGCATACATACTAGCCCGAATGGATACCTGCCTCAACTTATCACCATATGGAATGCAAGGACCATGTCATTACAATGGGGTAGTTGGCACATTATATAATCTAGCAGCAAGATTCTGTACAAAATGAATCCATAGCTGAAAATATCCATCACTAGTTAAAGAAATGAAGTCTTTTGGTGAGAGTGAAAATATTAAAATATTATAAGAATCACTGCACTAAACTGAAATGCATATCTATCCTTTCTCTAGAAATAGACTCCACAAATCCACACTTGTATCTCTAAAATGTATTTTTTTGCACACATGTATGTGGACATGAATAAATAGTAGAAAGAGAAAGAGTGGATTCATTAATTCATTAGATGAAGCGATGTCCCATTGAGTCATTACATAGTAGGAGAAGATGTGTACATTGCATATCAACCAAATACCTAAATAACAAAAACCACATTTAATACTATATTAAATGCCTCATAAGTACATCTTCTATTTGGTAGCTTTGGCATATCAATTTCACAAATTTTCTAGGTGGTGATTAGTTAAAATTTGTATGAGAGCTATCAATGCTCTTCATTATCCTCTGCTATAGGTTTGCTTCTCTTTTGGTGGCTTCATCACATTGATTCAATGGCTCTAGCATGAACATAAGTTTCTCTGTTTAAACAATTGTATTTTGAATAAAGAATTAAAGGGTTGTAAGGCACTACGTCTTATGGTGTTTTGATGTATCTAGCTTGCCAAAAAATCTGATATCTTTCAAGGTAAGTTTTAGCCATCGTTTCAGTGTGTCTCCCAGTCATGACTAAGATTTCAATGTAAAACAGGCCCTAACACTGGTAAATAAAGGACATTGATCCATCCTTCTATTGTTAATAGTTGGGATGGTGTTATTTCAATTTTCAACATTGCCAATCAAGGTCAATAAGATTAATACGTTGCAGGAGGTACCCTATACCTTAGTGATTCTATTATACTCATATCTTCAAAATTTGAAGCATTTATTGGTACAGGCTCTAACAAATATTATTAAATAAAGGCACTAAATTTTTTCTTAACAGTAGTAGTAGAGGAGAGGTGATTGAATTCTAGGTCTTTGGGGATTCCTTGGTTATCAATTGGTTCAATGGTAGCTTTAGGATGGAAGAATTGTTTTCACAACCCATTTTGGAGTAGTTGAAGATAGTAAAGGCACAATTATTGAAGATATCATTGCATCACGTTTACAGAGAATTTAAGGTAGAGGCTAATGGAATCTTTAAAGAGGGCTTGTTGATGATGCAAAACTATAGTTTAGCATGAGAAATTAGGTATGGTGTAAGCCTTCAGGATAGGTCATTGAAAAAACCACTAGTATAACTATTGAATTTACACAATTTGCAAATACTAAACACTATTGATGGAAAAATAATTTCCTCTTTTATTATTCAAAGCATCCATGGTATCTATATATTGTTCATAACATTAAAATTTTAATAATGGGAGTGAAAAACATCTTGCAAAAAGAAATAATTAGACCATACTATCAACACAAGAACCTTCAAATTATTTATGACACCATTGTGCAAAGATGCAGATAATGGAGAGGAGAGGTGATTGAATTCCAGGTCTTTGGGAATTCCTTGGTTATCAATTGGTTCAATGGTAGATTTAGGATGGACGAATTGTTTTCACAACCCATTTTGGAGTAGTTGAAAACATCCAAGGCACAATTATTGAAGATATCATTCCATCATATTTACAAACAATTTAAGGAAGAGGATAATGAACTCTTTAAAGAGGGCTTGTTGATGATGCAAAAATATGGTTTAGCATGGGACAGTAGGTATGGTGTAAACCTTCAGGATAGGTCATTGAAAAAACCACCAGTATAACTAGTGAATTTACACCATATGAAAATACTAAACACTATTGATGGAAAAATAATTTCCTCTTTTATTAGTCAAAGCATCCATTGTATCTATATACTGTTCATAACATCAAAATTTTAATAATGGGAGTGAAAAAACATCTTGCACAAAACAATAATTAGATCATACTAGAAAGACAAGAACCATAAGATTATTTATGACACCATTATGCAAAGATGCGGATAATGGGCATTTAACACATGCCTCAATATTGATAGAATATAAAATTTTGAATGATTAGTTTCTTGTAAATGTACCCCACAAAATTCTATAATGTGATATGTTTATGCACATATTTTCTCCAGCTCCACAAAGGATAAGGTCTTAGAACTAAGGAAAAATATTTATGATGTCACTTGTTTACATATTTGAGAAAGTGTTAAGGGTTGGAATCGAAATATGGAAATTATGTTTCTTGGTGGAATGTGAAACATGCTAGGATTTGTATATTGCTTCAATTATTGTTTAGGAACTAGGTAAGTGTGAATGAATAAAAGTTTTCTATCATTTTTAAACATTAGATTCCCATTCTCTCTAAGTTATCAAAGGAAAGTTAAAACTTGATTAGACTAAGGGACAACATATTCCATTGCCAAACTTTGACGTTACACAGAAGTGCACTACACTTGTTTGATACTTCCATAAATTTTGAGGGGATGCCAATAAAAATGTCAATGTTGTTGGATACACTGGCGTTGGTTAGTTTAAGAAAATTTCTCATTGTCAAATATGATATTATAATGAAGAAATATTTCAAACTAAGAGGATAAAGACTTGGCATGCCTAGGACATAATGGTGTTATTTTTTGTTTGTATTTGTGATTTTTTAGTATTCCACCACTAATAACTTCATTACGTAGTTTTTCATTTAATAGTATACTACAATAGTGACTTGTTAAAGGAATGTGATTCCATTTTGTTTGAATGTCATAAACTGGAAGGAAAGTTAGCATTGAATTAGAAAAATGGAATATATTATGAAAAATATGTTTTTTGATCAAATATATGCCCGTTGCTTCATCATTAAAAAAAAAGAATCATGACAATAAGAAATTATTTTGGAGATGATGAATTACAAAACTCTCCAGCTTAAAAACATGTTAGCATATTCAGTTTTTTCTGCATCAGAGAAAAATGAATGCGTAAGATTAAGTTTTCTTTCAATATTTTTTGAATTATTTCATAAATTCTAAATGGAAATTGCATGTGCTAATATCGTTCAATTAATTATAGGGAAAACAAGAGACATACATAATTTTTTGGCTTATGGGAATTGGATTCCTTTTTCACCTGGAATGTTACATTGATAATTAAGATTACTATTTTGAAGATATATTCCCGGTTAGTATGGAAATTTACAAAGTCTTGTGTTATTATTTTTTAGTTTCTTGATTTGATCTTGTGTCAAAAATACTTTGCTCCACCCATTAGATTTCTAGTGAGTTTTATTGTTAAAGTGCCATTTCTTCTTTGAGGTAACTAGAGGAAATGAAATAACTACAAAAGTGGAGCATGAGACATTCTTAGTAGAAATTTCTAGCTCTGTTGTGTTTATTTGTGACATTTTATATGCTTTTTTTATACAAGTCATCAGGACACATAGCTACCACTGTTTCCCAACCGAAGAAAACTTGTTCAAGTTTCTTGCTTTTATGGGGAAAAATTGCATTAACAATATTGTTGATGTTGAGGTATAAATGGTATAAATATTATATAGTCTAATTTAGTTTATATTCTAGTGTTCATCGACCCTCATGTCTTATACATTGCATTGTATCCTCTCCTTTTACTTTTTTTGTCATAAAAGGAACTTAGTATTGATGGTAAGAAGAAAGGATTGAAGAAAGAGGAGAACAAATAACACTAGAGTGACAAAATGAAAATTAAAGAGAGAGTAGAGAATTGGTCTAGTGGTACTCGTACAGCCAATATGTTGCATAAGACACACATAGAGACTGATAATCAAGTCTTTATAGTTGGTGAATTCACTTGCAATGCCTTGGAAAAACAATCAGAGTTGGTTAATTCACTTGCAATTCCTTGGCAAGGAAATGATAATGTTTAAAGTAATGAAACATTATTTCATGTCTAAATTGTACTCCAAATAATATTAAGTTGGAAACTCATATTGTAATACTTGACATTTTATATAATATAATTTATGTGGTTGGAATTATTTATAGTTGCATTGGATATTACGTAGTATCATAATTAACATATGTAACTTTTTGTTTTCATATTAGATGAACATGTACATTGTATGAAATTTTTATTAAATTTAATTGCAAAATCATACTAATTAATTTATGTTGATTAATAATGAACACATAAAATCCATCTAAACTACAAAATTAGTAGCTTATGTTTATTAATGATGAACATAAATAAAATGAATATGCTGCTAAATTAGTTTCTTATAATGATTGTTAATGAAAGTAAATGAAATGAATAAAAACTACTAAATTAGTAATTTATATAATGAATATGAAACTACAAAAAAAAAATGACTACTGTAAATGATAAATTCATGTTTACAAATGATGACTAAATTGTGCATATATATGACTATTAGTAGCTAATTTACAGTAGCTTATAATACGACCAAAATTTACTCATATTTATTTGGTCATTAGTTGGTTTCAATTGATGACTAAAATTTCCATATATATGACTATTAGTAGCTAATTTATAGTATCTTATAACATGACCAACATTTTGGTCATATTTCTTTGGTCATTAACTAGATTTATCTGGTGATCATTTAGTAATATATGTATAATTTGTCATTAATTGTAGCAATAAATGACCAAATCAATGACTACAATGACCTAATCAATGACTAATTTAATGACCAAATATACTACTAGACAAAAAAATTGAGACAACCAATTAATGACTAAGCTAAAAATGACTAAAAGTTGGTTGCGTTATAAGATACTGTAAATTAGCTATTGTTGTTCACTGGCTGAAAAATAATCGTTTATAAGAAAATTTTAGTTTTTTTTTTAGTAACTAATTAATCATTTTTTACTAGTGAATCATTGTAGAGAACACTGAAACTAGGAAAAGGTTGCAGTAATAGCTGTGAGCATGCTTATAATGATTCGGTTACAAAAAACATCACTATGGTTTCTAAAAATAAGTGGTGGCAACAAAACTTCAAGGGTTTGGAATAGAACTAGCCATTCAAAAAGTCAAGAAGGAGATAAAAACATTAAAGATCATTTTCCAAAACATTCAATAAATGAAAAGACAAAGCCTCCTGGACAATACGGTTTAAATTTTTTTGATGTATTATTTGGTAGGGGCTAGCATGAACTAGATGGCCCCTTCTTTGCTGCGACTGATCAACCAATGGTTGCAATCACAACCTTAGTACTTTTTAAGAAGATTTGTACCCTAAAGTTGTTATCCTTGTTACTTGGTAGAATGTATTTCATTCACATTCTAGATGGGAGACTTTTGAAGGAAAGGGAGATTCATATTTGGTGTGGTTATTATTTTTTCAAAAACAAAAGCTTTGCATAATTTCGACACATAATGTTAAGTGTGTGGTATACGAATTAAGCAGATAGTGCTACTTAACAGGGAAATTTTATAATCTAGTGTAGTCTGGTATTTGAAGATGACTCATACACTTTGTCGAAGGAGGTTGACAGAGACTATGGTATTTTACTAGCTAGTTGACTAATCTTGTACATCCAAAAATTTTGCATAATCACTCCAGGTTTATTTTTCTTTTTTACTAGTTGACTAACTACCCCTTTACATCCCAAAGTGTTTTGAGTTAATAATTCCAGCAAGTAACTTAATCTTATATGTTTTCTTAGATAGTTGGTTTTAGGATAATTTAACATCACATTCATATTTTTATTCAGTAGATTTGTAATATGATAGGTGGAAAATTGCTAGGATGGTGGTTTTAAAGAAATTTTAACACATACTATCAGATTGGGCATTTTGATAACATGAATTTTCATTAGTTTTCATGACTTCCACTAATATTCCATTGCTTATTTTGTTTGTTAACTATAGGATGGCTAGAAGTTGATGGACTTAGAGCACTTACATTTCTTAATTTTTAAATTCTGTAATTTAAGTGTCAACGAAATCCAACTTTATATTTAGTATTTCCCTAGCCACATGCCTAGAATTGGGCATGGTAAAATTCATGAGTTCATATCCTTTGGCATAATTTCAATTCTTGAAAAAAATCTTCTGCTCGAATCCTATGAATAGCAACAAAATGGAGATTCCTACATCCTATAAATATCAATATTAATACATGGTATTGTTTACCATGTGCCTATCATGAGTCCTTTAATGATTATTTATAGCCATTTTCACATAGATACCAATAGAGAAAACAATTTGACATAGCATTCACGACACTACTTTCAATCATTGGAAATTTATGCAATTAAATGAGGTATTCCACACTGTATTATTTTATGGAAATTTAAAGATAAAACATATATATTTAAGGTAGTAGAGAAATAATCTTCCTAGAATATAAAAATATCTAGTGCATCTAGAGAGGAAAAAAGTGTACAAGAAACCTCAACACATTTCTGCAAATTGCAATATTGAAAGTAGTATGACCGTACCTCAGTCCCAACTTTTATCTCAAGTATATTCTTTGCCACAGCCGCAGCTGCTACTCTTCCATTTTTTTCCTGTGTTGAATATTTTCGCCTCCCTACTTTTTATATAAATGCAGTTATAACACATAAATCACTAATTTGTATTTACAAAAGCAAGAAGAATTTAAAGACAAGCATAATACTCAACAAATAGGTATGCTAGCATACCTGAACTGAAGGAACACCATATTTGAAGTCATATGTGGCATCCGCATGAGATGGCCAATAGACTAATAAAATCTCACTATAATCCTCTCAAGCTCAGTAAAATGCAATCAAGAAAGAGTGGATTTGGAATTTCAAAAGATCATGTCTTGTAAAAAACTATCTCAATCACTTTGTAAAACGCAATGCTAAAATGTATGACACAATCCTGTTCTCTATTCGGAGTATAAACTCTGCAACCAAGCGCTCATGATTTTAGTCAACATAATCATCATAGAGTGAACTATCCCTGAGAAATTTTATGATTTATCAAATTACTTATCACATACTATTACTATAATCGCATATTTTTAGACTTACCAGGACCACATATACATGGATTTCAATTATATCATACATTACAGAAATTGGTTACCAAGCCAAAGGGCTTAAATGTGTCAATGGCTAAACCTTTAATGCTAAATAGTAACATTTCAATACTGTGAATGAATGAAGGAGTTACATCTCTACTATATTTTACCCTCAATATCTCTACTACATGTGTCCATCATACCCAATTTTTTTTATAGATAGTTGAGTAGTGCTCTAGTGCATCCAGACATATTTTGCATTGAATATTGATGGAAATTTCTACTCATGATGTGACAAGTGCCACCTTATTGGAGTTTTTCATGGTCTTTGTGCATTAATTCAAGATTTGAAGAAAGAATCCACTTTTGAGGAGGCCACACATGCTTCTAAGGAGGATTCATTCATTGTTCATGAAGGTATATATTTTTTCAACCACTTGGAGGAGGAACCATACTTTGTGGTGCCATTTTTGGAGGATTTTTGCAAAACCAAATCCATTATCATGTTATCATTGATATGTATCATGGAACTGGTTGATTGAGAGCTTTATTCAAGTCTTTCTCTTAAATATTTTCATGTTTTTTGTTGGACTAGAAAGGGGATCTCAACATCATATTGCAATATTTAGTATAGAGTTGTTGAGGAGGTTTGAATGGTAATATTTTATTGTATTCCTTGCAGAGAATACTGAAACTAGGAAACGGTTGTAGTAATAGCTATGAGCATGCTTACAGTGCTTCAATTACAACAAATGACATTATGGCTGCTAAAAATAAGTGGTGGCAACAAAAGTTCAAGGGTTGGGAATAACACTAGCCATTCGAAAAGGCAATAAGGAGATTTAAACATTGAAGATAATTTTCCAAAACATTCAACAGGTGAAAGAAAAAGTTTCCTAGACAATAGGGTTTATAAACATTTTATGTATTATTTGGTAGGGTTTGGAATGCATTAGGTATCCCTTTATTTGTTGCAACTGATCAATCAATGGTTGCAATGAAATCCTTAGTACTTTTCAAGAAGTTATGTAATCTAAAGTTGTTATCCTTGTTACTTGGTAGAACAAATTTCATTCACATTATAGATGAGAGCCTTTTGAAGGAATGGGAGATTCATATTTAGTGTGGTTATTTTTTTTCAAAAACAAAAGCTGTGCATGAATTATGTAGATAGTGCGACATAATAGGGAAAATTTATAAGCTAGTGTAGTATGGTATTTGAATATGCCTCATACAGTTTTTGGAAGGAGGCTATCAACGACTATGGTCTTTTACTAGTTGATTGACTATTATTGTACATCCAAAAGTTTTGGATAATCACTCCAGCTTTGGTTTTCTCTTTTACTAGTTGATTGATTGCCCCTTTACATCCCAAATTTTTTTGAGTTAATAATTCTAGCAAGTAACTAGATCTAATCTATTTGCCTAGATAGTTGGTTTTAGGATAATTTAACATCCTAGTCATATCTTTATTCGGTAGATTTGTAATTTGATAGGTGGTAAATTACTAGGATGGTGGTTTCAAAGAAATTTTAACACATACTATTAGATTGGACATTTTGATAACATGCATTTTCATTAGTTTTCATGACTTCCACTAATATTCCATTGCTTATTTTGTTGGTTAACTAGAGGATGGCTAGAAGATGATGGCTTTAGATCACTTACATGTCTTAATTTTTAAACTATGTAATTTAAGTGTCAATGAAAGCCAACTTGATATTTAGTATTTCCCAAGCCACATGCCTAAAAATTGGGCATGGTATAATTCATGAGTTCATATCATTTCACATAATTTCAATTCTTGAAAAAATTATTCTGCTCGCATCCTATGAATAAGTACAAAATGTAAATTCCTACATCCTAGAAATATCAGTATGCATACATAATATTGTTTACCGCGTGCCTATCATGAGTCCTTTAACGATTATCTGTAGCCATTTTCACATAGATACCAACAAATAAAACAACTAGAAATAGCAGTATGCATACATAATATTGTTTACCACGTGCCTATCATGAATCCTTTAACGATTATTTGTAGCCATGTTCACATAGATACCAACAGAGAAAACAGTTTGCAATAGCATTCACGGCACTACTTTCAATAATTGGAAATTTCTTCAATTAAGTGCGGTATTCCACACTATATTTTTTTTCTGGAAATTTAAAGATCAACGATATATATTTAAGGTAGTAGAGAAATAATGTTCCTATAAATTAAAAATGTCTAGTTCATATAGAGAGGAAAAATCTATACGAGAAGCCTCAACACAGTTTCTTAAATTGCAATACTGAAAGTAGTATGATCGTACCTTAGTCTGAGATTTTAGCTCAAGTATCTTCTTTTCCACAGCCCCAACTGCTACTCTTCCAATTTTTTCCCATGATGAATATCTGCCACCTCCCATAATGTTACAAAAATGAAGTTATAACACATAAATCATTAAGTTGTATCTTCAAAAGCAAGAAGCATTTAAAGAGAGGAATACTACTCAGAAAATGGGCATGCTTAAGAATCCTGAACTGAAAAAAAAATCATATTTTAAGTCATATGTGGCATCTGCATGAGATGGCCAATATGTTAATGAAACTTCACTGTAATTTTTTCAAGTTCAGTAAAATGCAATTAAGAAAGAGTGGATTTGGAATTTAGAAAGCTCATGTGCTTTAAACAACTATCTCAATTACTTTGTAAAACACAATGCTGAAATGTATGACACAATCCCGGTCTCTATTCAAAGTATAAACTTTGTAACCAAGCACTGATGATTCTAGTAGAGATATTCATCATAGAGTCAATTGTTGCCGAGAAATTTTATGATTTATCCAATTAATTATCACATACTATTACTATAATGACATATGGTTAGACTTACCAAGACCACATATACATGGATTGCAATTATAACATACACTATGGAAATTGGGTACCAAGCCATAGTGCTTAAATGTGTCAACAACTAAACCTTTAATACTAAATGGTAACATTCACTACTGCCAATGCCTTGAAGTAGTTGCACCTCTACTATATTTCACCCTCAATACCTCTACTATATATCTCCATCATACCCAGTTCATTTAATAGATAGTTGAGCAGTGCTAAGATGCAGCCAAACATCTTCTGCATTCAATATTGATGGAAATTTCTACTCATGATGCCACAAGTGCCACATTATTGGATTTTTTCATTGTCTTTATGCATTCATTCAAGGTTTGAAGAAGTAATCCACTTTGGAGGAGGTGACACATGCTTCTAAGAAGGATTCATTCATTATTCGTGAAGGTAAATACATGGTCAACCACTTAGAGGTGGAACTGTACTTTCTGGTGCTAGTTTTGGAGGATTGTTGCAAAACCAACTGCATTATCATGTTATGGTTGACTTGTATCATGGGGTTGTTCGATTGAGAGCATTATTGTAGTCTTTTTCTAAAAATATTTTCATGATTTTTCTTGGAGTAGAAAGGGTATCTCAACATCCTATTACTATCTTTAGTTTAGATTTGTTGAGGAGGTTTGAATGGTAATATTTTATTGTATTATTGTAGTCTCTTTCTAAAATATTTTCATGATTTTTATTAGAGTAGAAAGGGGATCTCAACATGTTATTTCTATATTTAATATAGAGTTGTCGAGGAGGTTTGAATGGTAATATATTATTGTATTCCTTACAAAGAATCCTAGAGAAAGGGTATTTTGAATTTTTTTTGAAGAAAATCTAGACAATCAAATGACATGCATTATGCTTTTCAAATATTCTCTTTTAGAGCCACAGAAAACTAGATCATGTCCTTTATGGACAAGTTATGATTGTATAGAAGGGATATTTTGAAAGGTTCCTAAAGAAACCTTAGAGAATGGAGTCATGAGCATTGTGTTTCTTAGATGTTCTCTCATAGACACAACAATTCCCTGTTTCTCAAGTCTAGTGCAATTAATATCTTTAATCAACTTGATCAAGTTCTCATGTAAATAGTGAGGATGACTCAAATATGTCTTTGTCATCTCATTTTGATCCAAACCAACGCTTGCAAAATCTATTTTGTTTACCATGGATTTTATTGGGTCCCATCTAAGAATCTCAGGATAATTTAAAATAATGTTACCTATATCCTCCTTTCTTAGTCGTAGGTTTGATAGAACATCCACTGTAGAATACAATGTTTTCTCTGAACTGTACATAAAAATTTGAGGCTTTGTATGGTATAGCTTGCTAATCTCATCCCAAGGGAATCCAAAGGGAAACCGATACTTGCAAAAAGTATTAGATTTTCTACAATACTAATACATTTCAGTAGATTTGTTTTCTGATCAATATAAAATCCTATTCTTCTCAACTTGAGAACCATTCAAACCATTAGAAACAGTCAAAAATATTTTATATACTTCATCTTGAGAAGTGATGGTCAGCATGTACCATATTTACTGTAGATATATTGTGGTTATCCTAGTAATATTCAAATGAATTCGATTTAAAAATACAATATAAAAAACCTACTACTATAAATAAGCTCAAACAAACAAGTAACACAAAAATAAGTACAGAAAAAAGAAAAAAACCACAAATAGTATCAGATGTGAGAAAAAAAACCTCTACTACATCTAGAATTGTTCTTCATATTTGTACAAAACTCCATAGTGTGTGAGATAAAAAACCACTACTACATCTATAAGTGTCCTTAATATTTGTACAAAACTCCACAGTACGTGAGAGCATAAGCATTCTAGGGATCAGACGCAAGAGATTCTACATTAAAACATTCAAATGCCTTTAGCATGAGACATATTACATTTCCAATGTGACCTCCGATGGTGATAGGATTTGCTTCCAGAATAAATTCATAGAGACCAAGTGCATCCGCAAACTTATTCCTCCATTAAAGTATATTAACATATCACAATACATCCTTACCTCAAACCTTCTTAGCGATGAGGACGAAGGGGAGGAGACAAGAAGAAGAGAAAAAGTATAATTAGGGCTAGTACTAGAAGTGCTGCTCATTGAATGATGTTCATTGAATAAAGACTCATTAATTTATTGACATTCTAAAGGTAATTCCCTTTGTGAATGTCCATTTTTTCTTGCAAAATCCCCTGTTATCTTCCAAAATTCACTATCATTCACTATCTGACAATGAAGAGACTGAGTGAATTGAGGTTCTTTCCCTAGCAACGTTGGACCCATTCCACTCTTCAACGACCCTAGTTTTCTTCAACGTGCCATGTTTTTCATACTGTTCCAGTCCAAAACACTGTTTTTCCAAAATGAACAGAAAAAAAACGTATGGTTATCCTCTCGAACCTCACCCAAAATTTATCATAACACACCACATTCAAAATT
Organism: Pinus albicaulis; assembly: GCA_034641835.2. Classification (NCBI taxonomy): domain Eukaryota; kingdom Viridiplantae; phylum Streptophyta; class Pinopsida; order Pinales; family Pinaceae; genus Pinus; species Pinus albicaulis. Next base: position 805,868,344 of record CM076575.1, on the reverse strand, counting down.
TATTCTATCATCATAAATAGGAAATTACACAAAAATTGTCTTTCACGATCTGACATAGCTTCACTTTTAGCTTTATCTTTCCTTGCCGACTTCGCCTCAATTTCTTCCTCCACATCAACCTGAACAACATCATAAAGATGTCATAACTCACAGATAGAATTTTTATTCGATGTTTCAGGAATTCCTTTACGACTCCTTCATACTTTCTCAAAACGTGCATGGTTGGCAGCAAATTGATCTTTAGTGGCAATGATTTGGCCAGTTTACATACTTCAAAATTAGTTCTCCTTAAGCATCGTTATAGCACTAGTTTATAATATACGTTGTCCGATGATGAATACACATGTCTAGACTTAATGATAGCCTTGGAATCCCATGTAAAACTACTCTTTGGGGTAGCACACAACCCAAAATTAATGTACTCCAATGATAAAGTGTATAATATTGACTGGCCACCCATTACTTTAAAATTGAGAACCCACGACCAGCAAAAAAGTAGAGATTCAGGGTTCAGTTGAGTAAAATATCCATCCTCACATTCAACTAGGAGAGAATATGTCTTGGTTGGAACTGTGTCTGAGATCCTGCAAGTACCATGCACAACCCAACCACTAGTATGTGGGAAGAAAGCAAGTTAATCTCGTCCAACAGTAAAAAATATGGGTCAATTCCACTAACTACTCAATCTTCCCTTCAATGTGAGATTCAAACCACTGTAAATGGAGGAAAACATGCCATTAGTGCCATTATAAAATACCTGCAAATAAATTGAGCCTTTGGGAATAATTGAAATCTAGTACCATTTAGGTTTGGGATTAATTAAAATATAGAAAATGCATTTGGAATTTTGAATTCAAAATTTGAGATGAATACCTTACGGTCTAGAAGGACAGAGTCTGATTCAACATTTGAGATGAATACCTTACAATATCGAAGGACAGAGTCCGAGTCTAGAAGGACAAAGTCTGAGATGATTACCTTTAGGTCCTACAGGAGTCAAAACAGACTTTGGCACCATGGAATTCTAAACTCCCACCAAATTAATAATGTTAAACTCCCACCAAATTATTGAATGCTTGGAGGGAAATAAAATATAAAAACTAGTTAAAAAAAAAGGGAAATAAATAGTGCGCTTCGAACAATTAATTCAATGACAAACGGGATAGCTAGAACACACTCTTAATTTGGTGACAAAGGGGTAATGAAGAGAATGATATATATTATAATAAAAGGAATATTTCACACATTTCATGACCTTTAGATAGCCTTTCTTTTATTTCTTCATTTCTCTCATTCTTTGTTTTGACAAAATGGTGGTATAGGTCGTTAGAATGAAGCCTATTAATTTTTTTTATTCATTTTTTATGTTTTTTTATTGACTTTTATAATTATTTTTATTTTCTATGTTGCTAAGAAAATTTAAACAAATAGTCAAAACAAATATCTCTAAACTAAAATAATTTATAAAAACAATTTTTTTTTATTGATTTTGATAATTCTTTTTATTTCTATATTGTTAAGAAAATTTAAGCAAATAGTCAAAAAAATCTATCTAAACTAAAACAATTAAAAAAGCAGAAGACTAATAGATGTTGATATAGAGATATGGAAATAAATTCTTAGACAATTACAAGAGGAAGAAAATATCACAAGTGGTATTGTAACATGAAGAGTGGACCTTAAGATACTAGCATGCATGGTGGAATATTTATATCCCTTGCACCTTTTAAATTGTTAATTTCATATAACTAGATGGAATTAATTGATTTGCTTAATTTTATTTTATTATGTTCTTCCAGATCAATAAATGTTAATTGCAAAAACAAATCACTTCCCTATGTTCAATTCTTTATTCTGCATTAATACACAGCACTTTTAATTTTGTGTATACTTGTATATCTAATTGTTAAAATCTAAATTAGGGATAAATTGTGGTGGTGATGATAGTCTTTAAGAAGAATCATCTGTGTTTATATATACACTGAATTAGGAGGCTCTCAAATCATATATGTTGCTTAGAAGTGTATAAAGAGCACATTTAACCATGTTTGAGCGTACTTAGGTACATAGAATTTCAAAATCCATTTTAGGATAATCTAGCCTATATACAACATATCACCAAGAACATCATTAAAGTGTATGACTTAAGGATTATTTATTAAGGCTAACAATTTCATGGATTTGTTACATTTACATCACACATGATACTTTACTCTTACCTTGATTTGCTTGCTTCTTCCTTCTTTTTTGCTTCATCTCCTTTTCCTACACTTTTCTTCCACGAGTTCATTCTCTCTTATTTCACTTTTCCCCTTTTTTTGTCTTCCTTTTTACGTGTCATTTTTTTTATTTCTTTAATGTCTTTGTATTTTATTTTTTTTGTGCTTTGGAGTTTGCACTATATTTTATTATACTTACAATTGGTTCATTTTATTTCTATTTTCCTCCAAAGTACACATTTTCTTTCCATTTTTTGTGGAATTTTCTATTTATAAGCCCTTCCTTTGGTTTCAATGTGCTCACCTTCTTCCTTTTTTTCACTTTTGGTTTCAATGTGCCTATTCTTCCTTAAAATGTATTTTTCACTTTAATATATGCCCATCTAGTTTGTCTCATGTTATCACTTTCTTCGAACTTGATCTTTTAGTATATATAGTCTTTATTCACCTTGGACCTTCCCTCTAAGATTTTATATATTATATAATTAATTCTTTAATAGTTCCATGGATTATTCATTCTAAACAATTCCTTTTTATTTTATTATGCTTTATTATGGAGTTAATTATCTTTGTCGCTCTTATTTCTTTATCAAATTGATTTCAACCTACTATGGCTATACCATCTTCATAAAAATCTACTTCTTATGACTTCAACTTTGTTTCTTTCTTCATCATGATATTGTTCATGTCTTCATCATATTATTTTTTATATTCAATGTTGTTTGAAAATATTCATTAATTTTGGAGTGAAAAGTTCCAATATAAACTCAAAATTCTAAAATAGTTTACTAGACTACATGTCACTAGATTCTTTTAATGAAACGTTTTCATAACATGCAAATATCTAAATATTGTAATTAAATTTGACAAAATTAACTTTAAACTTAACTTTGACACCTTCAATGACCACATGGGATTTGTTACATACAAAATCTCTCATGTAATGAGTTGTCTATAAATTTAAAATTTGGTTGTGGATCGTGCACACATTTTGCACATTAATGAATTATTTTAACCGAGATATTTAAAATTAACATTATTTCATCTTTAATTTTCTTTGACATTACATTTTAATCCTCTTGCACATTAATGACTTCATTTTAATAAAGGATATTTCAGATTTAACAAAATTTCCTAAATTTTCCTTTGGCTTAACGTATGATGAATTACATTTCACAATAACAATAATGCTGCTATTTATCCTTAGACTTTGAGTCAATATTTTTTTTTTATTATTAATTTACAATATTTTCATGACATAAATTCAGACTTTGGACTTAGTATCTCAATTGAATTTTGTTAGATGATCATTCAACTACTCAATGTGACTTAAACTCTCCAACACTTGACTTTACTTGCACACAATACACTAATAAATTGTGAAATTTCAACTTTAAAGTATGCATGCTAGTAATGTGCACGTGTTATATTAATGTGCATGCATTATTAATTTTAAAACATATTTGGCAAGAACACCACCTTACATAAAGTGGCCACTTTGATTTTTGATTTGTATTAAAAAACCACTTGATTTGGTCCCCATAAATTAAAAAACACATTCATTTTTATAACTTTTAAATTTTCAACCATGATTTTGTATATGCTCTGCACATTCATGGCCAATGAAACTAAACACATTTATAAATATATTCATGCAAATTAGAATGTATATTTTTTTAGGAATATGCTCTAGATGTTTATTTCTAATAAAAATGCATGCATTTATAGGGATATGGAACGATATCAATTGTTTGAAAAACATGTCGTTTATTTTGACTATAACTTTTTATTGGTTGACTTATTTTGAGATAAGAAATTAACTCCACTAGAATAAATGATTACCTAAGCAATTAAATAAGATAGATCTAAGACTCTTGTGATCCATAATGTACATAAAATTAGTTTCGGAAAAATAACATCATTAGGATTAGGTCAACATTTCAAACTGCCTAATGGGGTTCATCCTTGGGACAAGGTGGAGAGACTAATCGATCTCGAATAATAAATAGTGGAGATGAGTCATTGCTCGGAATTAGTCATTGGGAACTAGTTTTTAAGAATTAGCCCTTCGACTAGTTGTTAAGAACTAGTCGTTAGAAAGTTAGTTAATAAATTAATTGATTAAATAAAAATTTATAACAAATGGGTTAATAAATTATTAAGTAATTAAAATGGGTAATAGGGAGGAGAAAAGATTTTAGTTTAATATAATTAATGAATTAATTAACTGCTAGGATAATCAATAAATTAATTAAAATAATAAATCAACTAAGATACCTAAGAAGGAATAGGGAGGGGAAAATTTTTAATAACTAAATAAATAAGTAAATTAAATAAATTTTTTAAGAAGTGGTATATAAATTATTAAAATAAATATAAAAGGTGGAGAGGGGTAGAACTTTGTTTGAGTTAATAATAAAATAAAATAAAATAATTATTTATTTATTAGATCAAATAAATAATAAATTAAAACTATAAAAATAATAAATAAACAAAGAAATCTAAGAGGGCACTAGGGAGGGTTAAAATTAATAATAAATAAGTAATTAAAAATTAATTAATTAATTAATTAATAAAATGAAACAAAATAAATGAAATAAATTAAAATAAGGAAATTAAATTAAATTAAATTAAATTAAAAAAAAAATTGCATGGCAAGAACTGGGGCCCAATGCTTACTTAATTTCCAACCATCATCGCGATTGAGATTCTTAGCATGTCATTCAATTTTCAATCACCTCCCTTAATTTCCTATGGTGGAAGTGATCTACCTTAGCAATGATCTTTGAGTATTCAATACAAACATGGTGGCAAGATTTTTCCACATGTTCATCCAGAAGTGAGGTACGGGACAGATTATGTCTAATATCCACAACATGCTCTCTGATTCTATGCCTAATGGATTGGCCTGTTTCTCCTATATAAGGAGTTACATGGAACAATATATCTTCATGTTGGGTCCCTTCATTTTCCTGCTCAGAAATTTGGTGTCCCGTGTACTCTTATGGCTCGTGCCTTTAGAATATCTGACAACAACTCCTTGGAATCAGAGAAGTCCCTTCTTTTTAACGTTTTTTAAAATAATGGTTATAGTATATCTCGAGGTCTTAAAGCCTTTCAGAAGGCATATAAAGGAGTGAGTGGAAAATCTACTTGGGTGGATCCTATCTCCAAGGCCCGTCTCCCATTTATCCCAGGGATAATGGAAAAAATTGCCCATTTCCTTCAAAGAAATAATATCTCTGCTTCTTTCAAACCTCTCCACACTATTAGAAATTTTCTTGGGTGTGTTAAAGACCCTATCGAACCTAAGGACATGAAAGGAATTTACATGATTCCTTGTTCTTGTGGAAATCCTTATATAGGACAAACATGTCGATGCATTAGGTAGATAATCAGGGAGCATGCTGTGGATATTAGACATAATCGGTCTCGTACCTCAGCTCTTGCTGAACATGTGGAAAAATCTTGTCACCATGTTTGTATTGAAGACTCAAGGGTCGTTGCTAAGGTAGATCAATTCAACAAAAGGAAATTAAGGGAGGTGATTGAAATTGAACGACACGCTAAGAATCTCAACCGCGATGATGGTTGGAAATTAAATAAGAGTTGGGCCCTGATTCTCGCCATGTAATTTTTATTTTTATTTTTGACTTTTTCCTTTTTTATTTTATTTTATTTTATTTCCTTATTTTACTTTTTCATTTATTTTATTTCATTTAATTAATTAATTAATTAATTTTTACTTATTTATTTTTGTTATTTATTATTAATTTTTAACCCTCCCTAGTGCCTTCTTAAATCTCTTTGTTTTTTTATTATTTTTATATTTTTAATTTGTTATTTATTTGATCTAATAATTAATTAATTAATTATTTTATTTTATTATTAAATCAAACAAAATTTTACCCCTCTCCTAGTACCTTTTATATTTATTTTGATAATTTATATACCCCTTCTTAAAAATTTTATTTTATTTACATATTTATTTAGTTATTAAAAATTTTCCCCTCCCTATTCCTTCTTAGCTATCTTCGTTGATTTATTATTTTAATTAATTTATTTATTATCTTAAAAATTGATTAATTAATTAATTATATTAAACTAAAATATTGTCCCCTCCCTATTACCCATTTTAATTACTTAATAATTTATTAACCCATTTGTTAAAATTTTTTATTTAATCAAATAATTTATTAACTAACTTTCTAACGGCAAGTTCTTAATAGCTAGTCTTAATGACCAGTTCTTAAAAACTAGTTCCCAATGACTAATTCCAGGCAATGATGCATCTCCACTATTTATTCTTTGAGATTGATTAGTCTCTCCACCTTGTCCTAAGGATGAACCACATTAGCTAGTTTGAAACGTCAACCTAATCCTAATGATGTGATTTCTCCAAAACTACTTTTATCTACAGTAAATAAGTTTAAAAAAAATGAAAATGTTAAAACCCTCATAGTTAGGCTTACGAGTCGATTGATTCATTTTAAGGCTCGATAGTGTTTCTTGATTTAAAAAAAATATAAGTTAAAGATTAAAAATTATGGAAAAAATAATGATTCACTAGATCGATTTATTATTTATAATCATACAAATTTCTTTCAAAAATTTGCATCATTTACATACCAAACTAGAGCCCTAATGTGAATATATCCATTATATTTTAGAGAAAAAAATAACATAAGAATCTTAGAAACACATCATTTTTTTTATGTTACATAATTTTTTTATAAATAAAATTTATATTTCTAGAAAAACAAATTGATTTCCTATGTTTCATTCTTTAACAAAATGTCCTAAAGAGTAGTGTAAATACCTCTAATCATTTATATTGATAATATTTCTATAATTGAGTAGGGTTATCTTTCATCAACCTCTTAACCATTTAAATTTTCTTTAAGAACCCATAACCAATAATAACAAATAGTATAATTTGTAAAGGAATATAAGAGAGGAATTCTCATTACCTCATTTCACTACTTATATGCTGATCATAACATTCTTAAGCACAATAGTTGCTCAATTGTCGTGAATGTTGCACCATTTTTCTTCAAATTAACATAGCCTCATTTTCTTCATAGTTTTTCTAGCTAAACGTGGCTATCGACCTCCGTGTCTTATTTGGTTTTCTCTAAAAGCGTGATTTTTTTCAACAATTTGAAAAAACACATTGAGTTATATAGATTTATGCATAATTATGTTTAAATTTAACAATATGCTCCGAGACCTCCCTCAATGCAAATGTGTTCGTATATTTTAACATCCAATCCCTCTATCTAGTACATATACCTAGAATCCATGTAGATTTAGTTTTCCCATAACAATAATGATAAGGGTACTCTTATGAAGGGATCGACAATGCAATCATGAATGAAAGAGGTTCTTGGACAAGTCCACATTTTGGTGTTTGGCTTCTGATGCGCATGGTAGGAAACACCCCTTTTTTCTTTACTCGCCTTTTTCTCCACATATGTTGCTATTCACAATATTATTATGATCTTATCTTTCGATGACTTTTTTATCTCTCTAAAGACCATGTGATGCACCTAAACATAGTAAGAAACATATCAAGAAGCTTAAGAGATTGTTTTCTTTCTCCAAAAAATGGTCAAGATAGAATATAAGCAATTTCATACATCACAGGGTTTAGACCTCTAAAATTTTAGCTGTGCATACTAGCTCTGTAAGAAATTCACTCTAATATTCAACTCAATTTGTTTTCTCTTCCAAATGCAATTTAATTGCTTTCAATTGCTTGGTGGGGTTGCGGGCAAAGGTGCACAATATTACAACTTCCATAAATCATTGATAACCTACTGCATCCAAAGAACTTCAAGAACCAGATCCTGTTAAACTCAAGATCCTCTACCATATAATCCAAGTAGTGCTCACATATCCAACCAATATGAGCGAAAGCACAAAGCTATGGAAGTAGTCTCCTAGCCAAATCTCTCAACCTGACGCAGTTGGATTGCACAATCAACTCTAGATTTGGCCCATTTGTTTGAACACATTCCAGATCAATTGTATTCGTGATCTCCCGAGGATGTATATAGATTAGTACATCATCTCAAAAGAACGGATTAACGCACTTCACTCATCCTAATGATGCATCATAGTCACATTGAAAAATTAAATACATATTTATATGAAAACTACATTTAGCAAAGAAAAGGAGACCGGAATAATATATCCTCTAAAATTCCAAAAAAGGAATTATATTGATAGGCTATTGATGTATAATTTTGTGTATTTTAGTCCTTGCCCTCTTGGTTCGCAGGGACAATAGGCACATAAATTAAAGCTTTGAACCTAAAATTTTAAAGGAGTTGTTATAATAAACTTTTGTCCTGCCTATTAAATGTCGTTGTTGTTTCTTGTTACCCAATGAAAAATTTTAACATCTTATTGGCCTCTTCCCAAGGCGATAGACACAAAACTTAGGAGTAAATAGCACGGAGTGAGGAAATATTTTTCAAAATCATTTAATGCTAGATTAGTGATGGCATTAATTAGTTAACATTAATTATTTAAGTGTTTCCTTTAAGGTGTAGAAACATTACCATTGGAATTATACAAGTATCGCCACATCCCTTAATCCCTCTGTTACGTGTGGCTACATCTCTTCATCCCTTCATCTCTCTGCTACGCCAAATTGCCCACTTTCTCAAATATGTGCTAATCATTGATCATCCTGCATATGTAGCCAAATGTTGACCATCCCTTTGAATTATTGTTTCCCGCAACTTTCATGTTCAGTTTCATGAAACTTACATGCTTAGCTACCTGAAACAATTCTTGTTTCATGCAGCTTTCATGGCCAGCTACCCACTGCTTTCATGCTTATTTACCTTAACATTCCAAGGAAACTTGAGGCAAGTAATGACTTGAGGAAAAAATTATGTCTTTGAGGAATTTTATGTCTTTTCGAGTGGTGTTGATTTTTTCGTGACAAGGAACATGAATGAACATAGAAGGAGTAGCTCTACCACCAAACACTACATCCTATGAGTACAAAACACTGCAGCCTACCAAGAGCACAACTTCTCCATCACCCTGGTCACAGATATTTTAGAGACAAAAAAGCCACATCCTGCCAGGAGCGCAACATCTCCATCAAACTGGTCACTCATAGTCATTTGCATATGATCGATAAACAAGGGAGTAAATGAGGACACACAAAGTCATTAGAATAGATATTTTTGTGTAGAGTGCCTCCGCTAATGTAGTAGCATTAACCCTATCTGTTCTTATTTTAGTGGATTTCCTCTACCCTTTCGGAATAGGTTTGTAGCCATATAAATTTTGGGCCAAAATTCCAACCACTGGTGGAGCGAAGGATGAGGGGATTGTTTCAAACGATTAGATCAAAATTTGAAGACTTCAGGTATAATTTCAAGATAATGTGTATCATATTTCTCTAATTCTTTCATTTCCATATATAAAAAATTGAACCCTTGTACATATATTTTATATTTAAATTGGTTTATATTATGTGATAGAAACCTATTTAGTCACACCCTTATCATCTACCAACCATAGTTGAAATGCCAAATTTCCCTAGGAATGACCATTATCTATAGACTTATCAACACAATTTGATTAGATTTCTGTAGAAACACGTAAAGACCCATTGTTTGAAATCAATAACTTGGTTATTTCCTTAGCATTCTGATATTATGCCAACTTTCTCCCAAATCGTTTCACAATTTTAACATGATCTGAGGATGATAATTTTTTCATCCTCAACATGGGGGAAACAATTTTGAATGATGAGTGAATCTCAGTACCAGTGTGAATATCATCACTTAGGCTTTCTTATAATGGCATTCTATAAGACTTTGGGAAAGGAAATAACCAATTGGACTAATCCACAATCCAATCCAATGGGGATCACACATCAATATAATCCAATAGCCCTAGATAAGGAAGACATTAATTTTCTATGGCTATAATTCTCCCCACCATATGAGAAATGGATTAAATTGATCCTCCTATCTTGCATTTTGACATACTGCAACAAGTAACTAGGTAATTGTATTCACCCGCGAATATTAAAGGATAGAATACAACTGTCCATCCCAGTGCTTATATCAGCATCGTGTATGCAATGAGTCAACGACCTCCAAGAAAGGTTCTATCTCAATCACAACTCTCTACTTCTCATCACCAAAAGTCATAAATTGCAATCCACATCTTTCAACTATAACGATTCATCCATTCCTTGATTGTTGCAACCTTGTAAGTTTTCCCAATATCTATTTTCATTGGATCTTCAAATAGGTGATTTGTAATGGGAGATACAAAATCCTTGGGGCATTTTACAAGAGATGATGGTTTGAAATCTACAACATTCTATATAATTCATGCACGGTAAATTGACTCAAGTTCTATGGGATTATTTGTAGACAATAAATCTATATCTCTTATTAATTTGTCATCTTGTATTGTACTTCAAGGGAGCTATGTTTCTCCCTCTACATTAGAATTTTTTTGATACACTTGTGTAGAACATAATGGGTTCAACAAAGAAATGGAATTTTAAAATGTCTTAGTTTTTTTCAGGAAATAAACAATTTCTACAAATCTTCTTCTGACTCAACCCACTTTCTTTTTTGTCTAAAAATTTCGTGATAATAAAAGACTTCTCTACAAATTTTCTATTTTTTGACATTTGCACCATGGTTGTAGAAAATTTTATTTACGAAGGTATTTTCCTTCCATCATTATACCAGTTCCCTATCCTCTTTCATCTTCCCCCTTTTCTCTCTATGAGTGAAAGATTGAAAAAAGTGAGCCCCTCCTGACCCATATATTTACAAGCATTTGACTATTTGACCTCTTTACATAAGGGAATATTTATACTATGACACATAGTGACTCATAGGCTAAACTTTGACAAATAGGCCCCCAAAATGAAATAGCCAGATATGAAAACACTTTGATTCCAATATCATAGGACCTTAACACATAACACAAATTTATGATGGGAGGGGAAAACTCCCAAAAAAGTTCGCCCCAACCGTTGAAATACTTCAAAAAATATAATAGAAGTATACTTCAACAAATATAATACATGTATATAATACTACCCAAACAAGTTTCCCCTTCATTATACTCTACATGGTGCCTTGCCTTCGTGTGGGCGTGCTCTTCGCATGCGCTTCACCAACTCGCCCATGATGCCCACCATGTCGACTTGGGTGCCTCTCCTTTGTGTAGGTGTTCCCATTGCACTTGGGCGATTGTCTCACTCCATCTCGATTTTTCTCCTCTCTAATTATTAGTGGGTGGGTCATGGTCACCGTTGGCCGCAGTGCTAACTCGGGGCCCTAACACTCTTAGTTTAGTATAGATCAATACAAGTTATAATGTTTAACATGGAAAAATAGATATTTTTTTTCAATATTATTAAGAAAATATTTTTCAAACATTTAATTGCACCATAACATTGAAGGTTTGTAGCATTTGTGCGATGTGGATAACCGTGTCACATTCATTTTCCATAATTTTCGAATGTAGTTAAATATTTATGCCATCATTATTAAATATTTTTGTAATGATTTTTCATTGTTAAACTTCATAGGAAAACCACCTAAAATTAAAATCCTTGAAAATAGCTCATAGTCAAGTAAAAAACATATTTACAATTAGTTACGTCCCACCATAATTTAAGCAAGTCTTTGCATAAAAAATGAATAGGAAGATGATGGAAATAAAAATGAGTTACTCTCTACCATTATTTATGCTTTCTTCAACACTTTAACATGTAGGAGTAAAAGTGTAAATGTGGAAACTTAGTAGTGGTTGATACCCACCAAAAACTTACGCAAGTCCTTATTCCTTAGTAGATAATGTACTTTTCCACTTCATTTATTGTTGGCTCAATTGCACTTGACCCAGGTTCATATTTTACTTTGTACCAAAAAAACCCTCAGACATCTGCCCTTTCGGTAACAACCTGCAAGCACATCACAGTCTCATCCGAGGTGGCTATGGGTGGTTGCAGAATCAGGTTTCCGCATCCTTGAGGGACTATATGAGGTGGCTTTACTTCACTTTTATGTGTTTAATCAAACTTCTAACTTGTATCTTACTATTGTGTTTTGTATTATAACTTCTTACTTCAACATACTTAGATAAGCATAAACACATTACATATCAAGATAAATTGCTTTATTATAAAACTCAAGTGCAATCATTACTTCACATTATAGATAGAAAGAAAACATAACACAAATAGATACAAAATATGACCCAAAACTTCTTCTTCTTTATCAGGTATATCCTTTCTAGCACATTCAACCTCTCCAACATGTGCACGTAACTGCAAGTGGTCTGTGCACTAAGCTACAAACTCTTCCAAGGTCTCTGTGCACGCAGCTGTAGAGACTTCCCTTAAAGCCCGAAATAGACCAAAGACATAGAATAAAATAACTTGTGTTCATCAAATATCAACTTTTATCACTTTGACTTATCATTGCATTGCTTTGTATATCATTTACATTATTACAAAACCATGGTACACATACCATGGCCTGGAAAAAACAATCAGATCACTCCTCATACTCATTAGAAAATGAGGGGCTTTGACACACCCTGAAGCCCCTAAATGCCACACGATATATTTTACTTTGTGGTATCGAGCACCCCACTCCTTAAAATGCAGAGTCTTTTGAGAAAAAATGGACCAAGTTCGGCCACACCCAACAACCCCCCAACACTCACTTGTGACGTGTCGAAAGTCACTCAGCTGTTGTGCCCCGAATCTTTTTCGCTATGATGTTGTATGAATAATTGTATAGATGAAGTATCTTCATTGTCTACTTTTCTTCTTGTCACACCTCTTCTAGTAGTTTCTTTGTTGTTGGCCGAACATTATTTTGTAACACTTCTTTCTCTCTTCATCAAAGCTCCTTGATCTTCTCATATACTAGTTGTGGGATTTGAATAAACTCATCATTCCACATTTGAGTATGCTCTATCAATATGTGTTCCTTATGCCAAAGGTCTTCAAGTTGTTTCTGAAGATTAGCCTAGCGAGCCTCTACGAGAATGTTAAGGTCCTCACAGTTGTGCAGATTGCTTCGAACTACTTCTGCTTCATTTATATCTCTTATTCAATTCTCTTAAATTTTAAATTCTCCTAGAATGAGTTCCAAATCTCTATAGTTTAATATAACAGCTTTCCACATTCCTTTAATATGTCGGATATGCCTTTCAATGCAACTTTGAGATCCACTTCCCTCTCCTCAAGCACTTCCAGTGGCGTGACTGGTTCTAGCCTCATTTGTAGATCAATAATATTTACCTCATATTCAAAATTCAACTCCGCAATTTTATTCTTTGAATCTTGCATAATGAGTGCGAGCTTCACAAGCTTCTTCCTTGGTAATTATTCCTTGCCAACCCTTATGTATGACACTTCACTACAAGGAATTCCAGTTGTTTCTTCTAGATAATGTTGTTTCTGACCTGCTTCATCTCTTTCCTTGATCATGCAAACGAGATCCTTCTTCATCGAAGATCTTTCCTTCTCCACCTGTATGCTTGATAGTGAAGTGTGTCATTCTTTCCCTTTTAGCTCTTCTATGATGCCTTGGTGGAACTCATGCAATTTTTGCATTGGAAGCTCATTGATGTTAATGTTGATACTATCCCATCCTTTCATGCACTCTCTCTCTCTCTCTTCTACAGTTTCAAACTGTAGCACTCCTCTTGGTACCTACAAAATTATTAAACCAAATTTTGTCTGTATTTAATGCTCTGGATATGCTCGCTGACTTTTTTTCTCGTGTGGTTTGGTTGTCGGCTCCAGTTCCCTAGTTGTTGTCGAAAGTGTCTTTAATTTTGAAATACCTTGCTGAAATTATGCCAACAGTGTCTTTTATCGATCATCAATTTGGCTCCATCTGTCTACTATTACTTATTGGGCTTTCTCACTAATCTCGTCGATATCCCCATTAGTGAGGATGAGTGGTACTGCACCCTTTGATTTATTTACTTTATGCTTGTTTCTTGGGCTTTCCATATCTACTGTGGGTACGCTCTTCCTCATGAAGAAAGTTGAATCCTTTAGCTCCATTTCACTAGGATGGTCCTGGCCACCCTCTTCATGTTCTGGTTCTATTGCTTTTGTTTCTTTTTATGCATATTTCCCTATCTCTCTCTTTGTCTCTTTCTCAGTGTCCTTACCACTTGGACCCGCATGCTGTGTGATTTCCCTTTCTTCTTCAGTGCCATCGGTGGATGGTGTCATCCATTCTACTGACCATTTTTGTAGTATGGTGATGAGATCTTCCTCGATGACCAAATATGGTAGAGGATGCCATGTCTTTGTGGAATCCTTCCTAGCCTTGATGTATACCCTGTGAAAATATGCTTCCAAGTTTGTGATGTCCCTATATTGATCATATAAACTTGGTGACAATCTTGGAATCCGGTTCACCACCGGATGTATGTGAAGTTGCACGATATCCATCACTATGGTTCACTAACGAACCATTGCGTGCATAGGAAAGCATGATATTCTTTGTCCTTATTTGATAGATCTACATGACCTGGGTAAGAGCCGAGTATCTTGACCATCTAGAATAAAACGTATCCATTTTTTCGCTAGGTTGGGCTTTACCCATGTTCATCTTGTACTTCACACCAACAAAACCCTTAGATACTGGCCCTTTCGGCAATGAACTGCAAGAAAATCGCAGTCTCACCTGAGGTGGCTATGGGTGGTTGCAGAACCAGGTTTCTGCAACCTTGAGGGACTGCACAAGGTTTCTTTACTTCAATTTTATGTGTTTAATCAATATTCTAACATGTATCTTACTAGTGCGTTGTGTATTCTAACTTCTTACTTCAATGCACTTAGATAAGCATAAACACATTACGGTTCAAGATAAAATGTGACATTATAACATTCAAGTGCAATAATTACTTCGCATAACAGATAGAAAGAAAACATAACACATATAGATACATAATATGACCCAAAACTTCCTCTTCTTTATTAGAAAGATCCTTTTTGGTACTAAACCGAATGAAAAATGGCATTCCCTTTATTCTGGCATTCTAATTTTGCAGATCTTGTTAGATCCATTTCACATTAAAACCACAAAGAAACTTGTTTTATTAAAACAGAGAATAATTGTAGAAGCTACATTGTGGTGGACAATCTATCCTTTTAGAAAGTGAAGCTTGTTATTTATAGCCTTTTTTTGAATTACAATACTATGGGTCGCTACCATAGGTGGATACCATGGGTCAATACCGTGGGTAGATACCACTTACAATACCATGGGTAAATTCCATGTATAGATGAATACCATGGGTGGATACATACCATGGGTTAATGAATATCATGGACAGATGTCATTTACAATACCATGGGTAAATTCCATGGGTGGATAGATAACATGGGTGGATGAACACCATGGGTGGATGCCATTTTCCATTCGGATTAGGTACATTCAACTTCTCCAACCTATGCACACAACTGTAGGTGGTCTGCGCACTAAGCTACAGACTCTTCCAAGGTCTCTACGCACACAACTAGGGAGCATTACCTTAAGGCTGAAAAAATACTAAAGGAAAATAATATAATAGCTTGTGTTCATCAAATATCAAATTCTATCAATTCAACTTACCATATCCTTGCTTTATATATCATTTACGTCATTACAAAACCATGTTCCACATGTCGTGGGATGGAAAAAACAATCAACTAATACCCGATACCTGTTACAAAATCAGGGTCTTAGACCAAACCCAAAGGCCTTAGACATCACCCGATAGATTTGATTTTGCGGTGCCACACACTCCGCTCCTCAAAATGCGGAGTATTCAGAGAAAAAATGGACCAAGTTGGATCACACCCAACATATATCAATTTTCGATGTTTCTAACCATTATTAAAGTACATATAAAATTGTAACCATCCACGTAAATGCAAATCTTACTAATCGCTTCATATGAAAGAGTAACCATTAACCTAAATGCAGAGATTACTATACTCATGATACGAAACTCTTTCTTGCACATGGCTCATAAACTATTCATCCAATAATTTTCATAAATATACCTTATATTTCCAATACATCAACATTCTCAATGTGAACTTTAGCTAACAGATAACCATAATTTCCATAGCCATACATCAATATTCAAACAAAGTCATTTAAATAATTAAATAATCAACAATGGTAATAATAGACAATAGTAATATGATTCCCTTGGTTTATAATACCTTGGGATATTATAATTAATCCATCGTGTTCATAATATCAATCACTTGGGTTTATTAGTCTAAGGGTTCATATTCCTAGGGTATAATATTTATTCATATAGTTTATAATATTAATCTCGGGGTTTAATATAAATCCCTTGGATTTATAATCATGCACAACCATGGTACAATGTCACATTGTGACAAAGATTGTCTTAATATGAAAATCAACCATGGTCAAATGCCACATTGTGACAAAAATTATCTCAATATAAACTATGTTTAATATTAATTAATTATTAATCATTCTTATTAATTATTAAAAATTATTATTATTATTATCAATTATTAAAAGAAGAGTACTCAAATTAACAAGAATGGTCCAAAAAATTGTCTCGATCAACAATATTTATTTTTAAGATTTATAATATTTATCTTAGAGTTTTTATATATTAACTTTATAATATTTATCCCATAAGTTTAATATTATTATATGGATTTATAATGTCTTGAATTTTTAGTGAATAATAATAAATACTAATTAATCATAGTTAATCTATTAATTACTTATTAATAAACAATTATTTAATGAATTAATAATATTATATAATAATAGTATTAGTATCATACTCATACTAATTGATAATAATAATGAGATTGAAATTCGCATTCGACATATTAATTTTAATAATGTAATTGTGTTAGTATAATTTAATCTATTCAAATTAAAATATAAATTCTTATAACATTCATAGTTTTATTTATCAAAACGAAATGTAGATGTTCCATAAAGTTTACCCTATTCGGTGCTATAAGTACACCGGATTCAAGCAAAACCATTTAAATAATTAAACAATCAACAATGGTAATTTTAATTCCGATGTTATAATTTAACCTATTCAAATTAAAGTATAAATCCTTATAAAATTCATTTTTTTTAATCAAAATATAAAATCTTCATGATCCTTAAAATTTACACTATTTGGTGCTATAAGTACACCGGATGTAGAAACTTTATTCGTACACCGGATTCAAACAAAACCATTTAAATATTTAAAAATTCGTACACCGGATTCAAACAAAACCATTTAAATATTTAAAAAATTAAAAGTAGTAATTTTAATTCCAATGTTATAATTTAACCTATTCAAATTAAAGTATAAATCCTTATGAAATTCATTTTTTTAAATCAAAACGATATAAAATCTTCATGATCCTTGAAATATACACTATTTGGTGCTATATCTACACCGGATGTAGAGATATATATTCAGTCAAACTCACGTCAGTATCCTTCCACGTGGGCGAGCAGAAACAAAATACGGTCTTTACCGGTCACGCTTCATACACCGCTAACAACTTTACAGTCTTTACTTGTCACGCTCGATACACCGCTAACAACTTACAGTCTTTACCTGTCACGCTCGATACACCGCTTACCATTTCTGTGAGTTGAACGTTCGATGGTTATTACTTTACACATTCCATGGGCCAGTTATATGACAACGTTAAGAGAAATTCATTTCTTCTATGAGTTGCGGAAACTATCGCCTGCTGTCATCTCTGATCCTCTTCTGTTTTACTTCCGATGAATTCAATGCTGGAATGAAATGAATAGCGGAGATCCTATTGTGTTTTATCTTCCATGAATTCCATGGTGGAATCACATAAATATAAGTGGAGGGACAGACAGTGCGGAAGCTGGTTGTGAAGTGTTTTGAAACTGCCAGTGACACAGTTTTCTGGAGGGAGATTCGAAATTGTAACAATTTTCTAGAGGAAGATTGGAAATGATAATTAAGAAAAAAACCGAACGGCAGTTCATTTCAGAGAAAAAAACTGTGCAAGAGAAATGCCATTCACAGCTTCTCCCCGCATTTGAGGCTGTTGAGAGAAGTTTTTAACATGTTATAAGTGTTACTATCTACCATATTTGAGTTGCAGATCATGATTTGTAAGGCCATGGGGAAAGTTGAGTGGCGCATCAGTCTTCCACCATGAAAACAGATTTGGATGTCTTTGTGTTGAAAGACGGACTTAATAAAATACTGCAACAAATTGACACAAGATTTTAGGGAAAAAGAAAGTCATGGTCGATTGATTCAACTTATGAAATATGTTATTCACAAAGAGGAAAAAACCGTCAAATTTTAAAATCAGTCATATGGCCGACCTTTTTCTGGACCATCTTCCGGGACCAGAGAGTTCTCTGCAGAGTGTGAAGGATGGGCTGGAAGAGCAGTGAAGATCTCTGACAGAAACGCAGAGCCTACTTCATCAATCCATGCACGCCAACTGTGTGTCGAATGTCTCATGTGCAACCGGGTGAGTCTCTCCAAACAAATACTAGAATGGAAGGTAAATTTCGATAACCTCTATCAACACGTTAAATACAATTTTTCAACAATTGTTAATGCCCACCAAATTGCCAAAACCAGCACCGCAAAAGACATTGCTTCAAGATATACCAACCACTGGGTTTGTGGGTTCGGCATAAATTCTTCTCAAACACAGGTACAACTGTGGCTTATTACTCAACGCAAAGTTCGCATAATTGGAGTATACAGCAAAACCTTTTGCCTCAATGTGGTTTACAACAATTGTATCAATGTCTTCTAACATTCGATTTGGGTGATTCTTTTCTATAATCTGCAAAAACAGTCACCCAAATCGCATGTTGGAAGACATTGGTACAATTGTCGTAAACCAGTTTGAGGCAAGAGGTTTTACGAACTCCCGTCATGCTGCATACTCCAATTATACAAACTTGGGGTTGAGTAGTAAGCCACATCTGTACCTGTGTTTGAGCAGAAATTATGCGGGAACACACAAACCCCAAGGTTGGTATATCTTGAAGCAATGCCTTTTGCGGTGCTGATTTAGCAATTTGGTGGGCATTAACAATTGTTGAAAATTGTATTGAAGGCGTTGATAGAGGTTATCGAAACTTACCTTCCATTCTCGTATTTGTTTGGAGAGTCGGTTGCACATAAGACATGAAGTAGGCTCTTCGCTTCTGTCAGGGATCTTGGCAGCTCTTGCAGCCATCCTTCACAGTCTGCGAGGGAACTCGGAAGATGGCGCTGATATCTAGAAGAAGGGTGACCATATGACTGAAATCACCTTGTAGAATCTTAAGGTTTTCCTCTTTGTGAGAATCACTGGATTGACCACGACTTTCTTTTTCCCTAATTTTTTTTGTCTATTTCTTGCAGTATTTTATCACAAGAT
The DNA here is from genome assembly GCA_034641835.2 of Pinus albicaulis. NCBI lineage: Eukaryota > Viridiplantae > Streptophyta > Pinopsida > Pinales > Pinaceae > Pinus > Pinus albicaulis. The sequence continues at coordinate 805,848,667 of CM076575.1, read as the reverse complement.
GCAGAACATCCCACCACCAATAATTTTCAAACTGAGGGCGTGTATAAGAATTGGCAACTCCGATTGAAGGTAAGTACGTATAAGCAACACCACCGAGGCGATGGACGATGTTTTCGGTTTACAGTTTTGGAGATTAGTTTATTTTGATTTTTTCCGTGCATGATTCGAAAGGATAAGGAATTTGCGCAGGTTTCATGGTAAGTGACTGGTAAATTTATCAGGCGGATTTTTGAAGGTTTTTACGGTGGTTTTTTCCGGTATAATTTCTCTAAATTTTGATAGGAATTTATTGAAAATAGTAGTTTGATGGGTAATCTTGCACAATCTAAGTGCCTTAGTGGTTTTTTAGGGTGTTGAATTCATATATGCAATCAAAAAACAAGTTTAATTAACAGAAATCAAGATTTTATCTCAATTTTTTCAATGGATTCCACTACTACACCAAGGGCATTTTAAGACATTTGTTTAAGACAAAAGAAATCTTTTGTCTTAAAAAGTCACTTTTTATTTTAGTTATTTTATATTAAAATTTAATATCAATTGAATTGTCTTAAATATAAAATTTAAGACAAAAATAGTGTGAGACAAAAATAATTTGAGACAAAATTTTATATTTAAGACAAAAATAATTTGAGACAAAAATATTTAAGACAAAAACAATTTGAGACAAAAAAATTTAAGACAAAAGTATTTTAAGACAAAATTTTATATTTAAGACAAAACGAATTTGAGACAAAAATATTTTAAGACAAAACTTTATATTTAAGACAAAAGCAGTTTGAGACAAATATATTTTAAGACAAAAGCAAGTTGAGACAAAAATATTTTAAGACAAAATTTTAGATTTAAGACAAAATTTTAGATTTAAGACAAAAGCACTTTGAGACAAAAATATTTAAGACAGAACTTTATATTTAAGACAATGTCGACTTAAGACAATGACAATTAAGACGAAACCCATTTAAGATAGTTAGCAATTAAGACAAAATCATTAGCATTGAGAAGTTTGCATTGAAATATCCATGAGTGGATAGTGGATAAAATTATATTTTTTATTTTTGAAAATCGATATTCAAACCACATGAAATTTAATCATGTCATATTTATTTCTTTTATATTATACTTTTCTTTTTTCATTAAACCACATTCTAAAAATTTAATAAATAAATATATAAAAAAATATTATTTTTGGTTGGCAACTCAAGGGGATTTGAACTTTGAATCTCGTGTTTTAACCATAGCTGCTCCAACACTAATATTCTTGGGCATATTATGCTTTTTCCTGCTAAACGCTCCAAATAGAACCTCTAAGAACTAGTAGGGTCCAAGGAAAAGAGCTACAAGTTCCCCAAATCCGATCTACATTTCATGGACAATCACATTTCCCCCAAATGTCCTCCACATATTTGCCTTGGTGTATTGGAGTTTGAAATATACATAGGATGCCACAAGTAATCCTAATCATAAGACTCAACTTTCCTAATGAATAGGAGGCCTTAAAAATAAAAATAAAAAACATCTTAACTTATGCCTAAAGTTACTAAAATTTCCTATCCCAAATATGAAATTAGAAATTCTACAAAATTATAGGGCAACAAGGAAACCAACTTCCTCTTCCAAAAATCTCTAAGACCTTGTGGAGGACAAATACAAATTTTGAAATAAATTGTTGAAACTATGCTCTTGCATCAATAGCTACCAATGTATCCTTGTAGGCCACCCCCTTTAACAATAGTAATACCAATGTCCTTTACCAGCTAGAAGGAACTCCTTACACAATTCTCTCTTAGATCCCCTTAACCCATTGTAATGATTGTCTTTGATGCCTACCTAATTGCAAGCACATTAAGAAGCAATGTAGCATATATTTTCTGGTTGAGGATTTCAATAAGTATGTGATTTTGTTGACATCTTGTGACTGTCCCGTATGTCAATATATAAAATCTTGGATGCATGTCGCCCTGACACTATAACATGACTTAGTATTGCCTATCATACCGTGTCACTCCCTCCTCGAGACACCTAGAACTAGCTAACACTCCTTGTCACACAATCTTATTCATTCATTTATGAATTTTGACCTAGTGCGCCTCTGTTATGTTTTCTTGGCACTCCCTAACACTCCTTAGCACACATTGGCACACCTAGGCACTGAAACAACTTTGTATGCTTCCCTAGCACTCTAACGTGCCTTGGAACTTCCTAGAATACCATGCCACTCCCTTCTTAACACACCTGGTACTGGCTTATACTTCATTTCCATGCATTTTAAACTAGTGCCCCCTTGTGTTTCCCTGACACTTGGCCCTCACACTCCCTAGCATGTGTTCATGCCACACCCTGGCACCTTATCCAACCCTTTATGTAACCATAGGCTTACGTCCTACAAGTCTTATTCTGACCTTCCCCTAACACAGTTTATCCTTGAGACACTTGGAATTCGTTGACACTACTTGGCACACACTCTTATTCGTTCATTTCCATGCATTTTGACCTAGTTCTCCCTTGCAATGTCCTGGCACTCCCTAACACTCCTCAACATCCATTGACACTTTCTAGCATTTGTTAGCATGCCTTTTCATTCCTTGGCACACACTGACACTCCTTAGTTCTCATGCCCTCACAATTACCCTTAATTTTTTGGAACTTGGGAACCCAACCAAGTCTTGCCTTGACTATAACAAATTGACCAAGCTATGGTTACTAAAACTAGATTATGCCTTGTTCACCTAATAAATGGCTATAACCCCTCACCCATTTAACCCATAAACGCTAAACCCCTAACCCATTTAACCCCCTAAACCCTTAACCCCTAACCCCTTAAACCATAATTCCCGACCCCTAACCCATTTAACCCCCTAAACCCCTAACCCATTTAACCCCCAAACCCTAACCCCTAACCCCTAACCCCTAAAATACTTAAATACTAAATCCCCTAACCCCCTAAACCTCTAAACCCCTGACCCATTTAACCCCCTAAACATCTAACCCCTTAGCCTCTAACCCCTTAACCCCTTAACCCCTAACCCTAACCCCTAAAATCCTTAACTGCTAAATCCCCTAACCCCCTAAACCTCTAAACCCCTAAACCCATTTAACCTCGTAAACCCTAAAATTCTAACCCTTAATCCCTAACCCCTTAAGCCATAATTCCCAACCCCTAACCCATTTAACCCCCTAAACCCCTAAAACCCTAACCCATTTAACCCCTAAACCCTAAACCCTAAACCTCTAAACCCTTAAATCCCTAAACCAGTAAGACCTAAATCCCTAATCCCTTAACCCCTAAACCCCTAAACCGTTAATGCTTAACCATTAACCCATTAACCCCTCAACCCTAACCCCTAAATCCTTAACTGCTAAATCCACTAAGCCCTAAGCCCTTAATCCTTAATCCCTTAACCACTAGCTCATTATTCACTTAACCCCTAACTGCGCCTAAATCCCCTAACACCTAAGCCCCCAATCCCTATTCCCTTAACCAATAACTCATTATTCCTCTAACCCATTAATGCGCCTAAATCCCCTAACCCCTAACCCCCCAATCCATAACCCCTTAACCACTAACTCATTATTCCCCTAACCCCAATCCCTAATTCCTTAAATACTAATTCATTATGCCCCTAACACTTAAGCCCCCAATCCCTAACCCCTTAACCAGTAATGAGAATATACCACAATGGGCATGCACAAGAAGAAGAACCAAAGAAATCAAATTCAATAAAGGAAGCACAACCACCACTCCAAACTCGCTTCTCTTAAACACATACAACTGCAATAAATCCCACTGAAGCTTACAAATTTATCAAGCCCTAATTAACTTACTAACAAATTCAACAAGCCAACATGCTACAATTTGTTGAGCCACCCCCAAATCAATTAGTAATTATTTCATGAATGTACATTTGTTTGTAGTTTTATTTAAAATGTTGAAATTCTCTCAAGAGTGTATAGAATATATCCAAAAGTTTAAAAAATGGAAATTTTGCTTACCTCCACAATGTATCATCACACCTGGATAGGTGGAAACATACAAGTCTAAATCTTCTACCTCTAAGTCTCAATGGCACTTCAACATGTCAATAACATACTTGCAACAATGCTTAATGAGTTTTGTCTATTAGCTAAAGAGATGTACATTCATCCATCCAAAAATAAACATCTCAATCAATCCAACACCATAAATTGTGCTAAATAGTTCATCATGTTATTTCAAATATTACAATATTTTCTTATATTAGCTCACATATTCCTTGAATATTTGAAAGCCAAACTACCTTAGCACAATATACCATAAAGATTTGTACTCTAAAAGACAAAAAAAGACAACAAACTAAAATAGGAACTTTAACTCTAATCCAGACACTTCATTCTTGGCAACATGATATCTAATGAAGATGATATGTGGAAAAAAAGGCTTCATATATTGTCTATCATATGTCAAACCGAGTGAACAAACACATGCATAGAAAACATCAGAAATAGGGTTCATAGATCGACTTGTATTATATGGTTTCAAACCCTTCTTGTCTCCTTTAAGGGGGGTTTCCGGAGGTCTTAAAAAAGACTTCCTTTTGATAACCAAATGGATTTTTTCTTTCACACATGTATGGAAACGTACTTTCCAAATCATATTGTAATAGATTCATAAGGTGATATTATTGGTATTAACTACACCTTATTTGGAGACATCATTTTTATTGTAGGGGTTGGTACCTTTCTATTGGATGTGGTTGGTGATGTGAAGACTACTCAACCTCTGGTAAAGATTCATACTAACTCTAACAAGCTTATGGATGCTTTTTTACAAAGGGAGACCCCTCTAAGCTTAACTCATTGGATTCTTTGTTTGTTCATGCTAATTATTGTTCTCAACTTTCCTTCTACAAGGGGTTGAGACTATTTGCTTCATTTATTTTACATGGCCCGGTGAAAGAAGAAGAATGGAGATTGTCTCCACATCTTTTCCATTTCGCTAAGTTACAAAAAAGAGTCAAATTCTATATCCAATAGACTAATAGTCTCTTGATACACCTTTAGTGAGCTATGCATAGCTCTCACCTATCACTGTAGCTCAATGAAATGACATATAATAGCTCCAAGACACCATTATAAATGGAGTAGTTGTGAATTTGTTGTTAAATGATCGCCTCCAAATGTTCAATTCTCATGAATTTTGGGGGAGGGGGTCTTTTGGTGTATTGAGCGGGGTAAGGGGACATAAGGGTAGCATGGATGGGTAGAAGTGAGAGGTTTAAGCATGGTTTACTGAGATCTATAATCCTAACATTGGAGAATGAGAAGGAGCCTTAGGGCCTTATGGCATAGGGGCTAGGGGACCTGTAGGTAAGGCAATGAGAGAAATTGATAGGGGAACCCCCAATAGTTGTGACAAGGGGATTAGGGGTTACATTATCACAACCCATACGCACTTAACCCATAACCACTAAAGTCCCTATCCTTTAACCCCAAAGCCACAATCCCTTAATCCCTACACCCATAACTCATAACAAATTAACCCCTTGATCCCCTAAACCCAAAGCCATTAACCCTTTAACCCCTAACCACTAACTTAGAATCCTTGAACCCCATAAACCCTAATCCCATATTCTCTTAAACCTTGACCCTTAACCCATAACTCCTAACCCCTAAACTCATTAACCCCTAACCCCTTAACCTTCTGACACCTAAATAACATAACCCTTAGGCACTTAACTTGTAAATCCCCTGATATGTAAGCCCTTGATGGTTAATATTAACCCCTAAATCCCTTAACCACTAAGCCATTAACCTCTAACCCTTAAACCCCCTATACCTCAACCCCCTAACCTCTAAATCCCATAAGCCCTAACCCTTTACCCTTTACCCTTAACCCCTTGCTCCTAAACCCTTAAACCCATTAACTCCTAGAACCCCTTATCCTTTATTCCAAACCAGAGGTGCTCCAATGCTAATATTCTTGGGCATATTATGCTTTTTCCTGCTAACCACTCCAAATACAACCTCTAAGAACTAGTAGGGTCCAAGGAAAAGAGATACAAGTTCCCCAAATCCAATCTAAATTTGATGGATAATCACATTTCCCCCAAATGTCCTCCACATATTTGCCTTGGTGTATTGGAGATTGAAAAATACATAGGATGCCACAAGTAATCCTAATCATAAGACTCAAATTTCCTAATGACTAGGGGGCCTTAAAAATAAAAATAAAAAAGCATCTTAACTTATGCCTAAAATTACTAAAATTTCCTATCCCAAATATGATGTTAGAAATTCTACAAAATTATAGGGCAACAAGGAAACCAACTTCCTCTTCTATAAATCTCTAAGACCTTCTGGAGGACAAATACAAATTTTGAAATAAATTGTTGAAATTATGCTCTTGCATTAGTAGCTACCAATGTATCCTTGTAGGCCACCCCCTTTAACAATAGTAATACCAATGGCCTTTACCTAGAAGGAACTCCTTACATAATTCTCTCTTAGATCCCCTTAACCCATTATAATGATTGTCATTGATGCCTACCTAGTTGAAAGCACTTTAAGAAGAAATGTAGCATATTCCTGGTTGAGGATTTCGATAAGTATGTGATTTTTTTGACATCTTGTGACTGTCTCGTATGTGAATATATAAAATCATTTTTTTTGTACCAGTTTAAGGATTGATACCATTAAGTGTGTACGCTAACATGGATGGAACACTAACTGCATGTTGTATATATTGTAATGTAAATGAATAATCTCTTCTGGAAAAGGCTCCCCTCATAATGCCATTTTGCAAATGCTTGCACTCAGTAATTGTGGTCAGATTTTAAGGTTCCATGTTCTTGTAAGGGTAAACCTACCTATCCATCTCTTTAAACGCACACATCACACATGTTGGCTTGATCTTGTGCTTGTTGTGGGGAAAATGTTGTTGCAGTGGAACCCCCAAATCAGATTTATTTGGGTTGACCCTGATTTGAATAGCTCTGAATGAATTCAAATTACCCTTGCCTTGACTGCGCAATCCTCATTGGCATCTCCAATGGATGTGCGATGCATTGGATGCATCAACATAGTCACAACTGATAGTCACACTGCCCTTTCACCTATCTCTCCACTGAGTCTCCACTGGAACTTCCATGCAAGTAGTTAACTGTTGTCTCTGTTCAGTTGATTAATGAGTTATTATTTGTGAATTAATTTAACTAATTAATTCACTCCACTCCCACTAATGTATCAATCAGTTAGAAATAGACACAATTAGTTCAATCGAGTTTAACTCCAAGGATGTAGTTAAACTGAAACAAACTCCATGACCTACTTCACCAAATCCATCATAACTCTGCCACTTGAGTCCTGACTTGAGTCCTCCATGCATGAACACCAGTAAACCCTAGGTATTGTGTAATTCCTTCAGCTAGATGATCTACCACACCTGTTAATTGAAATTAAGTGCTCCAAGAGAATAAGTTGTTATTTAGGGTCTAGTTGTTATTTAGGGTCTAATTATTATTAAGAGCTAATAATAATCAACATTTCTATTTTTAGATCAGCGATCTATAAATAGACTTCACCCAATATGTCTAAAAATAGAAATCCATCTATTTTTCCAACTTGACCAACCATCCAAATAGCATCCTGCAACTTCTGAAATATGGTCTCCATGTCTAAAAATAGACATAGTCTAAAAATAGACTTGTGCCAAAAATCGCCTGCGGGCCCACTTAGTGAAGGTGACTCTTTTCACTAAGCTCATCATCTTGTTGAATCTCAACACCTAGAACTCGCTAACACTCCCTGTCACACTCTCTTATTCATTCATTTATTAATTTTGACCTAGTGCTATGTTATGTTTTCCTAGCACTCCCTAACACTCCTTAGCACGCATTGGCACATCTTGGCACTTGGAACATCTTTGTATGCTTCCCTAGCACTCTAACATGCCTTGGCAGTTCCTAGAATACTGTGTCACTCCCTTCTTAGCACACCTGGAACTAGCTGATACTTCATTTCCATGAATTTTAAACTAGTGCTCCCTTGTGTTTCCTTGACACTTGGCCCTCACACTCCCTAGCATGTATTCATGCCACACCCTGGCACCTGCCACATCTTGGCATGCCTACCATGCCTTGGAACTGCCTAACATGTGTTAGTACTTCTAGGAATTCCCTGACACACCTTGGTATTCCTTAGCTTTCATGACGTCATAGATAATCTTACTTTTTTTGCGACTTGGGAACCCAACCAAGTCATTGGAAAATAAATGTTGTTCCCAACCCAAAGTTTCCCTTTGTCTGAAACTACTTTGTGCAACCCTTTATGTAACCACAGGCTTACCTCCTACAAGTATTATTCCGGCCTTCCCCTAACACACTTTATCCTTGAGACACTTGGATTTCATTGACACTACTTAGCACACACTCTTATTCGTTCATTTCCATGCATTTTGACCTAATTCTCCCTTGCAATGTCCTGGCACTCCCTAACACTCCTAAACATCCATTGACACTTTCTAGCATGTGTTAGCATGCCTTTTCATTCCTTGGCACACACTGACACTCCTTAGTTCTCATGCCCTCACAATTACCCTTACTTTTTTGGAACTTGGGAACCCAACCAAGTCTTGCCTTGACTATAACAACTTGACCAAGTTATGGTTACTACAACTAGATTATGCCTTGTTCACCTAATAAATGGCTATAAACCCTCACCCATTTAACCCCCTAAACCCTAAACCCCTAACCCATTTAACCCCCTAAACCCTTAACCCCTAACCCCTTAAACCCTAATTCCCAACCCTAACCCATTTAACCCCCAAACCCTAACCCCAAAAATCTAACCCCTAGCCGCTAAAATCCTTAACTGCTAAATCCCCTAACCCCCTAAAACTCTAAACCCCTAACCCATTTAACACCCTAAACATCTAACCCCTTAACCCCTGACCCCTAAAATCCTTAACTGCTAAATCCCCTAACCACCTAAACCTCTAAACCCCTAAACCCAGTTAACCTCATAAACCCTAAAAGTCTAACCCTTAACCCCTTAAGCCATAATTCCCAACTCCTAACCCATTTAACCCCCTAAACCCCTAAAACCCTAACCCATATAATCCCTAAAACCGTAAACCTCTAAACCCTTAAACCCCTAAACCACTAACACCTAAACCCCTAACCCCTTAACCCCTAAATTGTTAATGCTTAACAATTAACCCATTAACCCCTCACCCCTAACCCCTAAAATCCTTAACTTCTAAATCTCCTAAGTCCCTAATCCCTAATCCCTTAAGCACTAGCTCATTATTCACCTAACCCCTAACTACGCCTAAATCCCCTAACCCCTAAGCCCCCTAAACCTCTAATTTATTACAAAGCACATTTAAATTGTCTATATATCATTGAGCTTCTCGTCTATTAAAATTTCAAATATGGAACAAATGCTTCAACATTTTTTTTTATACCCCATGGGAGAAAATATTGTTATATTGTTGTTTTGAATGGCGCAGTTTGATCCGTCCATTTCTTCCTATTGTAGTTTGCAGGAGGTTCTTGATCCCACCATTTCTTCCTATTTAAGTCTTTTAATCCAAGTTGAAGGAGCTAAAGGGGTTGAGTTGTAGACGAAGCCAAGGAGGATGCATGGACTACAACTTGCTCGAGGTTCCCAATCCTGCCTGTTCTTCCTATTGAAATTGAAGCCTTTTTATCCCAGTTGAAGGAGATGAGGAGGAGCTGAGCGAGTTGAGTCACATGAATAGTCAAGGAGGATGCAGGGATTGCGACTTACTCGAGTTTCTTCATCCTGTCAATTCTTCCTATTGAAATTGAATCCTTTTCATCCCGGTTGAAGGAGTGGAGAGGGGTTGATTTGTATGTGCAATCAAGGAGGATGCAAGGATTGAGGTTAAGGAGGATGATAATGATTGGGTTAACTGGGTAATGATGCAATTCAACCTAGCCATATATGCAAGGTTGTTTTTCTTCATGAAGTCGAATGAGATCTACTTTCATCCACACATGTTAATTATTACAAAGAGAAAGGCAAATATTGAGAGGTGATGTAGTCAAAAGGGATTATTATTGGCAGATTTCATGTTTCAACCATTCAAGTCTTGGATAGGGTGTGCTCAAGGAGGATAATTCTAGGAAATGTTCGTATTTCATCCATACAAAGGACAATCAATAGATATATATGGTTACTAAATGAAAACAACAAGTTATTACAAAGGGGGCATCATATTGAACTATTTCTAGTAGGTTGGAACTTCATAATAAGAAAAAAATAAATATCATGGAGAAGCAGTGCCACGATGTTGTGTTGACTTGTTGCTCATACATTTAATGCATTATCATGAGTATTATGTGCTAAAACAACACATATTTTAGAAGACATGCACCTCACTAAAGATAATTTCCACATATTTGTCAATTAAAGGAAAAACATTAGCTACGAAGTGTTTTGAGAAGGTGTGTACTTTCAAAAAATCTAGTTTTGAAAGAGAGAAAATTCACTAGAGAGGAATTGTGACATCCAGAATGATCTAGCACACAAGCCTTTAACCCACAATTTGATCCTCTTCTCTTTCCTCGACTACATTATCTCTCCTCTCATCCTGTTCTATAAAGGAGAGGTGCAAGTCCTCATTCTAGAGGGTGGATTTACTTACAAAGGTGTCAAGAGCTTCTCATCACCTACCCTCATCCAGTTTAGACTTGAGAGCACTTCCACTACTGCATGTAAGAGCTTGATAGGGTAGCCCATGGTACAATGTCTTTATGATTTACTTTCTAACACTTTATTCACATATCAAATGGATTCTAAGGATTGTCTTTTGTATATGTTATCATGCTACAAGGATTGTGTTGTCATTAAAGTGCACTTATTTAAATTTTACTTTCATATAAGGTGCATATTCTTTTCTTCTTTTCCATCTAATCCCTACAAGTATTTTAATTAAGAAACTCATCACATCCCTCTATAATCGAATTTGTACTTCAATCTATATCCTCTTTAAAGCACTCAAAAACAACATTTTATGTTGGATTAATCTAAACTTACACCTAAATTATGCACAAACATCTTAAAATAATCCTCATGAATAAAAATAATAATAATCCTCTATTTATAAAAACAATAAATGATTAAACAACCATAACAATTATATCACTACTCTACATAACAATTATATCACTCTAAAACAACTTTTTTAAAGGCCGACTAATATTTTGTTTTAAAATCCTAAATTATTATTTTAACTAAAAATTAAACTAAAAATTATCACAATTCAATTTATTTTATTTAATATACAAGATAAAATATTCATTTTAATTTTATAATAATCAAAATAAATAAATTAACAGTTGCATCCAAAACATGAATAAATTACCAATTACATCAGAATTATAATAAGGAAATATATCGAAAACTAGAAAATATGATTTTGATGTTTAATTCAGAATGCAGAAGAGCAACCTATAGAAATTAAAAATTTACAATAAAACTCCTCTTCACACCCATATAGAGTTATAATTATTTTAATTTAAAAACATGCGCATATATAGAGTTATAATTATTTTAGTTTAAAAATTTACAATAAAACTCCTCTTCACACACATATAGAGTTATAATTATTTTAGTTTAGAGTTATAATTATTTTAGTTTAAAAACATGCGCATATATAGAGTTATAATTATTTTAGTTTAATTAATTCAGAATGTAAAAGAGCAACATATAGAAATTAGAAATTTACAATAAAACTTCTCCACATTCGAAGAACCTGCGCATATAGAGTTATAATTATTTTAGTTTAAAAATAAAGCTATTTTAATTGTGGTAATTTAGAAATTAAAACAATCTGTTCAAAGAGCGGAAAAATGATGAAAAAGAAGAGGGAAAATAGACACGATGAAAGTTGGAGACAGGTAATTGTTCCTAGCAAGTCGAGAGAGGAGCGCGAGAGAGACTGGTCGACTCTTACGACGAAGTATTGTTACATTGTTTTCTCTCTCGGGACAAGGCCAACCTCGCCTCCAGTGACAGGGTCAGCCTCGCCTCCATTTGATAGGGCTAACCTTCCTCCATTTTCCGGGGTTTTTAGGGTCTTAGTCATGCTTCTAGACTTTACCAATGTGTCTAACAAATTGTGGAGTGGAAGCTTCTAAGGGGGCAGTGCCAAGAACATTTCAGAGTTTAGCCCCTTTGATTGGATAGGAAATGCATCGACTCTTAGGTTTTTGTCTGTGGTAGGTTATAGAACCAAAAGGGGACAATGGATTCGCAACTCTGGTTCAGTTTTCCGATATTGGTTGTGGTGGATATAGCCCTAGATGCGGCTTTCAAGTCGTTGATTTTGGAGATCTTAAAGGTTCTGTGTGCATTGAGTTATGGAGAGCAGTCATTGCACTTGCAATGTTTGTGGTGATTAATGCTGAGATTTTAATTGTTGATCCTATTAGGGCAGAAGTTGCAATGCATGAAGGCACTATTGGGTTCTGTTGGATCTTGCAAAGTGGTGCTGAGAGGGGTACAACCAGAAGCATCAAAGGTACACTGCACTTTGCATCACTTTCTCAATCTTACTTGTTCATAAGTGATCCTATGAAACCAACATTCCCAATTTATATGCCATTCAGTCTCTTTTGCCTTTCATTTTGCACAACTTTCTTAATTTACTTTTCCATGGACGATTATGTGAAATTAATCATCGCTATTAGCTACACTTGTTAGTTGTGTGCTGGTGGAGAGTCGGTTTGCTTGAGCGCTTCTCCAATTACATATTGAAAGGCTCAATCTGAGTACACTCAAAATCTGAGTCTTCCTTGGAAAGAATTTGAGCCACAATATCACTTGCAGATACAAGTTATGAAAGAATGTACACAGTTGCTTTTAGTATCTGCACATCAGCAGAATTAGAGAGTATTATTGCTGGTCTAACTAGGAGTGATTAAGTGGTTGGCTCTCCCTGCTTTACAGGCTTTCCATACTCTTCCAATGGTCAAAACAGTTGATTCACAATCTTGCAAATCCTTGGAAGTAGAAACCATTGAAACAGATGGTACTAGTTCGCAAGGAGAGTTTGACTGATTACACTGGTTGGGGAAGAAACTGGGGTCACTCTGCTTATAAATCCCCCATGACATTTTACTCTAGTACATTTACTAATTATGTTTAGCCATTTCATATGTATCACTTAATAAGATTGTATCGATCCATCCAAGCGAAGGGCTTTCGATCTTCTGATTTTGTTTTCCATGTGGAAGGGATTCGATCTTGTGATTTTGTTGCAGAGTCCATCCTTTGAGATGCTCAAACGCAGAATGAGGTGGCCTGGGTGCTCGCGTCCATGAAACCATTGAGGGAGCTATGGCATCAATGGATATAGTACAAATTTCAGCATCTCCACTTCCAATCTCTCCATTGAGACTACTTTGTATAATAACCATGTGGGAGGGGAAACGAAAGAAATAAGAATCAATGTTGTAGCAGAGAGGCTTGGCTGGATCATGAGCAAAAGGCTAGAAAGATGTGGAGGAGATGCACTCAAAAGTTCCTACAGAACAAGAGGATTCCATTACCAACTTGCAGAGTATTGCAGCTCATCTCCATTGGAAACCCTATTCGTTTGATGGAAGGGGATGGAAGGCTAGTGTATCCATAGTGGGATCTTATTTGTCAAAGCTCGACCACAGCTGCGGCAGCAGTAGTCGATGGCAACGAGGAAGAAGCTTATAATGTCAGTTTGAGAGACATTGCTTTATCATTCAAAGAGTGGTTTCCAGACAGAAGACTTCAACCTCGAGCATGGAGAAATGAGTAGTGTTTTTTTTTGTAAAATTAAGCAGTTCGATTAATGATTGTTAATAAAAATACAATGGTCCGCAGGGGTCAGAGCGACCTGCCTGCGTTGACTGGGTAGCCTTTTGTTTACATTACATTCAGGGCATGTGCCGGCTGCATATACAGTGCGCTGTCTAAGGAAAGTTTTCGTGGAGCCCGTGAGGTGATCCTGCCTGTGTGGTGGGCAGCTTGCTTCGAGGTGGACAGAATGCTGCGAGGTGGGCAGAATTTGTAAATTTTTAATATCAAATAATTTATCCTAAAGGATTTAAGAAAGCCCAATATCTAATTATCAAGAATTTTAAGAAATTCAAATACCTAATTATGAGGAATTTATACGCCAGTGTCTATTTTAAATGCAAGGGCCGCCATTAGCTAAATCTGGTGCTGGAAAGGGATGGAAGTAGGAGATACGTTTTTTGAGAAGAATGCATTTTTTTTCTGCCTTGTAGAAGTTGTCTAATCGTCCCAAAACCATCTAGCAGGTTCACTGCAAAACTATCTTGCGTCCCATTAGTTTCTCCCAACACTAGAAAAGGGGGTGACATTATATCGGCGGATTGAACTTAGTTTCTCGCAACACTAGAAAAGGGGGTGACATTATATCAGCGGATTGAACTTGGGGGTTTATATTTACTGTGCAAGAAATCTCCTCTATCTTGATAGCCTGAAAGAAAAATATAAAAACTGGTCAAGAGATGAGATGCATATGCATTGAATATATATCAATCACGATTTAGATTCCAACCATGCAAAAAAAAAGACAAAAAGGCATTGCAGCCTCTTCATTTTTTTTCTTAAGACAGTCCCTTTATTTATTTTGGGTGATTATGTTTATTTGTTGGTAACCCTTTTCCTTCCTTTTCTGCATGCCCTGTGTAGATTGGTGTCTGTGAGAATAAAAATTGTTCCTATCTTATAGCTTCTTAGAGCAGTAGCTCAAACTATACAACTCTACAATTTCAAATGGCTTTGGGACTCTTAGGTAGAGCCATATTGAATGCACTAAGGGTAGAACTAGTAAAGTAATTCAAATCAATATATTGTTAGAGAAGATCCCAACCAACCTTTTTCACAATTTAAGTGAGAAGAAAAAGAAAGAATTTGAAAACTCACTTGTCGATCCATGCCGAAGATGAAATAAATAGGTTTAGGACTCCCAGGCTGTGAACTCGTATAGACATAGTAAACAAGAAATGGTTGATTTACTGACTTGCTAAGGTTGACGAATATTTAGTAACCTGATCAATGCAAAGAACTAGTCAGCTTTCATCTGATGAACTGAAGTCAGCTTTCATCATGTTGAAAAGCATATATTTAATATTTATACTTGATTTATATGGGATGGAGAGAATTTTTGAGTTTTACAGCTCGAATATAGGGTGTTGTTTTAAGGCAGTTTCGATTCTTGTAGGTTCTTTTTTCCATCTATTCTTCACATTGATATTGTGCCAAAATATTTTGATTTGCAGTTCAAATTATTTCCTCAAAAAACACAAAATAATTGGATTTTCCTGCTTGAAACATTCTGTTAAACACTTTTTCTTTTTTAAATTATTTGTTACTGAATTTTTGTATTATATGCTCTTAGTTCATGTTTTTTCGTAAAGTAGAAAACTTCATGCTCTTGCCACTAGGATTGCTCATTGACAGAAAAGTGCAACCGCCATTGACCTTCAACTATTTTTTGTTTCAGGTGCACTTCGTCATCCCTCCAAGATAGGCTAAGTAAAGGGTCATGAAGACGTCGTGTGGATGAAATATACTTGAAGCTTTGCACAAGCACTTGTATGTTATTTATTTCTCCTCTCTTCTTGTGATGGCTACATTATTTTGGTTTGGGGTTAATAACTTTCATGGAAATGATCTTCGTAACTGCAGCTTCTAGGACACCCCTCCATGATGCATCTTTTGGGACAATACCTTTCATGACAAGCATGCTTTTCATGATCCCCAAGTTTAATCTGTATAACACAAAGGTTTTTGCAGCTTGGAAGGGAACACATTTTATTGCACAAATGTTGTGATGAACTGCATTTATGAGTGCCTTCATGTCCAACCTTCAAACAACAAGATTTGCTGCAATTGGATGATTTGTCAAATAAGGAATAGATCTTCATACACGTATGATTTTTCTTTCTGCAATCATGATTCCCATCATGACCTGCAAAATTCTGGCATTCCTCCACTTCATTTCCTCGATCTAATAATTAGAGAGAACACTATGTGCACTTGTCAACACAAACATGATTACTCGTACAAGAGTGATCATAGGAATGGCCTTTCTCTAGAACACATTGCCAAAAACATTCAGAACATTTACAACCACATACAGAGAGCCCCTGCTTCAATTCTGCTAGGGCTAAAATTTCCTCCAGTTGCAAATTTTGTATATCATTGTTGCCAAAAAATTCTACAGTGTTGCTGCAAAGCCACTTCTGAACACGATCATGCCATCTCTCAATCAATGCCCCTAAGAAGTCCTGAAATATAGAGTGCCATAGATCACCATTTTTTCCTCTTCTTTCCAAGACACATTCTAGTCTTGATCTGAGACGACACAATATTTTATCATTCGATGTAGATTCATCTAGAGCTGCAAGCTCAAGACCTATGTCCTGCAAATCAATGCAGAGATCCCCAAGTTCTATTGGAGCATCACCTACCACTTCCTGAGTGTCAAAATTCATAAGCACCTTGTTCGTACCTGGCACAGAAAGGCATCCTGCCTTGACAGTAGAAACCAAATTCCTGCGAAGGATATCAACCTTCATAGCAACACGCTTAAAATATACAGGGGTCCAATCCTTCACCGCTATCTAGGCAATAAAAAGTTTCAAATCCCTCAAGAAGGCACGACCACTATCATAACTATGTTCAAGCTCTTCCTCTACTATCAAAGCTATATCATATAGGCTTTCTTGATGATATTCTCGTCGAGTAAAAGGAGGCAATGCAGAAAGTTTAACCATTCCTCCGTACATCTTTGTCAAGAGGTTTTCACGAGATACTTTACAAATTTGTAGAAGTTTTACACGGAATTTATCTTTTAATTCCTCCACATCAGAGACATCTACATCCTTGATAGCGATGTGAAATAGTCCCTTGAATAAATTTTCATCGTTCTTCACCAAGTTCACCCCACTTTGGAAACACTGGAAGATGGCTTCTGTCTCCTTGTCAAAATGAAAATCCTGATTAATAAAAAAAAAATCACAAACGACAATTAATTTTTAAGTAGTTATGAAATTTAAAGGAAAGAGGTGAGGCCACTAAAATATGAGAAAATTAACCAGAAAGACCATGAAAAATATGACCATTTGCAAAACAAACCTTCTTGTTGAATATTGTTAAATTACTCAAGGCAGCATTTAGGACTGAGAGTAGCATATCTTCTTGCTCTGTTCTCTTAAAACTCCCCAATCCCTCAAAGTCCATCAGTACATAGAGGCAATTTGAATCCATCTGCACTATCATCCAAACTCCATCAGTGCATCTGCCCCCTGCTACATCAAGAAGGGAGCCAGACAGATGGTTTAATAAGTAAGACTTGCCACTACTTTGCTTTCCCATTGATGAGATCACCATGATTTTACCATCCCACTGACTCAAGACAACGTCATATAAGCCAAAGCGGAGCAAGTTTGCTAGAGATATGCTATATGCAAAAGTGTGATGTGGAGGGATCTGAATCCATCGAGCAAGGGCTGTAGTCCCTTGTTTTCAGCCCGAGCTATTTGGATGGGTACAAGACAAATAAGTTGACAGATCCATTTTCCTAGCAGCCTCTTTTTATAATAAGGGAACAAGACACCTACACCATTTGAGTCCCAGCTTTCAGACATGATAACTTGAAATTGAATCCTGAGATTTGAAAAATCTTTTCCTTTTTCTTTCTCTAAGTTCTCAATCAGGAGTTGCAAGTACTCTTCAGATTTTCTTTGCCCATCATCTGCTCCAAGTGTATTTCTTGACTTCAACAAAACATGGATGGTAAGATCCCTGATACTTCATCTACTGAGTGCAGAACTAACAACAGACTTATCAAAAACGTGATAGATGTAGTCTAATGTAGCACAAGTCTTATGAGAGTCCTGGTCCATGGAAACTTTGCAATCTCTTTCTGGATTTGACTTGTGTTTAGCTAATTCTTGAAACTCCAAAACTTCCGTAGCTGAAACTAGATTCAATATACTAGAAGAAAGAAACCCAGCAACAACATTGCAGTATACAAGGTGAATCTGACACCTATAGTATACAAGCTTCACCTGGAAATCAGCAACGTCTTCAGCAATTTTATCCAAGGAAATGTTTTTCAGAAAGGACATGGCCTCACCTAGCATGTAAACTTTGAGCTCAAATTCTGATGAAGCCTTGCTTACAGCTTGAGAATTTTCTTGAACAGTTTTTTGAGAAGAAGATGAGATAAATTCCTCTTTGTGGTCTGAACACATTCTAGACATCTGAAAAACAAAGAGAAAAGAACCATCCCCTGAAATGCATGCGTTTAAAAAATCTGAAGAGAGAGTAATGTACTTAGATTTCATCAAAGGCTGATGATGAAGTTCTACGACCCTAACCCTGTTCACGTCATCAACTAGAAGCAATTCTGCTTTCCCAGGAATACACTGCATCCATATTATATTTGTACTCCCAGAAAACAATTCCAACATAATTTCAACACTTGTCCAGTCTATATTCTGGAATGATTCATCAAACCTGTATATTAAAACCTTGGATACTTGAGCATCATATAAAGCTAGGAATCGTGTACATTCTTCAAAAGCTACCAAATGAAAACCTCGTTTAAATGTGCGAATAGGATTGCTCCCACATAGTAATGGTCCTAGCTTTGGGGACATGTACAGGTTCAGGGCATTATCAAATATCTCGTGAAAACTTCCTTACCAAGATGTATGGAGGAGTGGTTGTACTTGCTGCAATGGTTCCTTTTACTTGAAGAGAATATCATCGGCGATGCCTATTTGATATTGCTTTGACTATAGCAGAGTTGAGACATAGTCATGAGAGTGCCCGTGCCTTCTTGAGAGATTTGAAGCTTGTTATTTCCCAGACAGCAGTGAAGGAATGGACCTCTGTAGATTTGAAACGTGTTGCTATGAAGGTGGATATCCTTCGTGGGAACTTGGTTTCTGCAGTTAAGGCAGGGTGCATTTCTATGGCAGGAGACAAAAAGGTGCTTATGAATTTTGACTCTCAGGAAGAGGTAAGTGATGCGCCAATAGTACTTGGGGACCTCTTCATTGATTTGCACGATACTGGCCTGGAGCTTGCGCCTCTAGACGAATCTACATCAAATTATCAGATTTTAAGTCATCTCAGATCAGTACTAGAAAACGGCTTGGATAGAAGAGGCAAAAGTGGTGATTTATAGCACTCTAAATTTCAGGACTTCATAGAGGCATTGGATGATAGACGGTGTGATCGAGTTCAAAGGTGGCTTTGCTGCAACACCGCAGAATTTTCTGGATATGATGATGTGCAAACGTTACAACTGGAGGCAGTTTTGGCTCTTGCAGAATTGAAACAGGGACTCTGTATGTGGTTGCAAATGTTCTGATTGCTTTTGGCGATGTGTTTTAGAGAAAGGCCATTCCTTTGATCACTCTGGTATGGGTAACCATGTTTGCACTGAGAAGTGAACATATTGTTCTCTCGAATTACACCAAGACTAGGGAAATGAAGTGGAGGAATGTAAGAATTTGGCAGGCCATGAAGGGAATCATGATATGAGATATATGGTTATTTCTATCATTCATTCTCTTTTCTTTTTTAATTTTTTTAAAGAGATCCTTGAATAACCATTCCATTATTCCTGTTCATATGGACTTCCTAAAGCTTTTAGAGTTCTTGGTTTTAAAGGGACAAATCGACTGCCATAACTATTCACATAATTCTTTAAAAGGTGCTAGCTCAATGGAAGAGCACCTGCTATGCAAGAGGTTGGTGGTTCGATTCCACTGTACCCTAACATGAATTATCCAATGATATTGTAGATTTTTTTAATTAAATATTTTTATATTGATTTATTTTAATTCCAACTATTGTCTTTGGAGAGACAAATGAAATTGTCTCATAAGAGACAAAAACGAAATTGTCTTTGGAGAGACAAAAATGAAATTGTCTCTGGAGAGACAAAAATGCTTGTGTTATATATTGTCTTTATAGAGACAATATTTTAAGACAATTTAATTTTAAGACAATTTAATTTGAGACACCCGCTTAAAGACAATATTTAAGACAATACACAAGTTTTCTTTTGTCTCAAGTAAAGACAATTTACCCAAAAATTGTCTTAAATATTGTCTTAAAACCCCCCCTTATGTTGTAGTGTTCAGGAACTTGAAACTCCAAAATCACACTAAAAACAACTCAGTTAATTTATATTATGCATTTGAATGTGTGATTCTCTTTAAAAGAAAACCTCGGAATTAATGTTGATCCCATAAAAATTACCATGGTATAGAGTAATTTTTTGATAAATTTCAATTAGAAAATCACTGTATTTTTTTTCGGAGTTTATCGGTCTAAATTTGTCTAAATTTGATAGACTCAAAAAATATCGAACTCTCATGACAGAGAGCCAAAAACTTCACAAGAATACCCAAACCCAAGACTTGCAGGATATTCAACCTATAAGAAATTACAGTATCATATGTTATCATTATGTTCCATGATGAAAGAAAGAGGTTAGCTTTCCAAAATTAGATATTTAAAGCTGCTCAAGCATGTTTATCATTTACTTCTTTGAAGAGGAGGTATACATTTGTTTTTGAGGAATAACTTTCACTACTTTGTTGTTAATGGCTTTAGCAATAAATAATTTAATTAAATAAAGAAAAAGTTGAATACTTTTGTAATATTTAAATTTAAATATATTTTAGGTTTAAAAATAGCTAAAAATAGCTAAAATTGTATAAAGATAGTTATTTTTTTGTTTTTAGGTTTTTTTTTATTAAATTTTTTATATCAAATATTTATTTTTAAAAAGGGATTATTTAAAAATGTTTAAAAATTTTAAATCTTTAGAAATATATTTGATATTACATTTAGTTGGATTAAACTAAGTATATTATTTAGATATATTTTAATATAAGATTTCTTTTAATATTTATTTTCTAAAAAATAATTAAAAGTATTTAAATTTTTCTTTTTTCAAATTTAAAAGCCGTATTAAATGTAAAGTGAGTAACATTATCAATAATATTGTGAGCTGATTATAATTGATATTTTTTCATATTTTTTTAATATATAGACTAATTATGCTTATCATGAATATCTCTAGAATTTGAATATACTTGTGTCATTAATAAGATGTATGCAATTTATTATGAAGGTGTGTAATATTATTTTTGAGGATGAAGTGACAAATCTTATAGTAATATTTAAAAATATAATAAGTTTATATGTATGAGTGTATGTTCTGTTTATATTTGATATTAAAGAGGATAAATTGTTATGGCAACCACCTAAGTACATATCTCTAAGTTGATATCTCTAGTATAACTTGTAATATATTTACTTTTGACTTTACCTATTGGAATATCAAGTTACTTTTATTCTCATATAAATGTTTTAGGTTGTGACAAAATGTTTCCATATAAGTTGATCACAAGGGATTAATGTTTCTAAATATTTTAAGCACGATGTTTTAGCTTAATCTTTGATCATAGATGTTGATAAACATTTAACTAACTCTATACACCTAGGGTTTGGTTTAAATCCCCTTAAACATCTAGTAAACACATTATTTTACCCTAATATACTTACTAGAAAATTCATCCACAAATATAGGTAAGTATCCCTTGAATCCAAAATTCACATATATAATTATGAATTAAATAACTATTAATAATGTTACTTGCTATCATAATTTTATTATTAAATTCAAATAATCTAATTACTTATATAAACAACAAAGATTTTATATTATTTAATTTTTATATTTTTTAAATTTTAATTAAAAATTAAAAATTATTTATTTATTTTAAAATTACAAATATATTTATTTTAATTTAATATAATTAATAAATAAAAATTAAATTTAACAAATTAAAAAAAAAAATCATTATAACTATTATATTTCCTTTTATCTAATTCTCCATAGCTACTCAATGTCTTTCTCTCTTTTTGTCATCTCATTCTCCAAATATTTAAGAAGTGTAAAGCTTACAAACATGATTATTAAGTGTTCTTCTTTGAAAAAAACTCCCCTATGTGCCACCCTGCATCATTTTCCACCTTTAGATTTAATGTTAGAAGATTGAACAAAAATCAACAATCAAATTAATAATTAATAACAATTTTAAATTAGCAAGATCATGATGGCATCTTGGGAGAAGCTTTCTCTGAAGATTTTAATATTCATTTGATTTCTATAATAATATTTTAATATTAATTTTCACTAATAAGAATACATGTAGGGAATTCTATTATGTGACATGGAGCAATAAGTACAAGAGATCCCTCCATATCCTATCTTTTTTGGATTGTGCTGTGACCTTCAAGGAGAAAAAACATATTCTTAATTGTTAGACCCACTCATATTGTACATTAAACTTCGATTAAATAAACATGTTACCTATTTTCAATTGAAAAAATTACAATAAATAAACACAAAAATAGAATCAAAGAGGGTGCTGCCAAACATCCATTCCATTCCATTCGATAAAAAAATCTATAATGCTTCTTATTCACTTGTTACAGATAGCAAACCACAGTTTGATATAGTCAAGGAAATATAGCTTCGTGGTGGATCAACCCACCAAATAGCTAGGTGGTGGATCAACCTGCCAAATGGGTGCAGTTTGACTATCAAATTTTCAACATGTTATTAGATTTAGCCTCCTTGTGTTGAGGCTCATTGGAGGTGCCTAGGATTCTCGAGCCAGCCAAAGTATGGCTTGAGCGAGGGTGTTCAACATAGCAATAAGCCATGGATTTGATTTTTAGCCTGTACATTTTTCAAAATTACTTATTTTTTATTTTTCAAATTAAGTCATCTATTTCTTGCAAATTTATATATGAAAGTTAGTGATGCAATTTGAAGGTCAATTTTTCAACATGTTTAAAAGAGTAAACAACCTTTAAAATTAATTCAGCGTGTGGTAAAAAAATAGTAATCATAAAAAAAATCGCTTAACACTTGTAAAAAATAAATCAAAGTATACATCAAAATGGATCAACATCCCATTACATGGTGATTTCAACTCTCATCTCCCTATTTGATGTTGGTAGAGCCACTAACCACCAACAAAACCAATAACTTTTTATTAATGATTTGTGTCTTTAATTGAATTAACTATTCTTTTGTATGGAATGTTTGTATTGAGCTTTCTCATACTTTCTCTCCTACAATGACAGTGTTTTCATTTACAAAATGGTTTAGGGATACTCTATTTGCTTTAGATATGCCTTGCCAGTTTTGTTGAAGCCAAATTTGTTAATGAAAATAATGATTCGGTAGATAACAAATTCTCGATGAGGAAATTTCGATACCAAACTCACTTTATTTTTAGACCAGTTCTTATTTTGATTGTGTCAATCTTTGCAAGAAAAAAATTGGATTACTTTCCAAAGCCTGAGGTATTCAGTGAAGCTCTTTACACACTTGATATTGGGCATGATGATTTCACCTCAAAATATGGTGAAATATGAATTCAAGAAGTGAAATATTTTCTTCCTGAGGTAGCTTCTCAATCCCCATATTGGTGAAAATGTTAAGCTAAATTCTTGATTGTCGTCTCCTTAAGTGTAACCTTAGAGACGATAAAATTTCAAAGAAAAATAAGCATAATATATAATATAGAGTAAGCTGGGTAAGTATTAAGTTTCAAAGCTACTCTCACCTCTCTTTCCTTGAGAATAAGAAACTGCACAATATCCAATACCATGATTTGCAGGATTCAAGTATGGAACAAAGGCCTGCTGTGGCACTGGAGGTGACAATAATTTTAGTCCAGAGGTTTTCTGCAGCCAAAGTAATACATTAAATGGTATTTTTGTCGCAACTTGGTGGCTACAATCTTAGTCCAGAGGTTTTCTGCAGCCAAAGCAATATATTAAATGGTATTGTTGTCAGAGCGTCAACATGTGCTCATCCATCAAGTTACGTGTTCGGGGATGGAAATTGTAACTGTGATGCTATATATATATATATATCGCCAATGAAATTCTTGTAGTAAATATTTTAAGCCACCATTTTCACTCAACACACTTTGTGACTTCAACTTATTGGGTGAATTTGAGGTGGAAAGGAAGCTCCATATGCTATCGATTTTTTTTTTTTTTTTGTAAATTCGGTGGGACCTTGCCATTTCTATTTATAAAAGATAGGTTACAAAAATTAGAAAGTCATTCTTTGGCCTCAACCTGCCCTGAGGGAAACCAGGTCTGTTGGCCATCAAAAAGCATGATGTGCATCCAAGTACTGAAATTGTCTCTTACGTCTATAGTTTTCTTGCGCTATCTTTTGGACTATTTTAATATATACAAACATAACATACTATAAAATTTCATAAGTAACAACAAAAACCAGCAAGTTTAACAAGATACTACTGCTATCCCTCTGAAGATGAGACTGGGGCTAGGCTTGAACAGTTGTTCCTGGCATGTCTGCTTGATTGAGGTGCTGAAGAATCTTCTGGAGGAGTTTTTCCATGCGCCCTACTTTGTCATCTAGCCTGCTGACTCTATCTGCAGTTTGGTATTGGGTGATATTTATATGCTGTTGTTGGTCCTGAATTTCCAAAATTTGTGCCTGAGTACGCAGGTCTAGCTGCAGTGCTTCAGTCTTTGCTTGAATTGGGTGATTACTGTATATTGCTTTTGCTAGCAAACATTTTACAATCCAATAAGTACGAACTGTCTGATTAAACAGTGTGAGCATGCCTCGGGTATGGCCTGGATCTGTAATAAAATCCAGAATCTCAGCCTCTGTCTCATTGTCTTCTGGTTCCAGCTGAATTTCCTTTTCCCATCCACGAATATCATTTTTAACTTCAGAGGAATTACCAATGACATAATTGACTGCTAGCGTTTCTAGATGTTCCAAATTTGTTTTCCGGCCCCTTTTCTTAGGGACTGATTCAGATTGGACAGGCTGCTTTCCTTTGTCACTTGCTACCCTGTTTTGTCTTTTCCCCATTGCTGTATGGAACGTATGAACAAGCTCTGGCATACAAAATTGAACACAGTACTATCGAAAAATTATTTACATATATGGTATTAATTTATCATTATTATATGTTGTTACAATCACTTTTATCTTTATTTTTATTTTTCATTAGCAATCTTTTAAAACGATTTAATATTCTAATGATAATTAAATTATAGGTTGATGTTGTTAATTTACCACTATTATATGTTGTTACAATCACTTTTACCTCAATTTTTATTTTCAAGTAAATGAAAAGAATAATTTTACCAATTAACATTGTGGAATGAATTTGGACTATAAATAGACATAGTCATATGAAATTGTAATTACACATTGATTGATGATCTAAGCACTTAGATTTGAGTATTCAAAATTATACATCTAGATCTTCTAGCTTGATTTAAAGATGAGTATTGAAATGATATTTTTGTCACAACTTCATCATGTTCTGATCCATCAAGTTAAATTTCCTAGGATGGAATTCATAACACTGATGCTATATATATATATATATATATATATATAATGAAATTATTAGTGGTAAATACATTTCAGCCACAATTTTCACTCAGCACACTTTATGACCTCCAACCTATTAAGTGATCTCCATATCTTATAGAAAAAATATCTAACCAATCAAAGGCATTTAGCTGTGTGGTGGATCAGCCACCAAATGGATGTAGTTTGACTATCAAATTTTCACCATGTTGTCGAATTCAACCTCTTTGTATTGAGGCTCATTGGAGGTGCCTAAGATCGTCAAGAGATGGTGTTGGACATAGTAATCACCATGGATTGGGTTCTAGCATGTACATTTTTCAATACCATTTATGTTCTTCATTTTTTAAAGAAATTAATCTATTTATTGTAATGCCAATAAATTTCTATATGAAAGTTGGATTAAACTACAGAAATCAATGGAATTTGTTTACCTCTATTTTTCATCTTCTATGAAACATAAAATTTACATAATCTCAAACCAAAGGGCATTTAGCTCCGTGGTGGGATCGGCACACCAAATGGGTGCGATTTCACTGATAAATTTTCAACATGTTTAGAAGGATAGACAACAATAGAGTTACTCCAACAAGATTTACATGGTGATTTCACTTCTCATCTCTCCATTCCATGTTGTGACCAATTTAATCTAGTATTTATTTATTTATTAATGATTTGTGTTTTCAATTGAATTCTATATGCATACTCTTTTTCTTTTAGATATTCCTTGACAATTTTGTTGAAGCCAAATTTGTCTAGATATGCCTTGACAATTTTGTTGAAGCCAAATTTATCCATGAACATAATGATTAGATATATAACAAATTCCCGATGAGAAAATGTCGAGACCAAAATGATTTTTTTACAACGATTTCTTATATATCAATTTTTGTAGGAAAAAAAGTAGGAGTATTTACCAAAACGTATCTACAGAAAGGTATTCAGTCAAGCTCTCTACACACTTGATATTGGGCAGAATGATTTCGCCTAAAAACTTAGGTGAAATAATAATTCAAGGAGTGAAGTTGTTTCTTTCCCAGGTATCTTCTCAGATTGGTGAAACTGATAAGGTAAATTATTTTCTTGATTCACTTCAAGAATGAGTTACTTAACTATGTTGTTTCTTTATTGTAACAGGAAGTGTATTAAAGAAGAGGCAAGGAGAGTGTATAATTTGGGAGTAAATCATTTTAACGAAATATATCATTTGAATCCCTTCTATACCATTTGAATCCCTTCTTGTATCGTCCTCTTTTTCTTAAACTTAGAGAATATAATATTTCAAAAGAAAAATAAACATAATATATAATACAGAGTAAGCATGGTAAGTATTAACTTTCGAAGCCACTTTCACTTCATTTTTCTCTTTTCTTGATAACAAGTAAAGACATAATGTCCAATTCCATGATTCGCAGGATTAACCCTGGAACAAAGGCTTGATGTGGCACTGGAGGTGACTACAATTTTAGTCCATAGGTTTTCTGCAACCAAAGCAATACATTAAATTGTATTGTTGTCACAGCTTCAGTATGTTCTGTGACAGCCTCATTTAGAGCTAATTAGTATGAGTTTAGTTAAAAGATAATTTATTTATTTTAAATATATGTTTACTTTTATTTTTGTAAAAGAAACTCAACAAGAAATACATTTTGTTACTGATTTGGAAAAAGGAAATGAATCTCTTAAACTGCTGGTAAAGTGTCTAAGAATAGAAGTTGGCTACTTGGGAACAGTCAGAGGACAGTTACCTAACCTCTAGGGATAAAAAGAAATCCCAGGGGAGGATTAGGGGTTCTGTGTTTTTTCCTCTAGAAAGAGTAAGGTGAAGAATTCTCTAGAGCTGTGGAATAGGACAGTTGAGAATAGCTTCTGCAACCTTGTATCCAGATTGACTGTCTGTGGCTGGATTGGCCGTCTAGAGGCCATAACAGGTTACTGTTGTTCCCGTGGTGCCAACTGAAGTTCTGGAGCTAGGGGGCAAGTGGAGGACGTGATTGCCTCCCTTGAATGGTTGGGAGGACCACAGTTTATAGAGCAACAGTTTCCCACATATAAGTAATCTAGAAATATTTAATTTGAATGCTAGTAGATAAATAAGACAGTTAGACTGTTATACTTTCCTACATGTTTCAAGAAAAAGTCAGTGACAGTAGAGTCTGTTTATGAATGCGATATGAGTTAGGAACTATTGTGTAACAGAATAGACTGTGAGATTTAATTCATTATTCTACATTAATTAGTTTGTGCCAAGCTTCATATTACAATGATATTATAAATTCCTATTCTAGGGAAACTGAGACAGAATAGGATACCGTATAATGAAGTTATGCTGCAGTAGCTACTGTGTAATAAAAGTAAGAAATATATATATGTCAGACATCGAAAACTTGAATGTGGAATAAACTTCTGTATTAAAAGACTTCTGAATGATTTATGTACAGGAAACCAGAAACCTAGAGTTAAATAAAATACTCGTACAATAATCATTTTGGAGTAGTTAACTGTAAATGCATATTGTGGATTCCATACCAAAATTTCAGAAATGGTAGTATTAAACTTATAAGAAGACCTGCACCGAGCTTGTGGAACAGGGTTTGGGATAAACCCTACCCATCCCTGTTCGTTTTTCCAGAGAAGCTATATGCGGCCAGTATGGCAGCCGGAGCCAAGAAAAGTAGAAAGAATGATTTAACAATAGGTCGAATAACGAGAAGAATGAGTTTATAACCAGAACGCAGGAAACCGGAACATGCAATATTAAACAAGGTTTGGACAGCCGACCCAAGCCGAATAATAAAACGAATAGGTGTTTACAGGTGTTACGAATGCTAAATACAACCCAAGCAGAAAAAAAAACTTACGACCTGTATATTCTTGTAAAGTATCCAGTTAACAGTGGTGAAATAAAACAATGAAATGTAACTGTGCCAGAACGATAAACCCCAGAGTGAAGGGGCGATAGTAACAAGAAAATACCACAATAATGAAATATCATATATGTTAACACAAAGTAACGTTTCCAGAAAGTCAAATCCGAAGGCATGTCGCCATTGAAGCGGAAATGTTTAAACAAAGGCTACAAAAAGCAATAATGTGTTCGTAGGCAAGGAAAATTACACCATGCATCATTCCTGTAACAAAAACCTTTACTCTGCGCTTTCAAAGTACGCTTGGGGTTATGCTAAACTATGCCCAGACAAAACTTAGATTTAAAACTCTGAAACCCCAGTAAAATCT